>SJYX01019960.1:172594-194761 GCA_006410675.1 Oreotragus oreotragus
CTCAGAAGCCAGAATAATTATTTGTCCTTAGTTGTATAGATGACAATGGAAAGGGTAAGTGATTTCCCCAAAATCACGTGGCAAAGTTGGGTTAGATCCTGAGTGTCCTGCCTCCCAATCTTGTGATATAGTTTTCACTGCTCCCAAAACTTGAAAGCCAGCTGTTGCTCTGTGATGACTTAGAAGGGGCAGGAAGTAGGGGCAGTGGGTGGGAAGCTCAAGTAGGATGCTCAAGAGGGAGGAGATGTATGCATGTGTTCATTAACATGATTGTAATAATCATTTCGCAATATATATGTGTATCAAGAAAGAAGAATTTATGGGTCGAAATAAAACCTTGACCGATTTAAAAAAAAAAAAAAAAAACCTTGATTAAAAAGAGAAGAAAAGAAACAGTCTGAAGAAAATCACTTCTGCATTTGTCATAAAATTGTTATCAAGAACCCTGTGCATTTATACACTGTGTAAGATCCCATATGATAAATCCTGTCATGCATTTAGTCCCAGGAAAGATTTTGTCTTTTCTAAGTAAATAGTATACTATTGATTCTTTTTAAATTATCTAATTTTTCCATATTATCTTAGTGGTTTAAGGCCAAATTTAATGTTCAGTCATAGTAATTCTATTAGTCCTCATAAATAGCATCTTTTTCTTCTTCTCTCTTCTCTTTCAACACATTGATTTTCTTTCTCTTTTTATGTTTCCATTTGCATTTTAATAACTTTTTTTGTGTATGTGTCTTTTACTATAGATTACCTCAAACTCTTTTTGAAGATGCTACATTTGTCCAAGAATAAAATCTAACAGATTTGCCAACCTTAGTCTCATCCCAAAAGCTGACTCAATCCCTCTGACAAGTGGGAAAAAAATTAGCGAATACTCCAGTAGTTGATGCTATGTACTGGCATATATATACACATATATCTATATATAATATGATAAAATGTATATATACACATATACATAAATCATATTTCATTTCATGTCAGTATATGAGATTCCACAAAGAGAAAGGACATATGTTACCTGAGGAATTTTTATTTTTGAATATACATCACATTTCACCTACCTTTGGAATTTTACTTCTTCTCTGTTCTCCGCAGGATTAGAAATGTAACAAGAGAGAAGGAATCATGGGACTATTAAACCCTTGTTTACTGGTCACATGGGTTAAAAAAGAGAAAGAAAAAAAATTTCACCACTCCCACTGCAAAGAGCTTGCTCATAGTAGGAAATGGGGGTAGGGTTAGGGCAGGACAGAACTAGATCACAGAGCTTCAGCAACACAGCTCTCAGGGCTTAATTACATAAAGCTGCTTTTGCTTATCCCAAAGTTCACGAACTTACTCCACAGCTCCCAGCATTAACTAAAAAAGAGCTGGTTTTCCACACTGTCAAGATTCCCAGTTTACAGAGCATATCCAAGGGGTCTTATGTGTAAGTATAAAATCACTGTCAACTTCTAAACAATATTTAAACTGCAAAAGAGTAAAGATCAAAAAAGCAGAGAAAATCATCAGTTCAGTTCAGTTCAGTCACTCAGTTGTGTCCTACTCTTTGTGACCCCATGGACTGCAGCAGGCCAGGCTTCCCTATCCATCACCAACTCCCAGAGCTTGCTCAAACTCATGCCCATTGAGTCGGTGATGCCATCCAACCATCTCATCCTCTGTTGTCCCCTTTTCTTCCCGCCTTCAATCTTTCCCAACACTAGGGTCTTTTCCAATGAGTCCGTTCTTCGCATCAGGTAGCCAAAGTGTTGGAGTTTCAGCTTCAGCATCAGAGAAAGCCACGGTGATGAATTTTCTTTCAGAAATCAAAGTTGAAGGGTCTTTTAAGAAAATTATAGACCACAATCAAGATCTTTCTCCAAACAGGTTTTATTTCCAACCCAAAACACACACACTCACACCATTTGTTCAGGAAGAGTTTTCAGAGGACTTCATGAACCCCACTGAGCAAGGTCCCTTTCCTTTCCTGCACGCTGCCCATCCCAACCTTCTGCACCTCTTTCACAACACCACTCTCTTGTGGTCAGAGTTCAGGGTGCTTCGCTCGCTTGTGCCTACAGTTCTCAACAGTGCCAGCCTTGTTCAGCTGCAGAATCAGACCTGTTACAGTCAAAATTAAAAGCAGAAAGCTCCCATTCTCTAAGTTGGAGCCTCTGCTAGAGTCAGGGAATGGGGAAGCAGAGCCCGCTCTTAGACTGCCCACCTGAGATCAGTTTCTGTGAACTGGGGCTCTGGGCCTTAAGGCTGTCAGACACGTTTCCAAAAGACCTGCTGCTGCTTTATGATCTAATACATTCTAGCAAATCAGTCAAACCCAAGGAGGGAGTCATGGGAACCTTCAATTTAAAGCCAGTCCATCAGAAGCACAGGTAACAACCTGGGCTTGCGATTGGCATCTGAGGTTGGGGGGAGTTTTGTCGGGGGGAGGCTTGAATCTATGGAATCTGACACTACCTCTGGGTGCATGCATGTTCAGTCACTTCTTTGCAATGCTGTGGACTGTAGCCCACCAGGCTCCTCTGTCCATGGGATTCTCCAGGCAAGAATACTGGAGTGGTTGCCATGCCCTCCTCCAGGGCATCTTCCCAACCAAGGGATCAAACCCGTCTCCTGAAGCTGGGTAGATAGTATCAGGGCTGAGTTGAATTGTAATACACACAGCTGNCCAGGCTCCTCTGTCCATGGGATTCTCCAGGCAAGAATACTGGAGTGGTTGCCATGCCCTCCTCCAGGGCATCTTCCCAACCAAGGGATCAAACCCGTCTCCTGAAGCTGGGTAGATAGTATCAGGGCTGAGTTGAATTGTAATACACACAGCTGGTATCCAAAGAACTGGTTTGGAGGTATGGGTAAACCCATCCCTCCCTCACATTGGAATTGTTATAAAATCCTTCAGCACGCTTTCACAACTCTCTCCTTTCTTGGCTCCTATGAAATCACCATCCCCTAGCTCTCCTGCTTCTATTTCTATTTGTTCTCCTTCCCTGGCTTCTCTTCCTCCACCCAATTTTTAAAGTCAGCATCTTTAAGAGTTCTATCCAGGCCCTTCTCTTCTCAGTGCACACACCCTCCTTGTATGGGGACCTCAGTCATCATCAACTTCAACCTGATCTACAGTCTAATGACTTTGTAAATCTCTGCCTTCAGTCAAGATCTCTCCTGACATCTAGCTCTTCATCTCCAACTGCCTGCTGGGCATCTTTCACTGGAATTCATTCATTCATTCCATAAATATAGAGTTCTTACTATGTGCTAGGTCCAGTGCTATTTACTAGAGCTAATGTTGCTGATTTTGTTTAATCAGTAAGTCGTGTCTGACTCTTTGCAACCCCATGGGTTATAGCCTGCCAGGCTCCTCTGTCCATGGGAGTTCCTGGGCAAGAATACTGGAGTGGGTTGCCATTTCCTTCTCCAGGGGATCTTCCAGACCCAGGGATCAAACCCACAACTCCTGCACTGGCAGGTGGATTCTTTACCACTGAGCCAGCAGGGAAGCCACTGGAGCTAATAGAGGAGAGTAAATTGGCATGATATTTGAAATCTTAGAACTTATCATTTTAGTAGGAAAATAGACATTAAATATACATTCCTACAAATAAATATATAATTNCCACCATGACCCGCCCGTCTTGGGTGGCCCCACACAGCATGGCTTAGTTTCATTGAGTTAGACAAGGCTATAGTCCCAGGGATTAGACTGACTAGTTTGCTATGGATTTTTTTGGCATTACAACAGGGGAGACCTGATTATGTTAATATAGAAGAGCAGCCAATTTCCTTTCAAAGTTCTAAAAATGACTTCTATCTCCCCTTAAGAATGAGAATACCATCATCTCTAAAACCAGGTATGATTTTAAGCAATCACTGCCTATCCCAGGTGACTCCACAATAACTATGGTAAATGAAATTCTATCAAGTCCTAGGTAAAAAATACACACACTCTCTTTTCCCTCTTAAGCTAAAATGGTCAGCTAGATTCAGAAAGAAGAGAAAGAAAACTCAGGAATATTTTAGGGACAAGGAATCTAATCAGTATCCACTAATCTAGTCAATATCTGCTTTGAACATAAGTATAATATTATATGCAGAAATATAAAATATTTTCACATATTATATACTAAGGATATAACTCTAAGTGTTTACTAAATTCCAAGGCTTGAACATATGTTGCTTCATTTAATCCCTCAAACAGAGCATCTATTGTTCCTAAAGTGATGCGTCTAAACCATCTGTAATCAAACCATCTTCCTTGCTAGTGATTTGTGTAATACTGGGCTGATGATGAAATACTGGAAGCATAAAGAAATGTAAGGAATGTGTGAGATAGGTTTTTATGAGCATTTTCTTAGTCCTAAGAGAAGGATACAGGAAGAGATGGCCTCTTTTTCTCTCATCGTAGACCTCGGCATAGCTAAGTTAGATTGATGTCTAAAATGGCCAAAGGCACCTTGTAACTAACTCTAAGAGAGCCATACTGAAGGCAGTCACCCACAGCAATAACAAGGAAACAGATTCGGCTGACTTTTAAGCTGCGGACTCAACTACCAGACAAAGCCCTATTTCTGAACTTCATGTTTTAAGAAGTTACATTTTCTTCCTGCTTAAGCCCATTGAAATAAGCTATTCAGCTACTTCGGGAAGGCAATGGCACCCCACCCCAGTACTCATGCCTGGAAAATCCAATGGACAGAGTAGCCTGGTGGGCTGCAGTCCATGGGGTCGCTAACAGTCGGACAGACTGAGCGACTTCACTTTCACTTTTCTCTTTCATGCATTGGAGAAGGAAATGGCAACCCACTCCAGTGTTCTTGCCTGGAGAATCCCAGGGACGGGGGAGCCTGGTGGGCTGCCATCTATGGGGTCACACAGAGTCGGACACGACTGAAGTGATTTAGCAGCAGCAGCAGCATTCAGCTACTTTTTGGATGCTAAAAGCATTCTAACTCATCCAGGTAGATATTATTTTTATTTTTCAAATAAGAAAACTGAATTTGTTAAAGTTTAAGTCATTTGCCTAAGATTTGTTTCCAAGTACTGAGTCAACATGCATTCCATGTGAGTCTCTCACAAGTCTAGGCCTCTTCAATAAAACAGTACAGATATTCCTAGAAATGCCTGTTCCTGGAAATTCCAGGAAAGAGAGGCTAGAGTGTAGTAAAAACAACACTGGATCTGAAAAAAATAAATTTGAAATTCTATTAACCACAAAACATCAAGAATTCACTTAAGTTTTTTGAGTTTCATTTGCCTTAATTGTAAAATGGGAAGAAAAATATCAGCTTTGCCCATCTTACAAGGTGCTTATAAGCCACCAACTGTTAATAACATATACAAAAACCTTGTGTGAATTCAAAAATTTCAGGGATTATTATTTCTACCCACTGAACAAATAGTATATATATATCAAAATGTTCTCAGTAAGTCATGCTGCATATGAATTCAGCATAACTACTTTGTGGTATTTTCTTTTTTAGATTAGGTTTAAAAAGAAGTTGTAGAGATAAATTTGGCAGTGAACTTCCCATGGCCCTTCAAGTCATGGTCCATAATATTGCCTTGGGTCATTTTAGTTCAGTCTGTCACTTCAGAAACTCTGTGGGGTTTGTTTTTTGTGGTTATTTTTTTTTTTTCTTTTTAAGATGTAAGTCTAGGCTCCTGAGTCACAATATTTCCTTTGAAAGCTGGCTCTCCTCCCAGCTTTGCTCTCTCACCTTTCTCTTTATCCCATAGCATCCCCTAACATTTCCCAAAGAGCACTTATGACAGGCACCATTGCTGCTTGCTTTAACCTATATTTAAGTTTATATGGACCAGCTATGATGAAAGGCTTTTAATAACTGAAAGTCAAACTCAAAAAATGCATTTTTCATAACTTGACTTGGATTATAGAAACTTACATATAGAAAAGAATAGCATTAAAGCATCACTATGAACAAAGCTAGCAGAGTGATGGAATTCCAGTTGAGCTATTTCAAATCCTGAAAGATGATTCTGTGAAAGTGCTGCACTCAATATGCCAGCAAATTTGGAAAACTCAGCAGTGGCCACAGGATTGGAAAAGGTCAGTTTTCATTCCAATCCCAAAGAAAGGCAATGCCAAAGAATGCTCAAACTACCGCACAATTGCACTCATCTCACACACTAGTAAAGTAATACTCAAAATTCTCCAAGCCAGGCTTTAGCAATACATGAACCGTGAACTTCCAGATGTTCAAGCTGGTTTTAGAAAAGGCAGAGGAACCAGAGATCAAGTTGCCAACATCCACTGGATCATCGAAAACAAAAGAGAGTTCCAGAAAAACATCTATTTCTGCTTTATTGACTATGCCAAAGCCTTTGACTGTGTGGATCACAATAAACTGGAAAATTCTTCAAGAGATGCGCATACCAGACCACCTGACCTGCCTCTTGAGAAAAGTATTCTGGCCTGGAGAATTTCCATGGACTGTTTAGCCCATTGGGTCACAAAGAGTCGGACATGACTGAGCCACCTTCACTTTATATTAGCAAATTTCAATTTCATATTAGAAAATATCCTGTTGACTTCTTGCTTAAAAAAAAGATGTCATCTGTTTCTCATTACAATGTTGCTGTCCATGAGTCAGTTTCTTTGCTCTTGGCTTTTTCTGAGGGGTTTCTTAACTCTGCTGCTGCTATTCTGTGTAGACAACTTGTCATTGCAATTATTTTATACTAATGAGATAACTTACTTTATAATTCTTTAAAACATTTAAAATTTGCTATTGGAAAATAGCTTGAAACTGTAAATCCAAATCTCAAATGGTATCATAATTTTTTTTATTTTGGTAGAGACAGAAATGTAAGAGCCCCCTTCTTAACAAAAGTTTCAAGTGCAGAACACAGTACCGCTAACCGTGGCCACAGGCGTGTAGAGCAAAGCTCTAGGACGTGCCCATCTCGTACAGCCGACGTGTCCTTGCTCTAATCTGGGGAGACGGCACAAACGCTGGCCGAGTTCTGAGCGGCGGTCCAGACTGTATCAGGCACGCCCTCCCCTGCCTCTTTTCTTCTGTGGATGAAAGATAAAAGGGTGGAGTGTTCATATAGCAGGAATACTTGTATCATCAGCATTTTTACATAAGCTGTTACTGATAATTTTTAGGAAGTTTTATAATTATCATTTGTTCCTCCTTAGCTAGTGACCATTTGTTGCAATCTTCAAATGCATACAGATAAAACTAACACAGCCTTGTAAAGCAGGTATATTCCAGTCTAAAAATTACAGGTGTATTAAACCCCCAATGTATATAGATATATTGCACCACGTTGACAAAGTGTCTACAGGCTAACAAAATTGATGACAGTGTAAATTGATGAACATATATAAATTCAGCATGATACAAAGTGAAATGTGTTATGAGGAGAGCAGTAGTAGATTTGGGTGGGATAAGAGATATGATAGGAGATGTCATGATTTTCGCTAGTAACAAAACTACTATTTTTAAGATCTTACTGTATGTGAAGAGTTAAGAAAAGTTTATTTATCATCATCTTTTAGTAAGTATTAATATTAGTCTTGGTTTTTATATGGAATATGTTATGAATCTATGTCTGGTTAAAAGGAATAAAGAGATGGAAATAGGATGGAAGGAAATACTATCCGTTTTATTTACCTTGAACTTGGGCAAACTCCAGGAGATGGTGAAAGACAGGGAGGCCTGGTGTGCTGCAATCCATGGGGTTGCAAAGATTTGGACATGGCTGGGAGACTGAACAGCAATAAGCAAATATGTGTGTGTGTGTGTACATATAAGAGGAATATATAACAATAATTTTGTGTAACAAGAATGTGTGATAAAGTATGCCTGAAGATACGCCACTTGGCAGAAAAGGCTCTGACAATCACGCTGAATGGACCACGTCTCTGCATCCCTCGTAACACAACATCTCTCTTCCCGCTGGCTACCACTCACCTTTGTCTCTGGCACTGAGGAGATCATCTGGGCTCTGAAATATTTAATTTAACTGAGAAATATGAAAGTCAAAGTATTTATACAAAATCAAGAAGGACATCTCAGTTTCATTCTGCGTGACCTTAACTTAGGGTGTTCTTTGGAAGGAATGACGCTAAAGCTGAAACTCCAGTACTTTGGCCACCTCATGCGAAGAGATAACTCATTGGAAAAGAGTCTGATGCTGAGAGGGATTGGGGGCAGGAGGAAAAGGGGGCGACAGAGGATGAGATCGCTGGATGGCATCACTGACTCGATGGACGTGGGTATGAGTGAACTCTGGGAGTTGGTGATGGACAGGGAGGCCTGGTGTGCTGCGATTCATGGAGTCTCAAAGAGTCGGACATGACTCAGCGACTGAACTGAACTGATAGCTATCTATAAGAGCTTCAATGACCAAAAACAACTAAGGAAGTAACAACGAATTTTATACTTAAATCAGGAGGATGTGTTCTTTCAAATCCCTCACCCTATGTCCCAGATAAGATTCAGTATGGAAAGTTTGTTCTACAAAATACTACAATTCTGCAAATTTTAAAAATCTAAACCATAAACTTCTGTCTTGTTTTGTATTTTCATCTTCTCAGTCCCAAGTAAACTTCTCAGAAAATAGACCTGCGTTACACAGTCTCCCTAAAAGGAAAAAAGTGCCCTGGGATAGTGTTCATACCAAATATTACAATGAATGCTCAAGAGTAGTGTCTGACTTTCTCCTTGTGCTGTTAAATTGGGAACAGTCAACTCATTAAAGATGTTAATAAGGGGAACTTTGAGATTTCTATGTGCCACTGTAAACACAACTGCTTGGGGCTATTTTTCCACTGATTTGAAATTCCTAAACTTTTCCTGCTTAGTCAAAGTAACAACGAATTTTATACTTAAATCAGGAGGATGTGTTCTTTCAAATCCCTCACCCTATGTCCCAGATAAGATTCAGTATGGAAAGTTTGTTCTACAAAATACTACAATTCTGCAAATTTTAAAAATCTAAACCATAAACTTCTGTCTTGTTTTGTATTTTCATCTTCTCAGTCCCAAGTAAACTTCTCAGAAAATAGACCTGCGTTACACAGTCTCCCTAAAAGGAAAAAAGTGCCCTGGGATAGTGTTCATACCAAATATTACAATGAATGCTCAAGAGTAGTGTCTGACTTTCTCCTTGTGCTGTTAAATTGGGAACAGTCAACTCATTAAAGATGTTAATAAGGGGAACTTTGAGATTTCTATGTGCCACTGTAAACACAACTGCTTGGGGCTATTTTTCCACTGATTTGAAATTCCTAAACTTTTCCTGCTTAGTCAATGACTGTCCATTCAAGCTAGCAGAAGATAATTCAGGCTACAGGCATGGAAAGAAGCTTTAGGGACCAACTGCCTGCCACTCACTGCTATCCCACCCAGGCACTTGACAAGTAAGAGCTCAGAGAATTTTGGCTCAAAAAAGGTAATTAATAAATATATAAGTCAGCTGAAAAACTCTCTGGAACCCAGGACTCAGGAAACACAAAACCCGGCGTAAGTCTGGCCAGCAGCCTAATAACCTCAGTAACGAAACTCTTGAGTCAGCACCCTGACAACGCGCT
This sequence comes from Oreotragus oreotragus, assembly GCA_006410675.1. Lineage (NCBI taxonomy): Eukaryota > Metazoa > Chordata > Mammalia > Artiodactyla > Bovidae > Oreotragus > Oreotragus oreotragus. The sequence goes on from SJYX01019960.1 coordinate 182,163, forward strand.
TTCACTAAAGCTGTGACATAACAGATTACAGATGATGCCAACACACCACTGCGAATGAGTGGGAGTTGGCTGGATGGAAACAGTAAGAGATACTGAAGTGGCTTTACAAGTGTGAAGGCATGAAAAAACACTTTTAAAATAGGGGGGAAATCTTTGTAATGACCCTTATGACAGACAGATATAATGACAATAATGGCAGGTTATAGATTCGTAATCTACAGAAAAAGTGACATTCTTATGTTACTCAATACATCAGTGAGCGATACACCCAGATCAACTCCTGAGGCTCCTCCCATGAAAAGGCTTTGAGTTCTAACAGCCTTCCCTGTTCTTGCTAGAAAATTAACGAATATCTTAAAATGGAATCCTACAAAACCCGACATCTTAAATTTGACCTGAAGACTTAAAAGACAAAGCTCTTTTGAGAGCTAGCTAATCTTCCTCAGTTAAATAGGAATCATAGAAAAAGACTCAGAATCGGGAAGTATAGAAAGACAGAACAAAACACAACCAGAAAAGAAGCTGTTCCTTTTGACTGAACTTTATGTGACCTTGAAAGCTCTCAGTAGTCTAAATTGTTTGGTTTTTCAAACTGGGAAACACTTCTATTCCCGTCATGAGGCACATGAACTTCAAAAGCGATGTTTTACATTTTAATTCACTGACCATGAAAATCAGACTTTCAAAGATTATCTATGCATTTTATTATCACCATTAAATCAAAGCATTTATACCAGCACAATGCTTCTAAATATCAGATTCTAATTCTCCTACAATTAAGAATCTTCTTAGATTAAAGAAATCTTTCTTCTTATAGAAATCTTCTGGTAATAAAAAGGTTGTATAGTTACATTTCTCTTTTATAACAGCAGGGAAAAAAAAATGGTTAAGGGAAATGGTAAAACTCTCTGTTGATTGCAATAAAAATTTATAATTCAAATTTAAAAGTCCAAACCAAATCTGTCCATGAAAATCCAGGAAATCACTATCCCCAAATTTTCTTCCCTGGTTATAATTCATTATCCCGATTTCAGTCCCTTGCTAAACTGGTAAGATGACACAAGACTTTGAAATGTTAAGATTTCTGTTTCACAACTTAAATAATGTTATGCCCATTACTAAGGAACGTCTGAACTAAGTCAATCGCCCTTTTTTTAAACTGAAGTATAGTTGATTTACAATGTTGTATTAATTTCTGCTGTACAGCAAAGCAACTCAGTTATACAAATATACATATTCTTTTCTACTATGATTTATCATAGGACATCAAATATAGTTCTCTGGGCTACACAGTAGGACCTTGTTGTTTATCCATCCCACATAAAATAGCTTACATCTGCTTATCCCACACTCCAAATCCATCCCTTCCCTAGTTCCTCCCCCTTGGCAACCGCAAGTCAGCTCTCCACGTCGGTGAGTTTATTCCTGTTTTGTGAAATAGGTTGATTTGTGTCATATATAAGTGATATCATACGGTATTTGTCTCTTTCTGTAAGTCAACCTCCTTTAATATGTTTTTTTTAGAATCAGAAACTATTTGAGGAACATTTTAGAGACTAAAACGTACAGAATAATAATATAAGCAACACTTTCTACCCACATACCTACCACTCAGCTTAAGAAATAAAATGTTTTAAATATTCTTGCAGCTGCATGTGAAACATTCCATGATCCCTTTTTATTCCTTCCTTACTGGTAACTACTATACTGAATAGGGGATTTATGATGTATATTCATGCATCTATACTTTTACTAGATGTGTATGACTGGTTTCAAAGTTTCTGTAAACAAAATCATACTCTATGTATCCGTCTGCCACATGTTTATTTGCAGTATATTCTTGTTGACTGATGTTTTTATTATGGATCACACTGCTATCTTCACAAATCTAGTAGTTTCTGATGGTGTAGTAGGCATTTTGGATGATACATCATAGAGTTTGGATTCTGTTATCTTCCTCTTAAGAGTATTGAGTTTTGTTCCAACAGGCACCTAAATTATTGTCAGTTCACCTTGTTTATGTGGAGTCTTGGTTTTGGTTTTTATTAAGGTGGTGCTTAACTGGTTTTGCTCTTCATTTTAGTATCCTTTCTTAGTCCTTGGATGTGGTTTTTAAAATCTGAAGTCTTGGACCTACTGGAGTTTCAGTGGAAAGCACAAAGTGTTTATCAAGCCCCTCTAACTTGGCGAGGTTCAAACCCCAAACTCTGTCTCTCCTCCATTGCACAGCTGCTGAAATCTTGGTTCAGCTCTAGCCTTCTAGCTCCTATTTTCTGCTGGATTCCTTTGAGTTTTACCACGCGTGTGCAGATGTCAGGGATCAGCCAAGAATGGAAAGGTGGCCTATATGCATATTTTGGGCTCCCTCTGTGGCTCCTTCATGTAAGGGAGCTATCATTCAATTTCCAGGCACTAGTCAAAGCTATGGTTTTTCCAGTGGTCATTCTTGCCTGGAGAATCCCAGGGATGGGGGAGCCTGGTGGGCTGCCGTCTATGGGGTCAACACAGAGTCGGACACGACTGAAGTGACTTAGCAGCAGCATGTATGGATGTGAGAGCTGGACTATAAAGCAAGCTGAGAGCTGAAGAATTGATGCTTTTGAACTGTGGTGTTGGAGAAGACTCTTGAGAGTCCCTTGGACTGCAAGGAGATCCAACCAGTCCATCCTAAAGGAGATCAGTCCTGGGTGTTCTTTGGAAGGGTTGATGCTAAAGATGAACCTCCAATACTTTGGCCACTTCATGCGAAGAGCTGACTCATTGGAAAAGACCCTGATGCTGGGAGGGATTGGGGGCACACCAGGCTCCTCTGTCCACGGGGATTCTCCAGGCAAGAATACTGGAGTGGGTTGCCATGTCCTCCTCCAGAATTATCTATTTTACAGATGGTACTGTATAAATGTCAATCCCAATCTCCCAATTGGTCTATGCTTACACTCATACTGGGCTTCCCTGGTGGCTTAGCTGGTAAAGAATCCGCCTGCAATGCGAGAGACTTGGGTTTGATATCTGGGTTGGGGAGATCCCCTGGAGAAGGGAAAGGCTACGCACTCCAGTATTCTGGCCTGGAGAATTTCATGGACTGTATAGTCCATGGGGTCGCAAAGAGTCAGAGATGGCTGAGCGACTTTTACTCCACTTCACTTCGCTTACACTAATACTGTAATACCCGAATTGTTACACTGCTACAGTATGCCTTATCTGGGAGAGCAAGTCCTTCCATGTCATTCTCCAAAATAGCTTTGCCCATTCTAGACCCTTTATTTTTTCAAATAAATTGTAGTATCAATTTGTTGAATTTCATGAAAAGTCCTGCTGTAGAGAATTAACATCTTTAAATCAAGTCTTCTTGATTAATCAAGTCTTCTCATCCACATACTTATTTTTCCATTCATTCAGGTCTTATTTCATGTCTTTCTATAAAATTTTATGAATTTCCCCAATTATATTTTTATTGTATTATACTTACATCTTTTAAAAATTCTATTTTTTTAAACCATTATCTTTTCATCCAATTTACCCCAATTTACTCTGCCTTATTAAATGAATTTCATCAAAGTTATTTACTAAAGCTATAACTTCCAAGATTTATTTCCTAATATACAATCAAAGAATGAAAACAATAATTTAATGCTCATTTACAAATTATTTTTTTGTGTCATGGACTTACCAAATATCTTATCCTATACACTTACCAAGAAGCTCCATGGTCTCTACTTTCAGTGTCCAGGAAATTAGAGTCCAAAAACATATCTTTGTAGATTCGACCAACGAGGCAATACATATCTGAAGCAACCTGCTCTTCATTTTGCACCAGGGGAATCATAATGTCAAGAGCTTTTGCTCTATCTCCAGGGAGGTTTCTCCTAAGGTAGAGAAAGGGAACATCACTCTTTCTGTATAGATTCCAGAAGCAGTTTAGGCCAATCATCTTTTTAAAATATGTTTAATACACTAATTTACATTATTAAGTTTGGCAGGATAAAAACAACAATTATATTTTGAAAGTCTTCTGCAACTCTTTTTTATCCCACTGCACGTCTAATCATCTAAAAAGGATTTATTTTGAGTTGGTTTTCTGCTGATGTGATGATTTGCGCTTATCCATCCACAGTCATTCCAGTTTCCCTGCGGACTCTGTGTGGGTTCAAGTTGACAGAGTGAGATTAAGAATGCAGCCTATGGTTGTGAATGGGGGCAGAGTCAAAGAATTCAAACAGGGGCAAAACCCTGATGCTATAGGTTTCAGTGGCTTTTGCTCCAAAGCACTGAACAAACTAATTCATAGACAATACCAATAAACCAACCTGAGTTGAGCAATCAGTCATCTAAGGAAGCTGCTTTATATAGCTCATTTTAAAACTGGTGAGTGTGTACAGACTGTCCTCAAAGATAAAAATTCTCTTAGGAGTAATTTATTGAAACTTGAAAACATTTATGTTAAGTGAAAGAAGCCAGTCACAAAAAGACTATATATTGTACAATCTCATTGCATGAAATATCCATAATAGGCAAATCTATGGAGACAGAAAGAGATCTGTGGTTGCCTAGGTCTGGATTTGAGAGGAATGGGAGAGTGTCCTGCCCCCATTGGAGCAGGACAGGTTGTGGGTGGTTTGGGGAAAGGTAATATAAATACTTTAAAACTCATGGTATTGTTGGTCACACAACTCTGTTAATACATTAAAATCCATTGAATCATACATTTTAAATAAAATTGTATGATGTATGAATTATATTTCAATAAAACTGTTACATAAAAGAGTTATTTCTATTCTCAATTACTATTTTAAATCTTTCTGTCCATGAAATTCATTTTTACATTCTGTACTAAATGCCTTCAGTTTAGAATAATGCTCCAAATATATTTATCATTTCATTCTATTCTATTTTAGGAAAGACAGAGACAAAATATAGATAAAAGAAAATATAAGAGGCTCTTATGGACTTTCACTTTTTATTTCAAAATATAATATATTTAATTCCATCTTTCAAAAAGGATTTATTTGAAAACCAGTTGGAACAGATAATCTCTGGAGCTTTCATCTCTTTCTGCCAAATCTAAAGAAAAAATGTTTAATAAATGGGGAGATAAAATTGACTTTCATTATCATATTGGTAAAGGTAGCACATTGTAGAGCTTGGGCAGATGACTAAAGTAAAGACACAATATCTGGTTGAAGAGCATGCTGACTTTTCTTTGGAGACAAAGGCAGGGGAACTAAGTGAGGGAGAATACAAGTACCAGTATCGGCTTGCTCTGGGACTGAGCCTGTTTGATGACATAACTACGAGCCTTGAAGAAAAGTTACTCAAGCACTTTAGTTTCCTCATCGGTAAGATAATTAAGACTTCACGGCAAATGAGAAATAGATGTGAGGCTCCCCTCTCTTTTTCTTTGTATCATTCTCTTCAACTGTAGTAATTACATACATTAAGTGCCACATACATATCCAACTCTCTACCATAGAAGAGAACAGCAAAACTAAGGTCTGGATGGTTTAGCGCTTTGGGCCTCTCTATGGCCAGAGTGGGGACAGTCTTCCATGGTGACTCTGGGCAGAAAGTGGCATGGAGGTGGGTGTCAGTCATGATGCTGACAGAAAGCACAGAGGCATGACTGGAAGCAGCACTGTTAGTCCTGATCCCAGAAAATTCACGGACACATGACCTAAAATGTGGGCCACAGAGTTTTGATTATATTAATAATTAGATATATTCAGAACAATCTCAGTGATCATCTTCTCTAATTAGGAATATGTTCCCCTAGAAATAACTATCCCTACTCTAGTTAGTTTTTGTGTAAATAACCACTTGGCATTCAATCTATTTAAAGACAATATCACATCCATGTAATTTTAAAAATCCCCAATATATATATATAAATAGAAAATACAAACTTTGACAGAGAAGCAAAAGAATTTTAAGAATTTAGATATATAAACATTGAGGGTACTTCTTTTTCTCACGAAAAGTGAGACAAAATCAGAATGCATGCTTCCTATATTTTATATGGTTGAAGTAGAAATATTAACAATACATTATAATAGGAATGGTTGCAAGGCTACATTAAAAACATATCATGGAAAGAATATGTAGGTTAAAAAGTAATACGTTAGGCACATTGTCGGGGGGGGCGACTTTTTCTTCTTACCTATTCAGTGCAAACGCATAATGAAACTTCACATGGTGATGGGAGGCCAAATCAAACGTCGGAAGCTTTTCTAAAGTCTCTACCAGCTTCACAAGAGAATCATAATCCTTTCAAACAGAAGAATAACATAGAATTAAATCTTTGGGAGAAAGTCCTGACAATGAAATGCCTCTGAACAACCAGATGCCTGAAACTAAGAAGAGTATTAAAAAGGAACTAGAACCCATGAAATACCTTAAAGAATCTAGAACCAAGAAGAAACTGTTTGTTCATTTGCTTGCCTGAATAAGGGTTTTAGGTTATATAGATAAAACACTGGAAATATTGAATTACCATCTCTGACCTACAAAACAATAAACTCTCTAGCATGGTAATACTACATTTTCTCAGTACAGGTGGTTTACTTCTCCCTGGAGCTAGATTCCCAGTATGCAGGGTGTTGTCAATTACTTTCAGGGAGATAACTTTCAAGATATCAAGAACATGGAGCAAGCGATAGAACTTTTATTATAAGTAACAAAAACATTTGGTTTCAACATAAAAAGGCTCTCCAGTCATGGGATCTTAAGTGCCACACGTCTCCATGTATGTGAACCTCTGTTATTCACATGAAGCTTTACTCAAGCCTGAATGGGTGAGAATAAGAAACAAGCCACTTAAATTTTACTGTAAAAATCCAACAGCAAATCCCCAACTCAGAGATTTCATTCTTCTTGTGTGTGTTAAGCTGCTTCAGTCAGCTCTTTGCCACCCTATGGTCTATAGACCACCAGGTTCCTCTGTCAATGGGATTCTCCAGGCAAGAATCCTGGAGTGAGTTGCCATTTCCTCCTCCAGGGGATCTTCCCGACCCAAGGATTGAACCCACGTCTCTTATGTCTCCTGCACTGGCAGGTGGGTTCTCTAGCACTAGCCCCATGATTCTTCTTAGTGTAATTTAAAAATTTTAAGACACCCAATAAAGTAATATGGCATATCTGTGTTTTACATTACTTTTTTTAAAATTTTTTATTTATTTAATTTTTATTTTTTACTTTACAATACTGTATTAGTTAGCCATATAGTGACATGAATCCACTACAGGTGTACATGAGTTCCCAACCCTGATCAATTGCACATTTCTCATTTCTGGCTAGTTAGATCCAGCACTATCAATTCCTAGCAACACAATTCCAGGAGTAAGAGATATATCTGAAAAGCTCTAAAAATGTCTGTTCTTTGCGAAAACAAAGATTTCACTTAGTGACAGGCAGGTGTGTCTGAGGCTAGCAGAGCAGAACAGCTGTCTGTGGATTAGCCATGCATGCAAATTTTTCTTTTTGTTCTTTTGGAGGAAAAAGGCAGCCCTTTACCGTACAAGTCTTTCATAATCACTGATGGTTAACTTATATGAGTCTGTTTCACTTATCATAAAATCTCTGGATGGAAAGCTTAGGAGAGTCAATAAAAAATTACATGTAGTAACATGAGTGCCTTATTAGCTAACTGGAACTGGATATTAACACTCCCTTATTTCTCCAACATGATACATAACCAAGACTTAATTTTGAGCATCTTCTCACCTGGATATCTCTATATGAAAGTAACAGATTTATGACAATATCTGCTGACAAGACTTCAATATTATCCACTCGCTGTCGAATTCTTGCCAACTCAGCTGCCAATTCTTTGCCAGTATATAAGTTACGAGCTTTCCTGATATCGTTGAGTATAGACTCCCGGAAATACTGGCTGGTGGAAAAACACGCATTTTTAAGAGTCGATATTAGAAAGTATTTCAATGAAAAGCAATGACCTTATAAAGAAATGAATGACACCTGCAGCATTCATACCTTTCAGATCATTAAGATGTACAGAATGAACACCTCATTTAGCTGGTATCATTAAAAAATTGGGGCATCCTAATATTTTACACTCTGCCTTGCTCCAGGAAGAATCAAAGGTAAAGATATTCCATGTTAATGAGTTGTCCAGGACCCTGCAATATTCCAGTTAAAATGCTAAAACTTTATTTTTCATTTTACTGTCTTGAGTAGAAATTATTCTAAATAAATTAGGTGTGCCCACAATTTGAACATAATAAAACATGTACCTTCTGATCCAGCATCATCATTTATCAGCATAAATGACTTCTCTTAACTAAAATATAATAGTGCTTTCAACAATTTTTTAGAGAGTTCTTGTCCTTACGCTAAAAGTCCCTGGACGTTTATTCAGATAATGTTTTTGTACTTATATGGAATATATTTTTAGCTCTAGCATTACTATAACACAGTTAGCAGTCTTTCTTTTTTCTGATTTCAAGTTGTTCTCCTCTGAATAAAGTGGACAAAATTCAAAAGGTAGACTAAGATGCATCTATTTTATCCACTTAAAGGACATTATATATATTTTTTCCTAGTTCTAGACTATTATATGTAAGAAATATCTGATAAGGTGCACAAATACAACAAGTCCCCTACATACAAATGAGTTCTGTTCCAAGAGCGTGTTTATAAGTTTAATTTGTTCGTTAACTCCAACAAAGTTAGCCTAGGTATCCAACTAACACAATCGGTTGTATAGTACTGTACTTAATGGATTTATGATACTTTTCACACAAATAATATGTAAAAAATAAGCACAAAAATAAGAAATCATTTTTAACCTTACAGTACATTAGTATAGTACAAGAGTTGGCATGCGGAGACTGGCATCAAGTAAAGAGGTTAGAAGAGTTACTGACTGGAGGAGAGAGGTGGGAGATAGCAGAGCTGAAGGATTGTCAGCAAGAGGAAACGGAGAGTAAGCCGCAAGTGACAACGTATGCCACGTATGTAAACCAACGTATGTGACTGGACATACAGACACACGCTCACATCTTTGAAAGTTCACAACTTGCAGGTTCGAATGTAGCCAACTTACATAAATTAAGTACACGAGTAGTTCACTATCCCTACCAAACGACATTATTAAACTTTACCTGGAACTTGCTTGTGCCACCTTCAAAAGCTGAATGAAACGATCCACAAGAGGTAAGCAGATGGGTCCCAGAAGCAGCTCAAAGTTCGGCTGCATGAGCTCAGTCAAGCCCTTCATGAAGCTGCTGTCACAGCAATAGACCTTGTTATGCGGTGTTATCATGTAAGGAATAAACGCGTAATTCCCAGTGCACATCTGTGGAAAGAGGGAGCACCAGGAGGTGGTGAGCTGATCTGCTGACCCCACATGAACGTCACCCCAAATCTGACTTTTATAATAATCCTAGATGTGAAGGGAAATTAAAACAAAATTCACTTCCTATTCATGACCTATGAAAATTTCCTCCAATTTCTTTAATTGCTTACTTCAAGTAATTCAGACTTACACATGATGAAAAACATGTGGCATGGCACAGTTTCTACCAGTCCCTTAAATATTTATTCACCATTCTCTTGGCTACAGCACTCTGATATACGCTGTAGGTGAAGCAAGGTAGTTTAAAACACAGTCCTCAGCCTTCAGAAAACTTGTCAGAGACACAGCATAAATACATGGAAATGATAAGAGTTAACATTTCAGGGCTGCCCACGTAACAGCAAAGGGTGAGTGATGCCAGAATAAGCTGATCCCCTCCAGGCTGCTCGATCACAGTTATGGCTTTATTAACATCTCAGTTACTAAATCTAGAGATCCTACATATTAAACAGCAGAGATATCCCTTGGCCAACAAAGGTCCATAAAGTCAAAGCTATGGTTTTTCCAGTAGTCATGTACCGATGTAAGAGTTGGACTATAATAGAAGGCTGAGCGCCAAAGAATTGATGCTTTCAAACTGCAGTGCTAGAGAAGACTCAAGCGTCCCATGGACAGGAAGGAGATCAAACTAGTCAATCCTAAAGGATATCAACCCTGAATATTCATTGGAAGGACTGAAGCTGAAGCTTCTATCCTTTGGCCACCTGATGCGAAGAGCCAACTCATTGGAAAAGACCCTGATTCTGGGAAAGACTGACGGCAGGAGAAGGGGGTGACAGAGGATGAGAGGGTTGGATGGTATCATCGACTGAATGGAGATGAGTTTGAGCAAACTCTGGGAGATAGTGAAGGACAGGGAAGCCTGGCGTGCTGCAGTTCATGAGGTCGAAAAGAGTTGGACACAACCTTGCAGCTGAACAAGAGGCCCTGAAGTTATCCTTGATGCTTCCATTTCCTCCACCTCCCACAAACTACCAACATCCTGTCTATTCCACCTCCAAGATACATCTATTTGTTCACTTCACTCCATCTTCTCTGCTAGCACTGGAGGCCATGCCACCAATATCCTGGCCTGAGCCATTGTAACTGGCTTTTACCTGGGCTCCCTGCTCCTCCTCTTGCCTATCAATCAGTTTCTTACCCAGCTGTCAAAGGGCTCTTTCAATAACATATATCAGATGACTTCTCTCAGCTGCTCAAGCCCCCTCCCTTGCTCCTGAGAGGAAGATAAAATAGATCACCTACAAGGGCTTACCTATGCAAACCCTGCCTCTCTCTCTAGCCTCAGCCTGTACCATCTCCACTCACTCAGCATGACCTTCTATCTGCTCCTGATGGTGCCAAGTGAGGGTGCTCTAGTGCAAACACAAGTGGAACTGGGAAGAATAAAGGAGATATTGGACTGGATGCCCCTGAGGAAGCAAGCCTGACTGGCGCTTAGGGCTCAGGGAAGGGAAGGGAATACAAAGTTAAGGGTTTCCATCTCTGTTCAGGGCAGTGGGAAATCTGGAAGGATTCAGAGCAGGAAAGAAAACCTAACTAAAGCTGTGCCTTTTGACAGTCCAGGCAGAAAACAGAATGCACTGAAAGAGAAAGAAATGAGATTTAAGGAAATGAGGTGGGAAGCTACAAAGCAAGACCAGATCATAAAAGTGGATGCCTGAACTTGACGTTAAGAAGAATCATCGAGACCAGCCAACTGGTTGCAGATATTGAAAGAGAGGAAGAAGAAGGCATTGAAGGCCACTCCATGGTGGTAAATGGGGTTCCTGAAAGGAGAATGGGATCCTTAACAGAAATCAAGAATTCAGAAGCAGAACTAGACTTAATTATTAATATTTATGAACAAATTACATTTGGGGGCATTTGTTATATATTAGGTAATGAATCACAAACAGGGCCTGACTTCTAGTTAAAATATGAGATGAACTTCAAGAGGGTGAGATCTGATTTAGTGAGTAGGGTGACATGCACACTTTTGAAAGGCTGGGATTTAAGGGGAACAGGACTTCTAAAGTGATAACGTCCAAGAGTTCCAAGCCAAAATGCAGACCTGGAAATTATTTGGTATGGCTGAGTCTGAGGAAATGAGAGAGACGTCTAAGAGAAATAGCAACCCACTCCAGTACTCTTGCTTGGAGAGTCCCATGGACAGAGGAGCGTGGTAGGCTACAGTCCATGGGGTCACAGAGTCAGACACGACTGAGCGACTTCACTTCACTTCTAAGAGAAAAAGCCAGAGAGAAAGAAAAAAAAAGCAGAGGGCTGAAAACTAGAATGAGATGGGGAGAAAACTCTACTTATCACTCTTCTAGGGAGTCCAGGAGCCCCAGTTATATGTTCCATGTCAGCGGAATGGAGAACAATGCATTGCTTCTCTTATCCTTTGAACTAAATGAATAAGAGTAAACATTTATTCGTTACGTGCAGGTGCCAAGGAATGAACGGTCATATGTTTACAACAGTCCACTGATGGAAGGGATCTTGTCTCATCTCCATTTTACAGGTGAGGATTCAGGTAAGGCTTGGTAAGGTCACACAGCTGGGCTGTGATGTGTCTAGGACGCCAGTCCATGGACTCCTTTTCCATGGGCCTGCCTTTACGGCTAGGGGGCTGAGCACCCTCCCGAGTGTCCTTGACTTGCTGGCACACCCACTCTTTGCTTCAGGTCACCTTCCACGGACCCCTGCATGAGCGAGCTTACTGCCTCGTAGCAAACAGACAAGAAGTACCAAATGTCCTTACGGCCCCCCTTGATTATTTATGAACATGTTATTCTCGGAGGCACTTCTATCTCAGGTAATGAAGCAGAAACTGGACCGGACTTCTAGTTAAAGTATGAGAAGAATCTCTAAAGGTTGCAATTTGATTTTTAAATCAAGCACATCAAGGTGTTCCTTTCACAAGTTCTCCTTCATAGAACAGTAATTGGAAGACTAGTCAGGAAGAGGAAAAATAAACATACCCTGCTTCTAAAATGTTACCAAGATCCCAAAGCAGGTTCACCAAACTAATCCTTTTACCCAAGCCACTGTCTAAGCAGAAAAGAAAGGCAAGCATATCAAGAGATGGCTTTTCAAATCTTCTAGAGCTTAAACTTTTGAGTGAGTTGTAAAAGAGCAACAGAATCAAATACTCCTATTTTTGAAAATCATTTTGACTCAAAACTACCAAAGAGAAGGCTCCAAATCTTCTAAGTCACAGTTCAGTTCAGTTCAGTCGCTCAGT
>SJYX01019960.1:195301-266525 GCA_006410675.1 Oreotragus oreotragus
GGCGCTCAGCCTTCTTCACAGTCCAACTCTTACATCCATACATGACCACAGGAAAAACCATAGCCTTGACTAGACGGACCTTAGTCAGCAAAGTAATGTCTCTGCTTTTGAATATACTAAGTCACAAGGTAAGGACAAACAGGTGAGAAGCCAATAAACCAAAAAGGATTACTGGAATTTTGGAATATTATTCCTCTACTGCTGGATAAAGTTCTGTACCTTCAGAAGCCTTAATATCATGTGTATTTGTGTATAATATAAGAAACAGAATACATTATTACCAAAAGACTGGGCATTGAGAAATAACATATCTGTATAAGACATTCTGAGAGAGGAGGAGTATCGGATGTCTGGATGTGTATTGAGCAGTAGGTGGGTAAAGAGAAAAAGATGAGAGCGATGAAAATAGCAGAGGAAATCAGATTCCAACTATCTTCAAACCCCATGGGATGAGGTTTCAGAATCCTTGAAGGTATTCAGCATGCTGAAGCTTTCCCAAGTTCCTGGTCTCAAGGTACTTTTGGGGACCTCTTCTCTAAGGCAGTACTGTTTTTCAATGTCCCATTGTTGGTGATCCAAAAAAAAAAAAAAAATGGGGGAAAGTAAGCAGTAGGAGGCGCTTCTGGGCCTGAGTTAAGAGCCAACCCAGCAAGCCCGCAGTGGGGAGAAAGAATGCGGGGAGTGGCTGTGGATGGTGTGTTTTTTAAAAGGATACCAGCTATTGAAAAAATCACCTTTTCAAAATGATGAACACTAATAATATGGGAACATTTATTTCCCAAGTTGGCTCACATAAAGCTTAGAAATACCATTACGGCAATTTCTGTTTACACATTGCTGCCAATCCTGAGTTTGAAATACCTAATAATCCAAAGCAAATAAAAAAGACTGTGATCAAGAACAGACACTTTAGGTGCAACAATTGTATTTTATTAATAAGATACTAATTCTAAAACAATTTAACCTGCTTCTACAAGTTGGCTCACATAAAGCTTAGAAATACCATTACGGCAATTTCTGTTTACACATTGCTGCCAATCCTGAGTTTGAAATACCTAATAATCCAAAGCAAATAAAAAAGACTGTGATCAAGAACAGACACTTTAGGTGCAACAATTGTATTTTATTAATAAGATACTAATTCTAAAACAATTTAACCTGCTTCTTGAAGGAAGAAATTTCCTTAAACTTCAAAACAATGAGGCATGGTCATAAAATAACAAGACTGGTCTCTTCGGCCCATACTTGTTTTCATAGTTATAAAAACACACAGCTCAAAATCTAGACAAATTCTGATCAAATTTATCTCTACTGCTTTTGTTTTAAAAATAAAAATGCCAACTCTGTATTTCAATTTTTAAAAGTTACATAAAGGTGAACATAAGTATGTGCGGAGCATGAATTAAGCTTCTGGAAAGATATGCCCTCAGCCGCCAAACATATTGAAATATATGCCCCAAAATACTCAACTTTTGAGAGGGACTTAGCACTGGAAACACAGCAGCGTACTTGAGTCAATGGATGACTTGTTCATAATGTGTAATATTGGCTCAACTTACAAACCTGCTTTCCCACATGTCCAAACTATCACTAGGCATGATCAGTTCTTCTCTGGCATTCAAGTAAATGCTACCTCCTCAGAAAAACCTTCCACGACCACTTGAGGGATGGGCTACCCACTCTTTGAGATATCGCCTTACGTTAATTTCTAATTTGTTTGTTTGCTTATTTGCTTGACCATCCCCCCCCAGCAACACTATTCTGAGTGTTCTCTCAGTTGTCTCCTGGGACAATTATGAATGAGCTGTCTCCACTTTCAGCCTCCATAGTGAGTCTCTTGCCGCACCAGACCCAAAACCTGGCACACAGTTCATGTTCCATCAATATGTGCTTCATAAAATCTGTTACACTGAATTGATGCATGAAGCAATCCTTGTTCTTTTCCTGTTGAGATGTGAAGGATAAGTTTATGGTGGCAACATTATTCATGCTGCAATGAGTCCCTGACCTGAACGCTTAAATTTCTTAAATCTTAATTTCTTCAATTTCTGATCTAAGGGAAATTTACCCATTGTACTTTTAATCTTATCATCATAGATGGAATCATGTACAGATTTTTACACAGTATGTTATTTCCCCTCTACATTTCAGAAATACATTAAGGTTTTAAATACTGGCTTACTTTCCAAAATGAAAACACGACCATTGACATAACCATGCTAATTCCAAAATATAATTATTCTTCATGCATTTAAAATTTCTTAAATTTATCTTTATCNAAAAAAAAAGAAAAAAGACTATAAGGACCATAGAAGCATCTTTATCTTCACTTTAAAGTGAAAAAGGAAACAACCAAGGTGTTTGACTAGTAAGAGCAAGGCTGAACATCTTTGCCCCTGCCATCCCCTCTCACCCCCAAAATACAGCCTTTAGTACTGACCATGAAGTGTATGGGAAAATCCTTTTAAAACTGGCAAGGTATCTATAGGACGGAAGAAGCCCTCAGGTAATAAGCAGCAATTCTTAAGAACCTCCTCACAACTGTAAACTCGAACCTCACAGACTCACCTCTTGTCCAGACTCATTTCCTCTGCATTTGGTATTTTGTTAAAAGTAATTTTTCCCCTGCCTAATCTCAGAGTCTTCACTGTCCCTAACAGGGACCTGGAAATGGTAACTCATCATATAGAATTATTGTGTAAGTCTGCACTGGACCCTGGTTTGAGGTTTACAGCAAAGGTGAAAAAGAGCAAAATCTGTTGAAGGATAAAGCATGGACTTGGAATAAGGTGAAAGGCATATTTAAGAGCCACTAGTGGTCAAACTTGGAGAAGGCAATGGCACCCCACTACAGTACTCCTGTCTCTTATACACATCTAGATGTGTATAAGAGACAGTATATATATATGCTGCTTTAGTAACACTCATACTTATATAAAATTGAATATACTATGTAGTTTTGTTCTAAATATAATTATATATAGAAAAAAACAGGTATCAGTGTCATCTCCCACTAGTATAAATAAAGTTTCACTATAAAGGGATACTTCAGTAAAATACCCATATTTATATTGATATGTCAGAAACTTTAAAAGGAAGAGACA
Source organism: Oreotragus oreotragus (assembly GCA_006410675.1). Taxonomy (NCBI): domain Eukaryota; kingdom Metazoa; phylum Chordata; class Mammalia; order Artiodactyla; family Bovidae; genus Oreotragus; species Oreotragus oreotragus. Next base: position 198,406 of record SJYX01019960.1, read on the forward strand.
GAAATTAATAATTTGTGGAAACAGAAAATATACCAGCAATCAGCTGATAAAAAAGGAAAGATGAAAACATTTATGGAAGGGCTAAGTAAATTACTCACAGTATTCTTCTGGCAAACGATCTCCTGGAAAAAGAGAAAAGAGAAGAATAAAGCAAAAGTTAATACAAAATTAGTTAATTCAACTAATTAACTGAAATATTCTATGTGGCAAAATTTACAATAACAATGTTATTATTTATCACTAGCAATCAGAAATTCAGAATGTGAAGAATAAAAGCTATCAACTAAATTCCTGCATCTGAGTTTACAGTCTGATGAAGGGGACAGGAGTACACAAAAGTATCAACTATGATTTTAGGAAAAGAACATAAACATGAAGAATCCAAAACCTGAATCTGAAAACCATTTCTGCAGAGTATGTATGCTGTCTCTTATACACATCTTGAAGGAAGAAATTTCCTTAAACTTCAAAACAATGAGGCATGGTCATAAAATAACAAGACTGGTCTCTTCGGCCCATACTTGTTTTCATAGTTATAAAAACACACAGCTCAAAATCTAGACAAATTCTGATTAAATTTATCTCTACTGCTTTTGTTTTAAAAATAAAAATGCCAACTCTGTATTTCAATTTTTAAAAGTTACATAAAGGTGAACATAAGTATGTGCGGAGCATGAATTAAGCTTCTGGAAAGATATGCCCTCAGCCGCCAAACATATTGAAATATATGCCCCAAAATACTCAACTTTTGAGAGGGACTTAGCACTGGAAACACAGCAGCGTACTTGAGTCAATGGATGACTTGTTCATAATGTGTAATATTGGCTCAACTTACAAACCTGCTTCCCTACATGTCCAAACTATCACTAGGCATGATCAGTTCTTCTCTGGCATTCAAGTAAATGCTACCTCCTCAGAAAAACCTTCCACGACCACTTGAGGGATGGGCTACCCACTCTTTGAGATATCGCCTTACGTTAATTTCTAATTTGTTTGTTTGCTTATTTGCTTGACCATCCCCCCCCAGCAACACTCTTCTGAGTGTTCTCTCAGTTGTCTCCTGGGACAATTATGAATGAGTTGTCTCCACTTTCAGCCTCCATAGTGAGTCTCTTGCCGCACCAGACCCAAAACCTGGCACACAGTTCATGTTCCATCAATATGTGCTTCATAAAATCTGTTACACTGAATTGATGCATAAGCAATCCTTGTTCATTTCCTGTTGAGATGTGAAGGATAAGTTTATGGTGGCAACATTATTCATGCTGCAATGAGTCCCTGACCTGAACGCTTAAATTTCTTAAATCTTAATTTCTTCAATTTCTGATCTAAGGGAAATTTACCCATTGTACTTTTAATCTTATCATCATAGATGGAATCATGTACAGATTTTTACACAGTATGTTATTTCCCCTCTACATTTCAGAAATACATTAAGGTTTTAAATACTGGCTTACTTTCCAAAATGAAAACACGACCATTGACATAACCATGCTAATTCCAAAATATAATTATTCTTCATGCATTTAAAATTTCTTAAATTTATCTTTATCACTCTTTAATTTTTAATTCTCTGTGGAGGGTAAGAACTTCGTAGTGTGCTTTCAACGGTCTTAAAGTGTGGTCTATAAGACTTAGGAACTTAAGTCAATCTCAATGTAAAGATGATAGAGATATGTAGACATATTTCCATATGTGTATATGTATATACATATGTATATGTATTGACACATTTATAATTTATATATATAGTATACCTATAGATATACAGTATATTTATAGATATAGATATCTGTATACCTGTATATATAGATATGCACACACACACATGTGTATGTATCAGTGCATTTATATATATATGCTGCTTTAGTAACACCCATACTTATATAAAATTGAATATACTATGTAGTTTTGTTCTAAATATAATTATATATAGAAAAAAAACAGGCATCAGTGTCATCTCCCNCACCCACTGCATTGCAGGCACTTACAAAAGGCCTGCACTAAGCTGAACTGCAGTCTGTTCTCAGGTACTAGAGAAACTTCTGCTTGCTTCGTTTTCTTTCTTTGTGCTGTTAACTCTTGTTCCCTCCACTTGCCTGATCTCAGGTGCGCCACAAGCCCTGGTTATATGCTCCCTCACTTCATTCATGTGTCCTCAGAGATTATGAGTTCTGAATGGGTGGTCCTGTGCCTTGGAAAGAGGAGTACTTGGGGCATATTGTTGGATGATACAACATTTGGGACGCACTGCTAACACTCACGTTTCAGGGACTGGAGACAAAAATGCCAGCTTTCGTCCCTTGTACCTAATTGCCTCAGAGTTCCCACCAGGCCGTCATCTGAGCAGAGAAGCTACCACCACGTCACATAGAAACTCAAAGTATTGGGGGCATGGCTTAATAGAAGCTGAATTTTTTTTGGCATTCTTCAAGAAGAATTGAACTTTTTCATTTTTAATTGTGCCAAGGATTGTTCATTGATGCAAGAAAGCACATCATTGATTGTAATGGCTCTCTTTGTGTTTGAGTTGCCAGGACAAGAAAACAGAGTCTGTATTTATGGCTGTTTCATTGGTGGTGATTCCACTGGGCAAGCATCTGGCCACTTCACTGTATCTGCGCTGGAGGATGCCTGAGCATTTGCATTTCAAAAAGCATCTTGTTCTATTCTAAATTATATGTAGTTTTCCTTTTAATGTGAGTTCAAGTTTGTACAGTGTATTTTTTAAGGAATATATTTATTATGATGACAGGATAGAAAACAAAATGTGCATGGAGCAAGTCTGGAGAAGACCTGCCATGAGCTTTGCAGGCTCTCATATTAGAGTCACACAAGATACACAGTGGGTTGTGACGATGTGTATGGAATGTAGTCTATCAGGAAAACTCGGTAGAGCCTCAGTGCCCAGGATTTTATTAAGGGCTCGTCACACAGGCACCCTTTGTCCAGCATGTATCAAATTTCTAGACTCCCAAAAGGAAAGCAGGTGTTCAGCTGAACCACATCATACATACACACAGCTTAGGCATGGTGAGCCACTTTGATTAGCTCAGAGGGTGGGAACCTTCCAAAATCCGGATGCCAGGTAGGAGCCAACCTTGGGTAAGAGGGCCTTTCTGCTACCAAGAGATAGCCTGCTATGTTATTTTTTTCCTGTGTAGTGGGTTATATTACCTATGCATATTACTGGTAAACAGTACGTGGGGAATTAAAAAATATTTGTTTACAAAGGACATTAAGTCTAATAGACCAGAACCATTTTCTTAAACAAAATAGTCTTTTACTCCCAGATACCCACCCAGAGAACTAGCTAGAGCTGTGAAATTACAGTCTTTTGTTATTGGCTTCATAGGCCCCAAATCAAATACTGAAGTAGAGTTAATTTTTTTTAATATGTTTTACTTCCTTCTCCTACCAGCAGTCTGTTAATGAAAGGGTAGCAAATAGAACATTTCTTTTCCTGTATTATGGACAAACCCAGAATGACCTATTCTACCCCCTATTTCTTTATCTGTAAACTTCCTTATTTTAACCTGGGTATAGTCAATACTGGAGAAAGCAATGGCACCCCACTACAGTACTCTTGCCTGGAAAATCCCATGGACAGAGGAGCCTGGTAGGCTGTAGTCCATGGGGTTGCTAAGAGTCGGACACGACTGGGCGACTTCACTTTGACTTTTCACTTTCACGCATTGGAGAAGGAAATGACAACCCACTCCAGAGTTCTAGCCTGGAGAATCCCAGGGATGGGGGAGCCTGATGGGCTGCCGTCTATGGGGTTGCGCATGGTCAGACACGACTGAAGTGACTTAGCAGCAGCAGCAGCATAGTCAATACTCAATAAACAACAATGGTTTCTGCTACTCTTATTGTTCTATCACTAATCCTGTAGCAAATGTGAACTCTAATTTTTCTTTTAGACCTGAAGATCTTATTGACTGCTGTTGTGGATTTCAAACATGNGACACGACTGAAGTGACTTAGCAGCAGCAGCAGCATAGTCAATACTCAATAAACAACAATGGTTTCTGCTACTCTTATTGTTCTATCACTAATCCTGTAGCAAATGTGAACTCTAATTTTTCTTTTAGACCTGAAGATCTTATTGACTGCTGTTGTGGATTTCAAACATGATTTTGGCTTGAGAAACAAGGATGATTTCAACATGAGGGCAAAGCTCAGGGCATGTCATACAAATAAAGTTGAATGTGGTGGCATCAGATCACCTCTGAAGGCTCTCTGCGCCACTCCCCCCACCCCGCCCCACTTGACGCCATGCTGTGGACTGAAATAACAGTTCCAGCAGGCCCTCCCTGAATACAACATGCATAAACAACAGGTGTGCTGATTAATTGTTTTCTCATCATGGTGCATATTTCACACCCCATAACTCCCTAATGAAATACCAAAAGAATACATAAAATTAAATGATTCAAAGATTTAAAGGGTTTATCCTTTTTATGGCAGAGTGGGAATCCACTGAAACTTGAAAAGAAACTGTGATACCACTACTAGTGATATTCCTAATTAGGTAATATTCTTATTTTTGCTTCAAAAATTGACACTTGAAATGAAATGAAGATGGAAACCCCAAAAAGTGAGGCGGGTACACATTCAGGGAGTGTGAAGCAGACCATACTTGGATTTTTATAAAAGGACGAGATTAATTATCTCATCCCTTCTGCTAAATGACCAATTGAAAACTCAAGGGAAATGTAGCATTCTGTGACAGTGGTCTTTTGTTTTCCCACTGCTGTTTTCAAACTTGCCNAAAATCTCTCGATAAAGCCAACTATTATTATTCCTAGACTTCAAGATGACTAGAGATATGGAAGAGACAATTTAGAAGAGTCTGTGGCATAAAAACTTCACTGAGGTTGGGGAATCACGATTTAGAAAAGAGAGATGGGACTGTGTTTTAGAAAAGATGGCATGTGTGTTGCCAGGGAAACAGGAAATGTGAGGCATTTGTGGAGTCTACAGTGTGGTCCATCTGGCTAAGGCCAGAAGCAGAACCAACCCAGGCAAGGTAAGAGGGGCAGAGGAGCGACGCAGGCTGTCATTCATCCCAGGGGACCGGCTGTCATTCATCCCAGGATCGATGTGTGGCAAAGGGGAACCTAGGAGGGCGTTAGCTTGGAGCAGTAGGTAAGATTTCTGAATGATTAAGGGTAACAGATGAGTAAACAAAAAGAGGAAGGGATTGTGCAGGGCGATTGTGAGACCCATAAAGATGTATATAAAATACTAAAAGAGAACATTCAATACTCACAATCTTGCTGGTGAAAAAAAGAACACATACACATGTAAAAAGAAACATGATAAGCCTGGACACACAAACATGTATGCACACCTGTCCCACATCCAAAGAGCGATACGACAGTAAGAGCTGGGGTTTCTGGGGAAAAGAAGACGTTCCTGGGGATTGAAAAAGGCTGAAAATCAGCAGAGAAGGTGGAATTCAAGAGGACAATCACATCTTCCAAAGACAAAGCAGGGAGGTAGGAATCCAGGCTAGAGGACTAGGAATGCGAAGGCCCATTTAGGAAACAGTAAATACTATTCCTGAGGCTAAAGAAGACAGCTCATCTTGAGAAGTATAGAAGAGAGAAATAAAGGGGTTTCCTTTTATTATGGAAAAGATCTTGAATTCAATCATTGGGTTAAAACAGAAAGTTCATTTTGGCACACACTAATAATAATAGAAAGTTATTTGGGGCCTAATTGAAGAAAGCCTTGAATGCCAAAATAAAGTACTCTGTTGTGTGGGCATTTGGGCATATGAGAGTAAAAGTGTTTTTTCAGGTGAGTGACAGACATATAAAAGTCTCTGCACACACTGGGACACTGTTTGTAAAAGCAAAGCGTGGGAACAACACAAATGTTCTATCAACTAGAAACGGGCGACTAGACTACGGTTCCTCGACACGATGGAATACAATGCAGCTGAACAAGAGATGAGGAAGTTCTCCATGAAGTGATATGGAAAGATCTCCAAGATGTACTGCCTAGTGAACAAAAGGAAAGGACAGAATGGTTGCTACCCTATGTTTCTACTTAAGTATATAAGAGGGAGAAAAATAAAATCCTAATTTGTCTACTTCTAAAATCTCTCTGGAAGGATATACCAGAAACCAAGAACAGTGACTGCCAATGGAGAGGGGATCCGACTGCCTGGAGGACAGGGATGAGAGGATGCCTTTTCAATAATGTATCTTTTTGCACTTATAAATGTTTATATTGGGTGAATGCATTACCCAAGAAAGACAAATAATTAAAAGGTAAACCTTGTAAAAGTTTTAAAAATATGAATTACAATGGTGGTATTTAGTGTTGGATGGGGAAAAGCATTCAGGTAGTTATCGCCAAAGTTGAGGAATGTCTGGCTTTGGACTTGGGCAATGGTAGTGCCCTGGGGGATGGAAATCAAGAGACAGAGAAGTGATGATGTACAGGAAAGTTGAAAGTGTCCTTTCCCACAATGTTTCACAGGTAGTTAATGCATCTCTCCATACACACACACACACACACATATGGTTCATTAAAAACACAGAGCCAGGATAGCTATCCTGGCTCAGACAGTCAGAAAGCCAGGAATATAGTATGCAGAATTTTCCGAACTTGATTTATGGAGCATCTCTCCAGAGGAGCAAACCACACTCTTTCCTAGATAGGTATAATCTCTCATCCCTCCAAGCAAAAAGAAAAGAAAAGAAAAACAACACTCTTCTCTTAACCCTGTATCACACAGCATCCTCTGCATAGGAAACCCTGTTCTCTCTTGACTGCCTTCAGTGACACCTAACCCCCTAACAGAAGCAGCTGATGTCCTTATTTTTGCCCTCATGACTCCTTATACTGACCTCTATGACAGCACTGGATGTACCACACTGCAGTCAGTGCTTCATACGCTTCTCCTAACCCTACATCATGAGTTCCTTGGGTGCAAGAGCCAGGTTTAGTTCATATTTGTATCCCCACTGATTGCCTAGCAGATTGCAGGGCATATAGTTGGTGCTCAATAAAAGAATGAATACATTAACTAGTTCATGAATGTGAAAAATACCGGACTCAGAATTAGGATAGACAGGTGTTAAGTCTTGGCTCTGCTCCTGACTGGCCATGTGTCATCTCACCTCTCTCTAATGTAACATGCTAAGAACTGGATAGAGGGATCGTTGGTCCCTTCCAGCGCTGTATCCTATCACTTACTTTTGACTAAAGGCCCATCTAAGTCAGCATTGTTCTTGTGCCATTGGAAGGAGCAATGTCCTTGTGCCCAGCACAGGAGATACTCAACCATGATTTCTGTTTGGTACACCAGGCACAGAGATGGAGGTGGTGATGAAGGGAGCTGTGATGAGGGCTGAATGAGCTGAAGGCTCCCCTCTGGTTTTCACCAAAGGAAATAACCACAGTGGTTACTGGCCTATAGCCAGTACATTATGTCTTCCTGAAGAATTGCTTATTGAAGTAATAACTCTCTTACATGTCTTCTTTGCTTCCATTTCAGGTAATGCATGCATCATAAAAAATTCTAAAACTATATTCAATCATCCTTATAGCCATCCTACTGAATTCTTATTAACTGCTTGCTCATGTTTTACAGAAGCTAAATGTGTACAAATGGTTCTCTTGAAGACGTTTACTCACAGCTTATGATGTAACCTTAAAGGAGGTATCAACTTCAAAGAAAGAAAGGTTCTATTTGTGCATTTTAACTCAGTACAAACAAGCAGCAAACAAGACCTGAAAAGGTATTTAACTACTGAGGTGGAACAGTGAATGTTTGCATGCGTGTGTGCTCAGTTGCTTCAGTTGTGTCCAACTTTTTGTGACCCCACGGACTATAGCCCACCAGGCCCCTCTGTCCATGGGATTCTCCAGACAAGATTACGGGAGTGGGTTGCCAGGTCCTCCTCCAGGGGATCTTCCTGACCCAGGGATCAAACTCTCATCTCCTGCATCTCCTGAACTACAGGTGGATTCTTTACTGCTGAGCCACCAGGGAAGCCCCAGTGAATATTTAATTTCAGCTAAATCCATTGAAGGGGAATAAGAAGGAGGAAGGGGAATAAAAAGGAGGAAGGGGAATAAAAAGGAGGAAGGTGAATAAATTTAACAGGCAACTGCAATACTTCACATCACTCAGTGGAAATGTCTTGTCTAAAGAGCCTAAAAAATGAAAAATAAAAATCAACATAAACTCCAGTTCCTTAACAGTGAACTGTTTCTGAAGATACATCACCCCACTGCAACTTCGTTCTTGCCTAAAGTCTTTCAGTTCAGTTCAGTTCAGTTCAGTTGCTCAGTAGTGTCTGACTCTTTGCAATCCCATGAATTGCAGCACTCCAGGCCTCCCTGTTGGAGAAGGCAATGGCATCCCACTCCAGTACTCTTGCCTGGAAAATCCCATGGACAAGAACACTGGAGTGGGTTGCCATTTCCTTCTCCAGTGCATGAAAGTGAAAAGTCAAAGTGAAATCGCTCAGTCTTGTCCGACTCTTAGCGACCCCATGGACTGCAGCCTACCAGACTCCTCCGTCCATGGGATTCCCCAGGCAAGAGTACTGGAGTGGGGTGCCACTGCCTTCTCTGTCAGAAGAATGTGTTACAGTCACTCTAATATTATTAGAATATGGCTTGGAGAATTAGTGGCTCAGACGGTAAAGCGTCTGTCTGCAGTGCTGGAGACCTGAGTTTGATCCCTGGGTTGGGAAGATCCCCTGAAGAAGGAAATGGTAGCCCACTCCAGTATTCTTGCCTGGAAAATCCCATGGACCTTGGAGCCTGGTAGGCTGCCGTCCATGGAGTCGCAAAGAGCCGGACACCACTGAGTGACTTCACTTTCACCCTAAAACAAGACCACTTTTTGCCACTTGATCCTTTTGGTTTGCCATTTTATGTTGACTCTCTTCCTCACGATACGATAGTTTCTTTGCAGTAACAAACAGTCCCCCAAGTCTCAAATCTCCTACCTCTGAACTTCTTGACATGTGAGAAAACAAATACCTGTATGTTTAAGTCCCTGAAAGTCAGTGGTTCTGCTTCTTAAAGCTAGATGCTATAACCGCCAATACAGTCTGGATTATTCTTGAACTTAAAAGGATATGTTACTTGCAATCTGTGAATGTTTTCAGGTTTTCTTATGAAGGGCTATTTGGAGAGATGATTCTATATAATACCTCCTTAAGAGTCCCCAGTGTATTTCCCATGGTCAGCTCCATCCATCTGAAAAAAAGAAAACCTGCTAAAAATGTCTCACATTTTCCATTCTGTTTCCTTTTTCTAAATTGAAGGACTCTCTAAAAGAAATCCTTTAATAAGAATATAAAGCTCCCATTCTGTGATTTTTATAGGTCTGGTTTTCATGCCTTTTGGGGGTACCTGGGACACACAGAAGAAAATCTGTTGGAAGTAAAATGAAGGAAGAGAAGAGAATATGCTGTGTCTTTAAGGACTTTATGAAAGCCTTGGAACCAGCTATGAAAGTACTTCCATTTCCTGAGAATTTTACAGAATAGGGCTGGAATCTCTCAGAATGCAAAGCACTTTAAAAACTGTAACCTGCTTAACATTAGCCTTAGACAAATTCAGGTTCTGTCATGTGAATGAATGAAAGTGTGCACTCTTGAGAATTCTGGGCCTTGAACATCTAGATTGAAGTAAGACAGCAGAAAATTATCTTTATCTTTCTCTCTCCTTCCACCTTCCATTCCATCCCCATTCTCTCTTTAAATTTTTAACAGATTGAGTGAATGACTTTAACAAAAAATCTAATGAGAAAGTCTCTTCAAAAGCACTGTTGGATTCCTCACTTCTTATCACCAGTGCTTCCCGGAAGGACAGCACTTTGCTTTATGACCATGTATTGATCGCTAATATCTTTATTGAACCTTGTCTCCTCTTTGCCTCCTACAGGCAAAGGGTGAGAGTTAGATAATAGTATTAATTTTCCAGACATCTGCACACGTTTTAATGGCCTTTTGAAGTTTGAAAATTGTTTCTCTGTGAGCCCACCACAGGGCTAAAATGCCATTAAGGTCTCAACTACAACAATACATAATGATCATAGCTGAAGAGGTAGGCTTGTCAATGAAAATAAAACTCATTTATTTTAGTGGAGATTCCAATTAATAGAAGGTCCTTGCCAAACCAGAGCCAGTGCCTCCAGGTTCTAGAGATAAATGGCAGGACACAGGATGGCTGAAATTCACCCATCCTTGTTCACATGTGTGGAAAATCAGGGCTGGGAAAGATTTCCATGTCACATGCAACATGATGTGGAGGGTTGGGGAACAGTCAAGTAATTGGGTTCATAAACATTTTGTAGCCATGGTTCATTTTTTAAGATCATAGAGGCCTGTGGTCCCCTTGTCAGAATAATGCTTTGAAATGTGTAAAATAAATGACATAGGATAATAAGGAAACAAATTATATTGAAGTACAGTTGCTAAAATATTAAAAAACATATGACATATTAATATATGTGCTTCATTCCTAGAGTATGAAATAACAAGTTCAAATAGATTTTCAACAACTGTAATGTGACATGAAGATGTCTGATTTCTGTCAGTGACAAAGTCACCAGTTAATATATCACTGAAGTTTGATGCCTACCTTCCTGTCGGAAGGAGATGGTAACTTTTAGTTCAGGTTTCATGAAACTGAAGATGTGCATTCTCCCACCAAGTTCACAAATGCTGTGAATTCTATCCATAGACTCCTGGAGTTTCATATTAAGAAGCCCTGAGCATCTGTATTTCCTGCTTCCTGGCAACTGCATGTTTATGTAGCTACAAAGGCAATTATTTGTATTATTCCTCCAGAGGAATAAGTGCAGAGTAGACTTCCTAATAGTAGACTTTAGAGAATATTTGGATGGCTGTGTTTCATATTTTGTGTCACTCCTGGAGCATGTACCCCAAGCTGGATTCTGTTGGATTGGACTGAGTTCTCTGATGACAGCCGTACTGCTTTTTTCTCGGCCGTCTTACAACTAATAGCAGTGTGGAGCTAGAAGCACCTTGAAAGGTCTGTTTCTCACTCTTTATTCAAGGCTACCTGGGCACTGTCGGGACCCTAGCAGATACGATGACGTTTTCACTCGCTCTACCCAACTGGCCAAGGTAACCACGTGGAGATACTTGCTTTACAATCTGACATCTGAAATTCTCTGAGAGTAAAGGAAAATTGGTTTAAAGGGGTCTTGTATATATTTTCCTTAGGATTCAACATTGTTTCTCTCATGGAACATAATTTTAAGGGACAGTAACTTCAAGTTAACCTCTATATGAATGAAATTATCAGGGAAATGTTTAAAGTTTCAGAAAAGGAAGATTTAAAACCAGGGGAATGTGTTTTATTTCTTGTAGCATACTAGAGGAACCGATTTAGTCTGTCCCATTTCATAAGGATAAAGCAGCATTTGATAGCAGCAGCCCCTGTGATAAAATGATTATGGCAGCAGGGAGAAAGAATCTAATCAGAGAATTGATCTGTGGATTCCAATTCTGTAAGAGCCAACATCGATCAACATAAATGTCAATAGTGAGATCAGATTGAGAACTGCCTGATTCCTTCAGATGGTTCTAGAGGCTGATGACAAATTCAAGAAGTAAATGTGAAAAGGAACTGAAAACTTTTACAATCACTCGATTGACCAGCAGCAGGCTACATGGTACTTTGGTGGTACAGGATAGTCTAAAATTAATTAGAGATTGTTCCACTGGACATGGAACAACAGATTGGTTCCAAATAGGAAAAAGTACATCAAGGCTGTATATTGTCACTCTGCTTATTTAACTTAATAATGCAGAGTACATCATGAGAAACATTGGACTGGATGAAGCACAGGCTGAATCAAGATTGCTGGGAGAAATATCAGTAACCACAGATATGCAGATGACACCACCCTTATGGCAGAAAATGCTTCCTGACCTGCATACAGATTTCTCAAGAGGCAGGTCAGGTGGTCTGGTATTCCCATCTCTCTTAGGGGACCTTTAATCAGTGTACTCTCTGGCTGTACCAAAAACATCCTCAAATGTTTTTTTCCAGGACGCTTTGATAACCAACCCAGGAAGCAAGGCAAAGGAGACAAACTAGCATAGGTCTCAATCCAAAGGAAGACAAAGACAACTTTTGAGAGCTACTTGGGACAATGTAACACTGTAGAGGTCATCATAAGGATAAATAAATGTGGAGAGTCTCCAAAATTGGAAAGTTTCTCTGCCTAACATTTAAGTAATGACAGCCAGGGGAAGGAAGTGGGAACAGCTGGTGTGAGATTGCCAAACCAAATGGACACAGGGTGGAAGAAACAGAGTTAGCAACCAGGATCTTTTTCCTGAAAGAAAAGAAAGGCACAAGCTGGTGGTTTGGGGCCAGGAAAAAAGACCATGGCTCCCTGCTGGTGACCTTCAAGGCCTTCTCTTCTCAGATCTCTTTCTGTCCCAATGGAATGTGGCGAGTGTTCCACTAAAGTTGGGAAAAAAAAGGAATCTTTCTCGTACTCCCCAGCTCCATCTTCTTACCTAATTTCAGTGCCTCAAAGCTAAACAAAGATATGTCACATGGGCTGCAGTGAACACCATGAGCCTCAATGAGAAGATGGGGCTCATCTGTACCCTCTACATGCTGAGTCGGCTTAGGAAAAGCACTCCAACACAGGTGTCACAGAACTGGTTCATCTTTAAAGTCAGGGAACCCAGCACACTTGTGTTTATATGCTTACATAAAAGCTCAAGTTAAAACAAAAAAAACTCAGTCGAACAAAAACCTGGAAAATCATATTTTTAACAGACATATGAAATCTGTGGACAGACATGTAGGAAAATATACCTGATGACAAGTCCAAGAATATGGGGCTTGTCCTGCTCTGATGCTGAACTGTGTGTGTAACTCTAAATCTTTGCATTTCTGTGGATTTAGTTCTCATGTGTAAAGAAAGTATTCCATCTGCTCAATCTGCATAGTAACGACACTTCCCATCTCACTGGGTCATGTTTAAAGACCAAATGAAATAAATTTATGAGAGACCTTTAAGCATTTAAAGTCGTATGCAACATAAGGTATTAATACTATCAAAGCAGACAACCCCAACTCAATTCCTATGTTATCGAATACAGAGGCATCTTATACCTGCGTTGTTTATGATCCCGCGAAGGAACACATCAGGACTATAGAGAAGACATATGAGCAACTGTTAATAAAAAAAACCTGTACCCAAAATCAGGTTTAATGATACCCAAACTTGAAAATAATCCTAAAAGAAATTCTAGACTTTCTTCTCCTCTTCTATTAATTTTGTTTCATGTTAAAAAATATATCTTGGTGGGAAAACTCTACTGTAAGTAGATACATATCTTTAAACAGGGCTAACATGCTGAAGAGTGATGTTTTATACATACAGTGCTTGAAAGAGCTTCTTAACACAAACTTCTTTTAATATGCTGTTATTATTATAATCAACTTCCTCTTCTTTGTCACCATCGCTTCTTTCAACGAGGCTTAATTGGACCTTATTATTCAAGTACAGGTATTTCTTTTTTTAAAAACACTGTATTATTGAAAAGGTACAGATGTAATGAATTCTAGCATGGTAAATTATACTTTACACATAGATTTTAGTAAAACTTTCAAGGATGCATTTTTAAAGGACTCAAATAGGATGGTGGTTTGCAGTGCCACAAAGATCAACTTCCAGAGAAAGAAGCACTTATTTATAATGAACAAACAGGTCTAGAATTCAGCTGGGTGAGAGGTGGGAGGCTTTTAGACTCACACCCTCTGTGTGCAGAGGTATTCCTTCTTGCCTTTTAAGGTATTCAAATTCATAAGCCTGTGATGAAAATCTCTACAAATGAAGAAAATACACTCAAAGATGTGATGACATCCTCCATTCACCGCATAGCATAGATTTCTTTCTCCGTTGGATGAGATGGCAATAAGATGCTAGACACAATGAGATGGGGGAAGGTAAAGGAGGTTAGGAAAGAAAGCAAGGGCATCCTTAGTCCAATATACACATAATTCCTTTGAAGATATAATCTTGTTACCTGACATCAAAGAAAACTGGATTTTCCAGTCACAAGCCCTTTCCCAAATCTCGCAGATAGAACAACTAGAAATCCACTCCTGCTAAAGAAATCTTCATCTAGTTTGTCAGCTCAAGATCTTGAGAGAAAATCTTAATAAAGCAGTGCTCACAGGTATTTATCTATTTCTCCCCAAAATTACCTCCCTTTCCCCCCAATTTGACATGGAATTACATAGCTCAGAAGAAAGTTAGATCATTTATAAGTAAAATAAAAGAACTAGAACTTTTTTCTCTCAATAGAAAAATATTTTTTCCAAGAAATATTAGAAGGATATGTGATGATTATATTGGACAGAGCAGATACAGAGGGCCATGGTTTACAAATCAATGGCCAGTTATTAAGTTAGTAAAACACTTAAGAAAATGTCCAGGAACAGCACTGTTACATGAAGCACAGCCAATGTTTCTGGTGCACAAATGGTTAGACTACTTTATAGGATCATATTCTCAAATGACTTTTTTTCTCTATTGCTTACCATGTACTTTGTACCACTAAGTTAAGTGCTACTTTAGAGTGCTGAAAAGAATGTAGTAAAAATTCATTATTAAACTAAGAGGATGATAAACCTTTGGGAAAATACGAATTTTAATTTCATACTCAATTCAATCTAAAACTAAATTCATCTGAGTTTTTTATCTTGGTAAAAGAGGTAAAACTTTAAGAAAAGGAACTAGTGGTGTAAAAGGAAAAAAAAGTTTTTTCAGTTTAAGAACACTCTAGAATCTGAGCTAATTTGCCAAAAACATGTGAAAATTTAACTTAAGTTCAAGGTTGTTGTTGTTTAGTCACCAAGTCGTGTCCGACTCTTTTGCCACCCCATGAACTGTGGCCTGCCTGGCTCCTTGGTTCATGAGATTTCCCAGGCAAAAACACAGGAGTGGGTTAGCATTTCCTCCAGGACCTCTTCCTGACCCAGGGATTGAACCTGAATCTCCTGCACTGTAGACAGATTCTTTACCACTGAGCCACCAGGGAAGCCCTAAGTTCAAGGTATTTATAACAAAATTACTTCGATCTTCTCAACAAATTACTAGAAACTAGTATTGGGCTGGCCAGAAAGTTCATTTAGGCTTTCCCATAAGATGGTATGAAAAAATCTGAATGAACTTGCTGCCCAGCCCAATATAACCATCAAAATTCACAGCATTGATATCACTGCCTGGTCTTCTAAAAACCATAACCATTTGCTTCAAGTGGAAATGAACATTATCAGCAAAATAGACTCAGTATCCAATTTCTCACATACAAACTCCAATGGAGATTGAGTCCCTCTGTACCTACAGATCATGGGTCTAAGTACCATGCAACTATTTGAATGAGCAACTATAATAGTCCCCAAGCTTCATCCATGTAGCAGCATGTGTCAGAATTTCCTTCCTTTTTAAGGCCTTTTTATTCCATTGTATGTGTATACCATATTTCGTTTTATCCATTCATCTATTGATGGACATTCAGGTTCCTTCCATATTTGGCTATTTTAAGTAATGCTATTATGAACATGGGTGCATAAATATCTCTTTGAGATCGTGCTTTCAATACCCTGAGGTGTATATATCCAAAGTGCAATTGCAAGATCATATGAAAAAATTGTCATATTGTTTAAAGTTGATGATTTTTTTAAAGGGTAATTTAGTGATAATGTTACATAGTTTGGTTTGTGCACCCACAGTTTCACACTAGTCAGATCCCGATCTTGAAAATACTGGTTGTATTGAGGCAGAGGAAGAGTTTCAGCCACCAAATATGTAGGTACTATATTCAGTGAGATGGCAAAGGATTAAGCATGTGGATAGACTGCTGTAAAGAGTAGTTTATGAAAGCAAATCCCACCTGGAAAGTGACATTTCGAGCAATGGTTACAGAGGAAAACACAACTAAATTTCTTGAATAAGGAATGATCTCACATAATCATTATGTTTCAACATAAGCTGTGTCACCACTAACTGGTATGCATATCAATCTCTAGACATTGATTCTGCAATGGATAAAACATTTATTCTGCAATGGATAAAACATTTATTCTGCAATGGATAAAATGGGAATAAAGCCTATCTTAGTGCAGAAAGAATAATTCCAAATGCATGTGAGGCCTTCTAACCACAGTCAGAACATTAGGAAAAAAATATTTGAGATTCAAATGACCAAAATATATTTCAGTTATCCTAAAGGATACAGAAAGTAACAGACTATAACAATTTTTTTCATTAAAAACATTAGTTATAAAATATTTAAAGAATATAAAACTTAGTCATACACTCCTTTAGCACAGCAAAGAAAACCACCAACAAAACAAAAAGGCAATCTAATAAATGGGAAAAGATAATTGCAAATATATCTAATAAGAGGTTAATATCCAAAATATGTAAAGAACTCATGCAACTCAATTTTTAAAAAATCAATTAAAAATGGAGAGGAGATCTGCATAGACATTTTTTAAAAGAAGACATACACTTTTCAACAGGTATATAGAAGATGCTCAACATCACTAATTATCAGGCAAATACAAATCAAAACCACAATGAGATATCATCTCACATCTGTCAGAATGGCTATTATAAAAAGACAACAAACTGTTGTCAGGAATATGGAGTAAAGGGAACGCTCATGCATTGTTGGCAGGAATGTAAATTGGTGCAGTCTCTGTGGAAACAGTATAGAGGTTCCTCAAAAAATTAAAAATAAACTACCATTGCCGTTGTTGTTGTTCAGTCATCCAGTAGTATCCGACTCTTCACGACCCCATGGACGGCAGCATGTCAGGCCTCCCTGTCCCTCACCATCTCCCAGAGTTTGCCCAAGTTCATGTTCGTTTCATCAGTGATGCCGTCGAACCATCTCATCCTCTGATGCACTCCTCTCCTTCTGCCCTCCGTGTTTCCCAGCATCAGGGACTTATCCAATGAGTCATCTGTTCGCATCAGATAACCAAAATATTGGAGCTTCAGCGTCAGCATCAGTTCTTCCAGTGAATATTCAGGGTTGATCTCCCTTAAGATTGACTGGTTGATCTCCTTGCTGTCCAAGGGACTTTCAGGAGCCTTCTCCAGCACTACAGTTCAAAGGCATCAATTCTGGGGTGTTCTGCCTTTACAGTCCAGCTCTCACAACTGTATGTGACCACTGGGAAAACCATAGCTTTGACAATATGGACCTTTGTCATATATGATATGATCTAGCAAATGCACTTCTGAGTGTTTATTCAAAGAAAATGAAAACACTAACTTGAAGAGATATATACAGTGCTGGAGAAGACTAACTTGAAGAGATATATGCACCCACATTCACTGCAGTGGGGGCGCAGGAGGGCCGAGAGGAGCTACTCCATGTTCAAGGTCAGGAGTGGCGGCTGTGAGGAGATACCCCTCCTCCAGGGTAAGGAGAAGTGGCTGCGCTTTGCTGGAGCAGCCGTGAAGAGATATCCCACGTCCAAGGTAAGAGAAACCCAAGCAAGACAGTAGGTGTTGCAAGAGGGCATCAGAGGGCAGACACACTGAAACCATAATCACAGAAAACTAGTCAATCTAATCACATGGACCAAGCCTTATCTAACTCAATGACACTAAGCCATGCCATGTGGGGCCACCCAGGATGGGCAGATCGTGGTGGAGAGNAGGGCATCAGAGGGCAGACACACTGAAACCATAATCACAGAAAACTAGTCAATCTAATCACATGGACCAAGCCTTATCTAACTCAATGACACTAAGCCATGCCATGTGGGGCCACCCAGGATGGGCAGATCGTGGTGGAGAGGTCGAAAGAATGTGGTCCACTGGAGAAAGGAATGGCAAACCACTTCAGTATTCTTGCCTTAAGAACCCCACAAGCAGTATGAAAAGGCAAAATGATAGGACACTGAAAGAGGAACTCCCAGGTTGGTAGGTGCCCAATATGCTACTGGAGATCAGTGGAGAAATAACTCGAGAAAGAGGGAAGGGATGGAGTCAAAGCAAAAACAATACCCACTTGTGGATGTGACTGGGTGATAGAAGCAAGGTCCAATGATGTAAAGAGCACTACTGCATCAGTTCAGTTTAAGTTCAGTCACTCAGTCGTGTCCGACTCTTTGCGACCCCATGAATCGCAGCACGCCAGGCCTCCCTGTCCATCACCAACTCTCAGAGTTCACTAAGACTCACGTCCATCGAGTCCATGATGCCATCCAGCCATCTCATCCTCGGTCGTCCCCTTCTCCTCCTGCCCCCAATCCCTCCCAGCATTAGAGTCTTTTCCAATGAATCAACTCTTCATGTGAGGTGGCTAAAATACTGGAGTTTCAGCTTTAGCATCATTCCTTCCAAAGAAATCCCAGGGCTAATCTCCTTCAGAATGGACTGGTTGGATCTCCTTGCAGTCCAAGGGACTCTCAAGAGTCTTCTGCAACACCACAGTTCAAAAGCATCAGTTCCTCAGCGCTCAGCCTTCTTCACAGTCCAACTCTCACATCCATACATGACCACAGGAAAAACCATAGCCTTGACTAGACGGACCTTAGTTGGCAAAGTAATGTCTCTGCTTTTGAATATGCTATCTAGGTTGGTCATAACTTTTCTTCCAAGGAGTAAGCATTTTCTAATTTCATGACTGCAGTCACCATCTGCAGTGATTTTGGAGCCCAAAAACAGAAAGTCTGACACTGTTTCCACTGTTTCTCCATCTATTTCCCAGGAAGTGATGGGACCGGATGCCATGATCTTCGTTTTCTGAACGTTGAGCTTTAAGCTAATTTTTTCACTCTTCTCTTTCACTTTCATCAAGAGGCTTTTTAGAGTTGGCAAAGTAATGTCTCTGCTTTTGAATATGCTATCTAGGTTGGTCATATCTCTTCTTCTGAAAGAATGTGGTCCCCTGGAGAAGGGAATGGCAAACCACTTCAGTATTCTTGCCTTGAGAACCCCATGAACAGTATGAAATGGCAAAATGATAGGATAACAAAAGAGAATCTCCCCAGGTCAGTAGGTGCCCAATATGCTACTGGAGATCAGTGGAGAAATAACTCTAGAAAGAATGAAGGGATGGAGCCAAAGCAAAACCAATACCCAGCTGTGGATGTAACTGGTGATAGAAGCAAGGTCCAATGCTGTAAAGAGCAATATTGCATAGGAACCTGGAATGTCAGGTCCATGAATCAAAGTCCATGAATCAAGGCAAATTGGAAGTGGTCAAACAAGAGATGGCAAGAGTGAATGTCAACATTCTAGGAATCAGCGAACTAAAATGGACTGGAATGGGTGAATTTAACTCAGATGACCATTATATCTACTACTGCGGGCAGGAATCCCTCAGAAGAAATGGAGTAGCCATCATGGTCAACAAAAGAGTCCGAAATGCAGTACTTGGCTGCAAACTCAAAAATGACAGAATGATCTCTGTTCGTCTCCAAGGCAAACCATTCAATATCACGGCAATCCAAGTCTATGCCCCAACCAGTAATGCTGAAGAAGCTGAAGGTGAACGGTTCTATGAAGACCTACAAGACCTTTTAGAACTTTGTCTCTTACCGGCTCATTAACTGTGTGATTTTGAACCAGCCATTTCAGCTCACTCATAATGTGGGGATAATAGGAGGAGATCATTAAGTTCAGTCTGTACTACCTTGGGAGAAAGATGTTGGTAGAAAGAAATCACATACCATTAGCAAATTCTTTTAAAGGTGGGGTTGTTGTTCAGTTGCTAACTCATGTCTGACACTGCAGTTCAATGGATGCAGCATGCCATGGCTCCCCGTCCCTTACCATCTCCCGGAGTTTGCCCAAGTTCATGGCCACTGAATTGGTGATGTTATCCAACTGTCTCACCTCTGCCACTCTCTTCTTTTGCTCTCAATCTTTCCCAGCATCAGGATCTTTTCCTGTGAGTCGGCTCTTCGTATCAGGCGGCCAGAGTATTGTAGCTTCAGCTTCAGCATCAGTCCTTCCAATGAGTACTCAGGGTTGATCTCCTTTAGGATTGACTGGTTTGTTCTCCTTTCAGTCCAAGGGACTCTCAAGAGTTTTCTCCAGCACCACAGTTTGAAAGCATCATTCTTTGGTGCTCAGCCTTCTTTCTGGTCCAACTCTCGTATCCATACATGACTACTGGAAAGACCATAGCTTTGACTGTATGGACTTTTGTCAGCAAAGTGATGTCTCTGCTTTTTAATACACTGTCTAGTATTAGGTTTTAAAGGTAGGGGACACCACGCAATTTTGGAATCTCAAATGTAAAAGCAGGCACATGCTGCAGAGGGTGAAGAGGACTGGGTGGGTGTAAGCAGAAGGCAAGACCCTTGGGAACTAGATAGTGCATGCATGTCCAATCTGAAGGCATTCGATTTTTAAAAAGAGTGTTAATTCAATAAAGCACACCTGTCTGCAAGAATGAGGTCACCCGTTGGCTAGTTCTGCTCTGTTTCACTGGTGAGAAGACTGACGCATTCAGAGGAGGGATGATTTGTTCAGGTTCTCACTGAGGTAGTGGGCGGCCGGCTGGTTCTACAACAGCAGCCACAGCCGGGGTGTTAAGCCCTGCTAGGAAAAGTCACCAGCACAGATGTCACTCGGTGTGGGGGGCTTTTGTTGTGTTCTCTGAAAAACAGACACAAAAGTCCCTCACCACGCCCCCTTTCTGTTATATAATCTTTCCTTTGCTCTTGGCTTTAGGAGCCTCAACCTGGCCTGGAGCAGGTGGAAGAGCTGCCTCCAGGAGACAGGGCTGCAGAGGAAGGGCCTGCTCCGCCCTGGGGAAGCTGAGGCTCCATGCCTGGTGGACAGGAGGGAGGGAAGTGGGAGCTCCAGGTGGATTCAGGTAAACCCATTCCCCATCCTACTGCTCAGACACTGCGTGTGGCTTTTCCTTGTCCCTCCAGAACGCAGGAGGAGAGCAAGGCCTGAGAGCGGTACCTGAGACCTTCCTTGCTGCTTGCTGGGATTTTGACCTCACGTGAGTGAGTGAGTGTTAGTCACTCTGTGTCTGACTCTTTGTGAGGCCATGGACTGTAGCCGGCCAGGCTCCTCTGCCATAGAGTTCTCCAGGCAAGAATACTGGACTGGACTTCCATGGTCTTCTCCAAGGGATCAAACCTGGGTCTCCTACATTGCAGGCAGATTCTTTACCATTTGAGCCACCAGGAGGCCCATGGCAAACCTGTGTCTTCATCTACCATCTTTTCCCCCGCAGACCATGCTGAAGACTTTGCTTGCCCTGAGCCTGCATTCCAAAAAGCTTGACAGAGGCCAGCTGGGCCTGGATCTTCCCAGTCGGCCTGACCCTCCCGACTCCCAGTCTCCCTCCTCTAACTCTGGTCAGAGTCTCCTGGCCAAACTCTGAAGCACACATTTTCTCCTCACTGGTTGCCAGTGGAACAGGGCTCCTGCCACCTGACTGAGGACTGATGACTAGAAGGCAGGCAGGATTTGTCAGAATCATCACATTTGTTGTGTGGCTCAAAGCAGTGGTGCTGGTTTTATATTATACAAACCCTTGCCCAACTGTGTCTGTCTTGAACTGAAGGGCAAAGGGTCATTCTCTTTGATGTACAACCACAGGCTCCAAATATGATATATGGTTTGCAGTTGGGAGGAAGATTCTCTGTTTATTCATCTGTTTAATGAACAGAGGCTTTGTGATGGCCTATCACGTGCTGTGATTACAGTCCAGCCACTTTACCCTTGGGCTGTGCTTTGCTCACCAGCTGGAATGAAGAGGGGAGGTTGCCCACCTTCCTTTGAGGAAGTAGGGGGTCCTCATGCCTGGGAAGCTTCCTCCATCAGTTTCTATCCTCTCTGGTGTAATTCCTTAATTATCCCAAGGCTACAGGGGTTTGCTGATGAAAACGAACACTCTGAAATAAAAAATTCACATTTTAACCTTGTTGTTCAGTCGCTTGGTCGTGTCTGACTCTGCGGCTCCATGGACCCACTCCAGTATTCTTGTCTGGAGAATCCCAGGGATGGGGGAGCCTGGTAGGCTGCCATCTGTGGGGTCGCACAGAGTCGGACACGACTGAAGCGACTTAGCAGCAGTGGCCCCATGGACTCCAGCATGCCAGCATGTTTTAACCTAGAAGAATGCATATGTACACACTGCTGTATTTTAAAACAGATAACCAATGAGGACCTACTGTATAGCGCAGGGAACTATACTCAATACTCTGTAATAAGCTACATGGGAAAAGAACTTGAAAAAGAATAGGTACGTGTATATATATATATAATTGATTCACTGTGCTGTGCCCCTGAAACTAACACATTGTTAATCCACTATACCCCAATATAAAATAAAGTAAAAAAAAAGAAAAAGAAAAAGAAAAAGAAACCAAACCCACTACGATAAAGTGAGCAACATCCTTTCCTAAGCCTGACGGAAACATAGTAGGAGGGCTTCAGTGAAGTCTCAAATCTATTAAACAGCCAAGCACCAAGGTACAAAGTCATTTCTTCACAGCAGTTCAACTCTGCTCCCTTTTGTATAGCTGAAGATGACATTGAATCCTCGGCACACTTTAAAACCATTTTCCTCCAGTGACTTAAAAAATTATAAAAGAAAAGTTTGAAAAAAAAAAAAAAGCATTTAATCCTCATCTCCCAAGCTTTATATTCCATTATTCTGAGTAACTGATATGTGTGAAAACACTCTCAGTTTCAATTTAGCTCAACCTCAGACTCACTGGGAACAGCTTTTAAATTGTTCATACAATTCCTATCAATCAGCTGGGGTTGTGTAAAGGGAAACAGGAATACGGAAACCTAATCACTTCTTCTGTGAAAAATCACCATGTTTTCCTGTTTGGGGACAGATCAGATCCTAGGAAGCCTTTCCTGCAGATTTCCACCATTTCCTGGCTGTTTCATTTTAATCTTGACATTGTTGAGCTGATCTATTACTTCATGAGTTTCCCGGGCAAGGGCAGGTGTTACTGATATATGTCTTAGGAAAGCCCGTTGGCAGATATTCCCATCCTAGAAGCTGATGTTGCAAGCATGCTATCTGCACATAGAAAGCCGGATTTCCTTGGCAAACTGCTCAATCAGATATACAATCACGGCAAAAGGCGGAAGTCAAGGCACACATTTTTGGGAACACATTGTGCTATTTTTATGGGTTTGCTGTATTTCACCCTTATAAAAGAATGGTGTTAGAATTCATCTGACAGACAGAACTGAGGAAAACTGAAAATGAGTAGAGAGGAGACCATAAAACCACCCAGGCCGGTCATTCCGCGAATCCTCTTACGGTTACTAGATGTCTATTTACTGCATTCTACCCGGTCAGTATTCTTGGGGCTAATTCACCTGACAAATTGCCACTGGACACATTTTCCATCATCAGCAAAAGTATGTAGCCTTCCTGAGAGACGTGCTGGCTGGGTAGGTATGGAATGTATGTGGGTTGTGTCTGTTTCCCTTTTTGCTGTGGACAGTTTGAATGCTTTCCTTTTAAACTTTGCCCAAGTAGACACAGATCTTTTAGGAGATTTACTCTAGCTGGACCGTAGAGGGAACCCACCCATAATTGAAAAAACCCAACCAATTCTCTTGGGTTGAAACTACCTCATTATACTAGCTTCCTTAGCACCAAGAAAATATTTAGGGTATAAAACTGAAAATGAATTAAAAAGACTGAAAGAATTAGTCTCGCCATGTAGGTAGGTAGGTAAGTAGATACACACAGCAACTTACTGAAGCACTGGGTTGGCCAAAAAGTTTATTCGGGGTTTCCCGTGACACCATTATAGAAAAATCGGAACGGACTTTTTGGCCAACACAATATAATTTACTCACCTTACAATGGGCTCATTTTAAGTGTAGATTTTTTTTTTTTTTTTGCACAAGAATTTGAGCCTTTTGGAGACCAAAGAGATCATGGAGAATGTGCAGTTCACCCTCCACACTGCAGCTCAGAGAAATAGGTGTGTCACCTAGATGGTCAGTGGAAAGGGGAGAAGTGATGCTCCCCTTTGGAGTTGGGGAGATGCTCTTAATAACCAGTTTGGAGATGCTCTTAATAACCAGTCTATTGACTTGGCCATTTTGAGTAGAAACTCATTCTTTGCAAGGAGAGGGAAGAAAGACTTTATGTAGCAGCCTGTGTAGAAGACAGCTTTGGGTTCCTGATCTGTTAAAAATGAACATCCAGTTGCTGGCTGCAGAGAGTGTAAGAAACAACAGGAGAGGAAGTATCTTCAGAATGGGATTGAGGAAGATGAAGGCTTACGGTGGATGAAGGACTGAGAGTTTACTAAAGAATGGGAGTCTGCGGAGTTAAGCAATTCCAACTGATGTAATGTCTGGATGCTGACAAATAAAATTTATAAATGGCTTTTTAAACCGCTTCCTCTAGCAATGGGAGTTGTTACTATCACATTGATTTTGAAATGAAATGTTATGGAATTTTCTTGCTTTAATGAGAAGGCAGAACCAACTGGTAAATAAAGTAATGATTAAAGCAATTAAAGAGGGAAAATGATAAATAAAGTAACAATACTCCTAATGCTTAAACCCAAATAGGCAGGTTTTGCTGATTTGCTGAAAAGATTCATTTTCATCTTGAAGTAAACATATTGAGAAGCAATGCTCACTGTGAATAAACCTGCCCTTTGGTAAGAGGAGAAAAGTCAATTAGTAATGTCATTTGTTTAAAAATCTGCCTGCACCTGGTTCTCATTTGTCCTCCAGCTGAGAAACCAAAGACAACTTCTTTCTATTGCTTGTGGTCAAACAGCAAGTTCATCTCGCCATCGGATGATCAAACAGCCAGCCTCCCCCAGCCTGAGAAGGCCTGCCTTTCACTTTCAACTTGTTCAATCATCATTAACTCTGAAAAATGTCACATTCCATTTGTGCAATGAAAATGTCACCACCAGTGACCGTTTGGGTGAAGTTTTTGTAGGCGAGGCCCTAAATCTTGCAGAGTACCTCACGTGTTCTCAAGGTCTTTTGCCCTGTTTCCTTGTTTAATGACAGTGGTCTGAGATCCTGGAGTCCATCTGCAGCCTGACACCCGTGGCTCTGAAGAAACCTCTGTGTCGGGGTACATGTGCCTCTCTGAGACTCCAAGGGTTTGCTGCATGAGCTGACACATGTGTGTTATCTGGCATGCATGCACCCCCAACCCCAGCCTTTGTTAGCTGTTATGTATACGCATACTGGGGTTTTTGCCAAGTAAAAAGTCTTCTCTACTGGGGAGAGACCACTTTAAAAAAAAGACCACTGGATACAGCCCATTTCAAAGCAAGGTTTTCTTTCTTTGGGAAGCCAGCTGCCCTGGAAAGAGCTGCAATATCAAGCTGGGGAGGTTCCACAAAGTTTCTGGAAAGGAGAAATAGGCTTCTTTTTAACTTTTGCCATTGGGGTTGAAAATCTTTGCCTCCTTTGTTTATTATTTAATTATATTTCCTCCTCTGCAGAGAAGTTCTGAAATGAAAATCTCAAGGAATGTGGTAGTGAGCTAAATTCTCATGGCACTCTACAGAAATGAATTTCTGGTAGTAGATGTCAAGCAGCAAGACACTTAAATTAAGAGGTCACTTTATCTAGAATCTTAAAAAGGAGTACTGAGTTTATTGGGGCAAGTCAAATAAATTTTGTGCCATTTGGCAAGGAGGTCACAGCTAAAACAGCCCCCAGTTATAGGTCCTGATTAGATTTTCAAGGCCAGAACCAAGAGAATGTATAAGCAGAGCTCTCTAGAAGCTTAGTGCCAACACACTAACATGCTGTTTTAAATAGCCTCCAAGAAGGGCTTCTTGATTTCTAGCTTTAGTTTAGTGTCAAAGTTCCACTGAGTCAGCTGAAATGAGGTTATCAGCCCAACTGGATTATAGGCACGATGTCTTGGCCTCTTCCAGCTAGCTCTGGTTCAAGTGTATTAGAATATTTATTGTTGCCAATATGCAATTTTTGATTGGCTGACAGCTGGGGAGTAGGAGAGAAGGCAAAAATAACTTAATAACTTTTTCCAGTTTCTCCAGTTAATACAAAGACACTTGCTCCTTGGAAGGAAAACTGTGATGAACCCAGATAGCATATTAAAAAGCAGAGATACCACTCTGCTGACAAAGGTCTGTATAATCAAAGCTATAGTTTGTCCAGTAGTCATGTATGGATGTGAGAGTTGGACCGCAAAGAAGGCTGAGCACCAAAGAATTGATGCTTTTGAATTGTGGTGCTGAAGAAGACTCTTCAGAGTCCCTTAGACTACAAGATCAAACCATGCAGCATTGTTTACACTAGCAAGATACATAAGCAACCTAGATGTCTATCAACAGATGAATTGATAAAGAAGATGTGCTACACACACACACACAAACACATACACGTGAATACTACTCAGCCATAACAAGAATGAAATCGTGCCATTTGCAACAACATAATGGAACTAGAGAATACTTATGCTGAGGAAACAGACAAAGACAACCTCCACATGATGTCACTTATATGTAGAATTAACAAACAAAAGAGGCAAACGAAACAAAATAGAAATAGACTCATAGATACATAGAACAAACTATAGTTGCTAAAGGGAAGGGATGTGTGAAGATAAGGAAAATTGGTGGAGGGGATAAAGTGGTACAAGTTTCCAGTTATACAGTAAGTAAGTCATGTGGATATAGTATACAGCATAGGGAAAAACAAGAATAAAGTACTTTGGCCACCTGCTCCAAGGAGTCAACTCATTGAAAAAGACCCTGACGCTCGGAAAGATTGAGGGGAGGAGAAGCGGGGACAGAGGATGAGATGGTTGGATGGCATCACTGACTCAGTGGACATGAGTTTGAGCAAATTCTGGGAGAAAGTGAAGGCCAGGGAAGCCTGCGTGCTGCAGTCCATGGGATCACAAACAGTAAGACACAACTTGGTGACTGAACAAGAACAACACAGGGAATAATATGGTCAATGACACTGTAATGTACTGTGTATGGAGACAGATGGTGGCTAGACTTGCGGTGATCATTACTATGTTATACACCTGAAATTAATACAATATTCTAAGTTGATTATACTTCAATTTAAAAAATTAACAAAATTTTTCACATACCCATGGATATACCATCCAGACTCAGAAATGCAATGCGTATATAGTTGAAGACTCCTTAATTCTATTCCACCTGTCCTTCAAAGAAGTATTCATAATTTATTTATAATTCTCATATAGACTTCTATCCTTTTATTACATAAATGTATAAAGAGCATTGTCTTGCATGTGACTGCATTTTGTAGAGATGGCATCATACTGTATTCTCTTAACATTGTTTTTGAGATATACTAATAGTGGTACAGAAAGCTCTAGTTAATTCTATTTTAAGTGCTCTAAACATTCCATTAAATGACTAAACCAGAAAGTATTTATATTTATTCTTCTGTTGATAGATATTTACCAATTTCTGTGACGGGGGGATTACCACAAACAATGTTAACATAAGCTTTCTTGATTATATCACCTTATGCATGCTAAAGACTTCTTTAAACAGAAATGATCTTTATTTTTCTCAAAAAATAAAAGACTCAGAATTTCTTAACATTAAAGATCAGTGCATTTTAAGAAAACTATCACAACCTATATATTTGAAAGAGTTAAATGAAAATGACTAAGTAAGAAAATCTTTCTATAACTTTCAAAAGTAAATTTAAAATGAAACTTTAGAGGAATCTATTTTGAGTAATTTCCCTGTGTATCCCAATATGCCTTTATTTAAGATTTTTTTATTATTTAAAAAATTTTTATGAGGCATAATTAACATATATTAGTTTCAAGTGGGCCATATAATGGTTTGATATTTGTATACACTGCAAAATAATTATTTCAATACATGTAGTTAACATCTGTCACTATAGATACAAAAGTGTTTTATCTTATAAGAACTTTTAAGGTCTACTTTCAAAAAATATTTTTTAAAAGAGAAAGAGATTAGTTGAGACTACTAATCTGGGCAGAAGAAATATCAGTGGAACTATAAATATTCCATTAAATGACTATACCAGAAAGTATTCATATTCATTCTTCTGTTGATGGGTATTTACCAGTTTCTCTGGGGGAGGGATTATCACAAACAAAGTAAACATAAACTTTCTTCATTACATCTCCATATGCAAGCCAAAGATTTTTTTTTTAACAGCACACATCTAGAGACAGAACTGCTGACTCTTGGTGATAAACTCAGTTGAATTATAAGCTATTGCCAAATTGATCTTCAAAAGGTAGTGCCAACATCCTCTTCTACCAGGAATGCATACACTTCCCATACTTCACAGCCCTGCCATTGGTATAATAAGGGCCTTTAATTGTTGACTATCTGATAGTGTGAATGATATTTCCTTGTTTCCTTTGTTTTGCTTTTATATGAAGCATTATTTAAAAGTGAGTGGGGAGTGGCCTAGGGAAAAGAGAGGGAGCTAAATAAGGGAGAAGGAGAAGGAGTCAAGATTTATAGCTGAGAGGTGTTGTTGTAAAGGAATTTCTTTTTGTTTTTGTCTTCATTTATTTTTTAACTTTCTATTTTAATTGGAGTACAGTTGATTAACAATGTTGTAATAGTCTCAGGTGTGCAGCAAAGTGATTCAATTATACATATCTATTCTTTTTCTGCTCAATATTATGTAACAACTTAAACAGGAAAAGAATTTATAAAGGAATTTCTGATGAGAGAAGAAATGGTTCATTAAAACAACTTCCTCACTCTACACAACAGCCATTCATTTCTCCCAAGCTCTTTCTGATGACAGATGGATTCCATCTTATTTGTCCCACAGCCCATCAGCCAATGGTTCCAGAGCTACAGTCCCACTTACTGAGAAACCCCAAATGAAGAGCTGATCATTTCTACAGTGTACCAAATAAATCAGGAAACAATTGTTGCAGCAGTTTCTGATTTTCAAACAAACGTAAATCTCAGCAGAGTCTCATTAATAGGCACATAAGATGTTTTCATGTTATCTATTTAAAGAAAATTGTGTTATTACTTTAGATAAATTTTTTCCTATTTGCTAAGGAAAAAACATCTATCAACTTCCCTTTCTCAAAGGGGAATGATGATCTTTTTCTTGAAAAAAATTATTTCATTCTTGCTACAGTGAGAGAGTACTTGTAATTTAAAACTGACACAAATTCTATTACAAATACATGATCTGATTAGAGTCTAAATATCCTTTCATTTGAATACTGAGACATAGATTTTAAGTACTTGTATGGTTCCTATCTATCAGGAGCTTAAACTTAAAAAAAAAAAAAACAAAAAACAACTTTCCTGTGACTTCTTCCTAAGAATTTGCTGCCAAAGAGAAACAGTTCTTTTCAACAAAGAACAGTAGATGAAAATAAAACTGGTGCAAGTATACTTTCTAGATGTCCAAAGAACCAATTTGAGTGAAGCTAGATATGCAACAAGAATAGCATTTTCATTCTGTCTTGCCCTGTGAAAACAGGGAGATACTTCATTTTTATCTTGTTTACCTAATCCATATATAATACATTATTTATTAATATCTCTTATTTTGCTTATTTCACAGCAGCTTTCCTTTCTGTTGCTAGATGGTAGGGATAATAATTTCACTTGTAACTACCTGCAACAGAAATAATTTTTAAAAATTAAAAATACACACACACAGAGACCTTCCTCAGTAGCAGAACCCAAGGAACTTCCAGGGCTCAGAGGAGGTTGTTAGACTGAAGGAAAACACTTTCTACCCTAGAACTTTGTATTTTGCAACCAGATACTTGGGCCAGGTACAAACTAAATAAGGAAATAACAAAAGCTTACATTTAATGGAAGGAGGAAGACAAAAGAAGGGATGGATGTTTCATGAAACAACTCAGGACGTATGGTTGATGGGATTTTCTAAATGAACACACTTAGGAATGTCTGCTACCCTTCCAACCAGAAGTAATTGGAGTCAAGTTTAGTGGCCAGACTTTGGACTCAGGCAGACCTGGACCCAAATTTTCTACATCACCCTGGGCAAATGATTGAATTTGTCAGAATCTCAGTTTGCAATCCTATAATTTGGTGATGGCATATACACCTCAAAATTCAGGAGATGCAGGTTCAATCCCCAGGTCGAGGAGATTCCCTGGAGGAGAGCATGGCAACCCACTCCAGTATTCTTGCCTGGAGAATCCCATGGACAGAGGAGTCTGGTGGGCTACAGTCCATAGGGTTGCACCGAGTCAGACATGATGAGGTGACTTAGTGCAGACAAGCATATACCTCAAAGTGATGTTTAAAGAATTAATCCAGTCCCATTACTTCACGGCTAATAGAAGGGGAAAACGCAGAAGCAGGGACAGATTTTATTTTCTTGGGCTCCAAAACCACTGCAGATGGTGACTGCAGCCATGACATTAAAAGATGCTTGCTCCTTGGAAGGAAAGCTGTGATAAACCTAGACAGCATATCAAAAAGCAAAGACATCACTTTGCTGACAAAGGTCCATCTAGTCAAAGCTATGGTTTTCCAGTAGTCATGTATGGATTTGAGAGTTGGACCATAAAGAAGGGTAAGCCCCAAAGAACTGATGCTTTTGCATTTTGGGGCTGGAGAAGACTCCTAAGTCCCTTGGATAGCAAGATCAAACCAGTCGATCCTAAAGGAAATCAATCCTGGGGGACTGATTCTGAAGATGAAACTCCAATACTCTGGCCACCTGATGAGAACTGACTCACTGGAAAAGACCGTGATGTTGGGTAAGACTGAATGTAAAAGGAGAAGAGGGCAGAAGAGGATGAGATGGTTGGATGTCATCACTGACTCAATGGACATGAGATTGAGCCAACTTTGGGAGATGGTAAAGGACAGGGAAGCCTGGTGTGCTGCAGTCCATGGGGTCAAAAAAAACTGAACCTGACTTAACAACTGAACAGCAATACAATAACAAAAGGGCTTAGTACCTAGCACATAGTAAGTGCTCAATAACAAACAGCAATTATGTATTGTACACAAGAAATGAGCATATTTTTAGATAGACAAGCCTCTTTAAAGAACTATTTTATTCAAATACCAATAACACTTTTATACAAAGGCTGACTGAAAGCAATTAAATAAATCAGTTTATTTACCCCACACAAAGTTCTGATAAGATTAGCTTTATCTCTTTTTCTCAAATGTAATTTTTAAAAAATTTCCCTAGGAAAGAATGGGCATAAAATTAAATCACCAGATACCAGTAGGACAAGAATAAAAATACTATAGAGTGAAAAATGTCCGACACAACACTGCCTGCTTAAAATGAATTTACTGCAAAGAAAATAGAATAGAAAGAATAAAATAACCTCTTTATCAACTTGCTATTATAGGTTTCAGTTCAGTTCAGTTCAGTTGCTCAGTTGTGTCCAACCCTTTGTAACCCCATGAACAGCAGCATGCCAGGCCTGTCCATCACCAACTCCCCAAGTTCATCCAAACCCATGTCCATTGAGTCAGTGATGCCATCCAGCCATCTCATCCTCTGTTGTTCCCTTCTCCTCCTGCCCCCAATCCCTCCCAGCATCAGTCTTTTCCAATGCGTCAACTCTTCACATGAGGTGGCCAAAGTACTGGAGTTTCAGCTTTAGCGTCATTCCTTCCAAAGAAATCCCAGGGCTGATCTCCTTGAGAATGGACTGGTTGGATCTCCTTGCAGTCCAAGGGACTCTCAAGAGTCTTCTCCAACACCACAGTTCAAAAGCATCAATTCCTCAGTGCTCAGCTTTCTTCACAGTCCAACTCTCACATCCATACATGACCACAGGAAAAACCATAGCCTTGGGGTTAGAGATCTGAAGTGATTAGAAGTATGGTTCTGGGTTTCAGGACTCCACATCCCAAGGCTGGGTGTTTTTGAATTAATTTTTATTGTATTTTACCAAGGTTGGCTTGGATTTGGGAACCTGAAGTGATGAATGAGAAAAAGCCACAAAGAGCTAGGTGGAAGTTTCACAAAGGAAATGATTGATTATGAGATTCGGCATGAGTTACATACTGAACTGTTAGATGCTTTTCAAAGAATCATACAGTGTAAAATCATTTGGCATTGCAAAGGCATTTTAGGCAATCTTCTTGAATGGAGAAATACCCTCCTATCATTAAGTTCCTATCATGGAGAGAATGCCATGAGACATGGTAGACAAGTATGGTACGTTTTTCTTCCTCCTCTTCCCACTTTAACTGAAATCATACCCCAGTGACAGAAGATGGCAGTTTTCTGGTGATAGAGAATTTGTACTCTGAGAACTTTCAGTAGACAGCATGCCTCTAGTAGGTGATAGGTGTGCCCAAGGAAACGCCCAGCGGTGACACAGCGTGAGGGCTGACCACACGTTAGGTACCCTCTTCTTTCTCCAGTGTGCATAGTGGCAACTTCCTGTTCACAACCATCTCCTCAGCTGCAATTCCACCCGGAGCTCAGAACTCAACACTGAGTCTTCCCCCTAACTGTGTATCAGCAAATTTCCACACTGAATTCCAGAAAAACCTCACAACGTAACTAGTCACTGTTGCATAATTACTTGACTGACAATAACATCCTTCCACAAACATATGCTACTTGATTTTTTTTTTTTCTGGATGATGGAGAGATATCCCTAAAACTCTGGGGCCTAAAGTAAATATTTAGTAAACAAGTAAAGTACCTTCAGTGACTGCAGAGAGTCTGAATTAGTATCACAGTAGAGGATGATGTTGTTGGCCATGCTGAAACTTTCTCTCACTCCGAGGTGGTAAAATAAGGATGGTTGTCGGAAGGCATCGCTCATCTCCACCACGGCGATATCTGCAAATAGAAAACAAAGTCCCCCAAATGATGACACCTAAATAATGCTCAGTAAGCACTTTTTTGTTTCAATAACTTAGTATTCAAAGAGGAAATGATAGGGATTTTCCCTCTTCATTTACTACTGAATTTTAAATTAGCAGTTCCATCGGAAGTGGTTTTACAAACTGCAGCAAAACTGAATTTTTGTTTTTTTAAAAAAGAAAAGGATCATGTAGTTACTGGAAGCTAAGGAGAGTCTGCAATGGTGGAAAGTGGGGCTAATGCACTCCGTTAAATTTTAACACTGAAAACAAGTTAACTAACTTTCCAGAAGTAGATCCACGGGAAACAGCAGTAAGTTATAAATGTAAAATGAAATTTTAAGAAGCAAACAGGTAAAATTATGACTCAATCCAGAGCTGAATTTTATAACAAATATCTAGCAAGTCCTTAGCAAGTATAATCAAGAAAAAGAGGGAGCAAAGGTATAGAAATTATGACTAAGAGAGAGAATACAACTATAGATACAAGTTCTTCCAGACTTCACAGGTGACTAACACCAAGGTAACATAAACTTGGTACCAAAATTTGACAGTGTCACAAAAATAAAATTCAGACTAGTTTCAAATTCATTTATATATACAGACAGAAACATGAAAGAAAAATGAGCAAAATGTACCAAGCACTATATACTATAAGAACACTAGATCATGGATTTAAAACTTATTTGGGGAATGCAAGGATGGCTCAGTGGAAAAAAACTAATCAGTGTTCCCAAAGATGTCCTTAGTACTTTATGTAAAATTCAGAATCCACTTTTCATTAAAAATAACTGCAAACTGGAAATATAAGGGCACATTTTTAAATTGAAAAATAATATATATTTCATAACAGCTTTGTACTTATAGGTATTCCCATGAAAATCAGGAAAAAGACGAGGCTGTCAACTATTCTTACTACCAGTACACTATCTGAAAATCCTAACTGATGCAATAAGATTTAATGAAGTATGGACATATAATTCTATAAATATTACAAACCAAAAGCCACAATATAATCAATTAAATAACTATTATACGTATTAATACAATTTAACAAGATGTCAAGGTACAAAATTATGAAAACCAACAGCTTCCTTTAAAATCATAATAAGCTTCTGAAAAATATAATAAATAGATCCTACTCAAAATTAAATTGAAATATTAACATATAACAAATTTAATAAGTGATACTAATTTGTTTAAAATATGTGCAATATGTGATAGATGAAAGGTTAATATCTTTATTGTTATCTCTTATCTCTTTATCAGTTCAGTTCAGTTCAGTTGCTCAGTCATGTCCAACTATTTGCAACCTCATGAACTGCAGCATGCCAGGCCTCCCCGTCCATCACCAACTCCCGGAGTTCACTCAGACTCACATCCATCAAATCAGTGATGCCAACCAGCAATCTCCTCCTCTGTCATGTATAAAGAGCATTGTCTTGCATGTGACTGCATTTTGTAGAGATGGCATCATACTGTATTCTCTTAACATTGTTTTTGAGATATACTAATAGTGGTACAGAAAGCTCTAGTTAATTCTATTTTAAGTGCTCTAAACATTCCATTAAATGACTAAACCAGAAAGTATTTATATTTATTCTTCTGTTGATAGATATTTACCAATTTCTGTGACGGGGGGATTACCACAAACAATGTTAACATAAGCTTTCTTGATTATATCACCTTATGCATGCTAAAGACTTCTTTAAACAGAAATGATCTTTATTTTTCTCAAAAAATAAAAGACTCAGAATTTCTTAACATTAAAGATCAGTGCATTTTAAGAAAACTATCACAACCTATATATTTGAAAGAGTTAAATGAAAATGACTAAGTAAGAAAATCTTTCTATAACTTTCAAAAGTAAATTTAAAATGAAACTTTAGAGGAATCTATTTTGAGTAATTTCCCTGTGTATCCCAATATGCCTTTATTTAAGATTTTTTTATTATTTAAAAAATTTTTATGAGGCATAATTAACATATATTAGTTTCAAGTGGGCCATATAATGGTTTGATATTTGTATACACTGCAAAATAATTATTTCAATACATGTAGTTAACATATCTCACTATAGATACAAAAGTGTTTTATCTTATAAGAACTTTTAAGGTCTACTTTCAAAAAATATTTTTTAAAAGAGAAAGAGATTAGTTGAGACTACTAATCTGGGCAGAAGAAATATCAGTGGAACTATAAATATTCCAT
Organism: Oreotragus oreotragus; assembly: GCA_006410675.1. Taxonomy (NCBI): domain Eukaryota; kingdom Metazoa; phylum Chordata; class Mammalia; order Artiodactyla; family Bovidae; genus Oreotragus; species Oreotragus oreotragus. The sequence continues at coordinate 233,467 of SJYX01019960.1, forward strand.
TAAATGACTATACCAGAAAGTATTCATATTCATTCTTCTGTTGATGGGTATTTACCAGTTTCTCTGGGGGAGGGATTATCACAAACAAAGTAAACATAAACTTTCTTCATTACATCTCCATATGCAAGCCAAAGATTTTTTTTTTAACAGCACACATCTAGAGACAGAACTGCTGACTCTTGGTGATAAACTCAGTTGAATTATAAGCTATTGCCAAATTGATCTTCAAAAGGTAGTGCCAACATCCTCTTCTACCAGGAATGCATACACTTCCCATACTTCACAGCCCTGCCATTGGTATAATAAGGGCCTTTAATTGTTGACTATCTGATAGTGTGAATGATATTTCCTTGTTTCCTTTGTTTTGCTTTTATATGAAGCATTATTTAAAAGTGAGTGGGGAGTGGCCTAGGGAAAAGAGAGGGAGCTAAATAAGGGAGAAGGAGAAGGAGTCAAGATTTATAGCTGAGAGGTGTTGTTGTAAAGGAATTTCTTTTTGTTTTTGTCTTCATTTATTTTTTAACTTTCTATTTTAATTGGAGTACAGTTGATTAACAATGTTGTAATAGTCTCAGGTGTGCAGCAAAGTGATTCAATTATACATATCTATTCTTTTTCTGCTCAATATTATGTAACAACTTAAACAGGAAAAGAATTTATAAAGGAATTTCTGATGAGAGAAGAAATGGTTCATTAAAACAACTTCCTCACTCTACACAACAGCCATTCATTTCTCCCAAGCTCTTTCTGATGACAGATGGATTCCATCTTATTTGTCCCACAGCCCATCAGCCAATGGTTCCAGAGCTACAGTCCCACTTACTGAGAAACCCCAAATGAAGAGCTGATCATTTCTACAGTGTACCAAATAAATCAGGAAACAATTGTTGCAGCAGTTTCTGATTTTCAAACAAACGTAAATCTCAGCAGAGTCTCATTAATAGGCACATAAGATGTTTTCATGTTATCTATTTAAAGAAAATTGTGTTATTACTTTAGATAAATTTTTTCCTATTTGCTAAGGAAAAAACATCTATCAACTTCCCTTTCTCAAAGGGGAATGATGATCTTTTTCTTGAAAAAAATTATTTCATTCTTGCTACAGTGAGAGAGTACTTGTAATTTAAAACTGACACAAATTCTATTACAAATACATGATCTGATTAGAGTCTAAATATCCTTTCATTTGAATACTGAGACATAGATTTTAAGTACTTGTATGGTTCCTATCTATCAGGAGCTTAAACTTAAAAAAAAAAAAAACAAAAAACAACTTTCCTGTGACTTCTTCCTAAGAATTTGCTGCCAAAGAGAAACAGTTCTTTTCAACAAAGAACAGTAGATGAAAATAAAACTGGTGCAAGTATACTTTCTAGATGTCCAAAGAACCAATTTGAGTGAAGCTAGATATGCAACAAGAATAGCATTTTCATTCTGTCTTGCCCTGTGAAAACAGGGAGATACTTCATTTTTATCTTGTTTACCTAATCCATATATAATACATTATTTATTAATATCTCTTATTTTGCTTATTTCACAGCAGCTTTCCTTTCTGTTGCTAGATGGTAGGGATAATAATTTCACTTGTAACTACCTGCAACAGAAATAATTTTTAAAAATTAAAAATACACACACACAGAGACCTTCCTCAGTAGCAGAACCCAAGGAACTTCCAGGGCTCAGAGGAGGTTGTTAGACTGAAGGAAAACACTTTCTACCCTAGAACTTTGTATTTTGCAACCAGATACTTGGGCCAGGTACAAACTAAATAAGGAAATAACAAAAGCTTACATTTAATGGAAGGAGGAAGACAAAAGAAGGGATGGATGTTTCATGAAACAACTCAGGACGTATGGTTGATGGGATTTTCTAAATGAACACACTTAGGAATGTCTGCTACCCTTCCAACCAGAAGTAATTGGAGTCAAGTTTAGTGGCCAGACTTTGGACTCAGGCAGACCTGGACCCAAATTTTCTACATCACCCTGGGCAAATGATTGAATTTGTCAGAATCTCAGTTTGCAATCCTATAATTTGGTGATGGCATATACACCTCAAAATTCAGGAGATGCAGGTTCAATCCCCAGGTCGAGGAGATTCCCTGGAGGAGAGCATGGCAACCCACTCCAGTATTCTTGCCTGGAGAATCCCATGGACAGAGGAGTCTGGTGGGCTACAGTCCATAGGGTTGCACCGAGTCAGACATGATGAGGTGACTTAGTGCAGACAAGCATATACCTCAAAGTGATGTTTAAAGAATTAATCCAGTCCCATTACTTCACGGCTAATAGAAGGGGAAAACGCAGAAGCAGGGACAGATTTTATTTTCTTGGGCTCCAAAACCACTGCAGATGGTGACTGCAGCCATGACATTAAAAGATGCTTGCTCCTTGGAAGGAAAGCTGTGATAAACCTAGACAGCATATCAAAAAGCAAAGACATCACTTTGCTGACAAAGGTCCATCTAGTCAAAGCTATGGTTTTCCAGTAGTCATGTATGGATTTGAGAGTTGGACCATAAAGAAGGGTAAGCCCCAAAGAACTGATGCTTTTGCATTTTGGGGCTGGAGAAGACTCCTAAGTCCCTTGGATAGCAAGATCAAACCAGTCGATCCTAAAGGAAATCAATCCTGGGGGACTGATTCTGAAGATGAAACTCCAATACTCTGGCCACCTGATGAGAACTGACTCACTGGAAAAGACCGTGATGCTGGGTAAGACTGAATGTAAAAGGAGAAGAGGGCAGAAGAGGATGAGATGGTTGGATGTCATCACTGACTCAATGGACATGAGATTGAGCCAACTTTGGGAGATGGTAAAGGACAGGGAAGCCTGGTGTGCTGCAGTCCATGGGGTCAAAAAAAACTGAACCTGACTTAACAACTGAACAGCAATACAATAACAAAAGGGCTTAGTACCTAGCACATAGTAAGTGCTCAATAACAAACAGCAATTATGTATTGTACACAAGAAATGAGCATATTTTTAGATAGACAAGCCTCTTTAAAGAACTATTTTATTCAAATACCAATAACACTTTTATACAAAGGCTGACTGAAAGCAATTAAATAAATCAGTTTATTTACCCCACACAAAGTTCTGATAAGATTAGCTTTATCTCTTTTTCTCAAATGTAATTTTTAAAAAATTTCCCTAGGAAAGAATGGGCATAAAATTAAATCACCAGATACCAGTAGGACAAGAATAAAAATACTATAGAGTGAAAAATGTCCGACACAACACTGCCTGCTTAAAATGAATTTACTGCAAAGAAAATAGAATAGAAAGAATAAAATAACCTCTTTATCAACTTGCTATTATAGGTTTCAGTTCAGTTCAGTTCAGTTGCTCAGTTGTGTCCAACCCTTTGTAACCCCATGAACAGCAGCATGCCAGGCCTGTCCATCACCAACTCCCCAAGTTCATCCAAACCCATGTCCATTGAGTCAGTGATGCCATCCAGCCATCTCATCCTCTGTTGTTCCCTTCTCCTCCTGCCCCCAATCCCTCCCAGCATCAGTCTTTTCCAATGCGTCAACTCTTCACATGAGGTGGCCAGAGTACTGGAGTTTCAGCTTTAGCGTCATTCCTTCCAAAGAAATCCCAGGGCTGATCTCCTTGAGAATGGACTGGTTGGATCTCCTTGCAGTCCAAGGGACTCTCAAGAGTCTTCTCCAACACCACAGTTCAAAAGCATCAATTCCTCAGTGCTCAGCTTTCTTCACAGTCCAACTCTCACATCCATACATGACCACAGGAAAAACCATAGCCTTGGGGTTAGAGATCTGAAGTGATTAGAAGTATGGTTCTGGGTTTCAGGACTCCACATCCCAAGGTTGGGTGTTTTTGAATTAATTTTTATTGTATTTTACCAAGGTTGGCTTGGATTTGGGAACCTGAAGTGATGAATGAGAAAAAGCCACAAAGAGCTAGGTGGAAGTTTCACAAAGGAAATGATTGATTATGAGATTCGGCATGAGTTACATACTGAACTGTTAGATGCTTTTCAAAGAATCATACAGTGTAAAATCATTTGGCATTGCAAAGGCATTTTAGGCAATCTTCTTGAATGGAGAAATACCCTCCTATCATTAAGTTCCTATCATGGAGAGAATGCCATGAGACATGGTAGACAAGTATGGTACGTTTTTCTTCCTCCTCTTCCCACTTTAACTGAAATCATACCCCAGTGACAGAAGATGGCAGTTTTCTGGTGATAGAGAATTTGTACTCTGAGAACTTTCAGTAGACAGCATGCCTCTAGTAGGTGATAGGTGTGCCCAAGGAAACGCCCAGCGGTGACACAGCGTGAGGGCTGACCACACGTTAGGTACCCTCTTCTTTCTCCAGTGTGCATAGTGGCAACTTCCTGTTCACAACCATCTCCTCAGCTGCAATTCCACCCGGAGCTCAGAACTCAACACTGAGTCTTCCCCCTAACTGTGTATCAGCAAATTTCCACACTGAATTCCAGAAAAACCTCACAACGTAACTAGTCACTGTTGCATAATTACTTGACTGACAATAACATCCTTCCACAAACATATGCTACTTGATTTTTTTTTTTTCTGGATGATGGAGAGATATCCCTAAAACTCTGGGGCCTAAAGTAAATATTTAGTAAACAAGTAAAGTACCTTCAGTGACTGCAGAGAGTCTGAATTAGTATCACAGTAGAGGATGATGTTGTTGGCCATGCTGAAACTTTCTCTCACTCCGAGGTGGTAAAATAAGGATGGTTGTCGGAAGGCATCGCTCATCTCCACCACGGCGATATCTGCAAATAGAAAACAAAGTCCCCCAAATGATGACACCTAAATAATGCTCAGTAAGCACTTTTTTGTTTCAATAACTTAGTATTCAAAGAGGAAATGATAGGGATTTTCCCTCTTCATTTACCACTGAATTTTAAATTAGCAGTTCCATCGGAAGTGGTTTTACAAACTGCAGCAAAACTGAATTTTTGTTTTTTTAAAAAAGAAAAGGATCATGTAGTTACTGGAAGCTAAGGAGAGTCTGCAATGGTGGAAAGTGGGGCTAATGCACTCCGTTAAATTTTAACACTGAAAACAAGTTAACTAACTTTCCAGAAGTAGATCCACGGGAAACAGCAGTAAGTTATAAATGTAAAATGAAATTTTAAGAAGCAAACAGGTAAAATTATGACTCAATCCAGAGCTGAATTTTATAACAAATATCTAGCAAGTCCTTAGCAAGTATAATCAAGAAAAAGAGGGAGCAAAGGTATAGAAATTATGACTAAGAGAGAGAATACAACTATAGATACAAGTTCTTCCAGACTTCACAGGTGACTAACACCAAGGTAACATAAACTTGGTACCAAAATTTGACAGTGTCACAAAAATAAAATTCAGACTAGTTTCAAATTCATTTATATATACAGACAGAAACATGAAAGAAAAATGAGCAAAATGTACCAAGCACTATATACTATAAGAACACTAGATCATGGATTTAAAACTTATTTGGGGAATGCAAGGATGGCTCAGTGGAAAAAAACTAATCAGTGTTCCCAAAGATGTCCTTAGTACTTTATGTAAAATTCAGAATCCACTTTTCATTAAAAATAACTGCAAACTGGAAATATAAGGGCACATTTTTAAATTGAAAAATAATATATATTTCATAACAGCTTTGTACTTATAGGTATTCCCATGAAAATCAGGAAAAAGACGAGGCTGTCAACTATTCTTACTACCAGTACACTATCTGAAAATCCTAACTGATGCAATAAGATTTAATGAAGTATGGACATATAATTCTATAAATATTACAAACCAAAAGCCACAATATAATCAATTAAATAACTATTATACGTATTAATACAATTTAACAAGATGTCAAGGTACAAAATTATGAAAACCAACAGCTTCCTTTAAAATCATAATAAGCTTCTGAAAAATATAATAAATAGATCCTACTCAAAATTAAATTGAAATATTAACATATAACAAATTTAATAAGTGATACTAATTTGTTTAAAATATGTGCAATATGTGATAGATGAAAGGTTAATATCTTTATTGTTATCTCTTATCTCTTTATCAGTTCAGTTCAGTTCAGTTGCTCAGTCATGTCCAACTATTTGCAACCTCATGAACTGCAGCATGCCAGGCCTCCCCGTCCATCACCAACTCCCGGAGTTCACTCAGACTCACATCCATCAAATCAGTGATGCCAACCAGCAATCTCCTCCTCTGTCATCCCCTTCTCTTCCTGCCCCCAATCCCTCCCAGCATCAGGGTCTTTTCAAATGAGTCAGCTCTTCACATAAGGTGGCCAAAGTATTGGAGTTTCAGCTTCAACATCAGTCCTTCCAATGAACACTCAGGACTGATCTCCTTTAGGATGGGCTAGTTGGATCTCCTTGCACTCCAAGGGACTCTCAAGAGTCTTTTCCAACACCACAGTTCAAAAGCATCAATTTATCTCTTACTGGTCAATTTAAAACAAATAGCAACCATAAAACATTATATTATAGAAAATTAGGCTGTGGACATAGGCAGGTAAAATCACAAAAGTGTAACTAAAACGGCAACATCACATATAAAACTATTCTATATCTCACTCCTAATAAATGAACACTGCTGCTACTGCTGCTAAGTCGCTTTAGTCGTGTCTGACTCTGTGCGACCCCACAGACGGCAGCCCACCAGGCTCCCCCATCTCTGGGATTCTCCAGGCAAGAACACCGGAGTGGGTTGCCATTGCCTTCTCTAAATGAACACTAAACCAATACAAAGTTTTTTTCCTATCAAGGGGCTGAAGATATTTCAAAATACCCAATGAAGATGCAGAGAAATGGTATTCTTACACGCTATGGGGAAGTGTAAACTCTTTAGATCTTGAGTCCTTAAAACTATGCATATTCTTTGACTCAATAATTCCATTCCTAAGCATTTATCCTGAGAAAATTCCTATACATGTGGCAGATTTACTTGTAAGTATATCCACTGAAATATTATTTTTGCACTAACAATGAAAAAATGCCTAAATATACATTATTAGAAAAATGACCACACACACACAAACACAAACACACACACCATATTTAGGAAAAAAGTAAAATATATACATTATAATGTATACCATACACATTAAAACATAATGTATACATTATCATCAATTGATTATTATATATATTCTATGTATATAGATGTACACGAATAAAAAAGTTTTGGCAAGTTGTACAGCAAAATATAAACTGTGATAACAATTGTGTAATGGGATTATGCCTTATCTTTTCCTCTTTATGCTTTCTATATCTTGTACAATTTCTATTATGAATACTGATTACTTTTATAATTTAGGAACCCACCAAAATATAAAAAGAACATTGAAGACCTGCATGCAACCAAAGTGCAACCCTTTTATCAAAGGAACACAGGCCCTCAAGAGGTTGTTTGATACAGCCGGCCTTATCTAATGAATATGAAATTAGAGTCTACATTCTGTGAAGGAGAAATAAATCAGATCAAATGAAAGCTAAAGACCCAGAAGATTTAGTGAGGTTATAAAAGGGGAGGGCAAGTCAAAGGAGCTTCAAAAGATACTTTTCAAGGCTAGCCATGACTTCAAGGCTCTCTAATAGAAATAGAGAGTTTTCTTCTGGGGTCCTTAACATTTCTACAACAAAAATCAACACATGAAAAAAATGAGTCACTGCATCCCACCCACATGGCCCATCTGCCTCAGGCACCCACTCGGCTTCCTCCTCCCACAGATGTCAGCCACTCACAGTCAGCCACACAGCGTTAAAATCAAGAGATAGCATCCAGTATGGCTGAGAGAAACGAAATAAAACAGCTGCTGATGAGAAAACAAATGAAAGATAGCAAAGAAAAATACTAAGTAGTGACACTGGTGGGGAGAAATGGGTTCTTTTCAGAGAACTGATTCGTGGAATTTGTTGCTAAAATAAAGTAGAAATGCTGCAGAAGGCTTTCAGATTAAGAGAGAAATGAGACATGTAAGATAAATGGTACAAGTAGACTAAAGTATATTCATTAGATCTGAACATGGAAACAGGAACAGACCCATGTGGGGTGCAATATACAACCTTAAAAATGCTTATTTGTGTAGTAATTTTAAAATACCATAAGACAGTATGATAACAGAGGAAGGCATTCTTCCTACTTCAGATTCAGTCAAGTGATTTGTTCTAATGTATTTGTATTTTTTCTTAATATATTTTTAAAATTTCCACAGCATAATATTCACTCTTTCATCTTCTTTGGAATATGTTCAAAGCACACGCCTTTTTTATTGTTGAGTTTGTTTTCTTAATGTGAGTTTTGTCTGTTTTTATACTGATATTTTTCCTTTGTCAGATATGTGATTTACAAATACTTTCCCCCTGTTTGTGACCCGTCTTTTCATTCTGTTAAGTGTCTTTAGGAGAGAGGAAAATTTTAACTTTAAGCCCAATTTACCGATTTTTTCTACTATGGATTGTGCTTTAGGTGGTATCCGAAAAAAATCTTTGCCTAACCCAAGTCACAAAAGTTTTCTGTTTTCTACTGAAAGTGCTATACCTTTTGTACCTTACATTAAAGCTGACGATCCATTTTTATTTTCTCTTCCAAAAATTTTTGGATGTTCTATTCCATTCCATTGATCTATGTATTTACTTTTTGCAAATACAGATGTTTCTCAATTTACAATGAGGTTATGTCCAGAAAAACCCAATGTAAGTTGAAAATACTGTAAATTTAAATGCATTTAATACACTTAACCTACCAAACATCATAGTTTAGCCCAGCCTGCCTTCAATGTGCTCAGAACACTTACACTAGCCTATAGTTGGGCAAAATTATCTAATGCAAAGCCTATTTTATATTAAAGTGCTGAATATCTCAGATAATTTATCAAATAGTGTACTGAAACTGAAAATGGAATGCTGTATGGGTGCAGAATGGTTGTAAGTGTATCGGTTGTTTCTCCTCCTGATTGCCTGGCTGACTGAGAGCTTTGGCTCTCTGCCCAGCATCACAACTGAGACTGTATCACCAAGCTGGGAAAAGATCATAATTCAAAACTCAAAGTATGGGTTCTACTGAATGGGTATCATTTTTGCGCCATCAAAGTAAAAACAAACCATAAACTGAACCATTGTAAGTCGGGGACCGTCTGTGCTATATACACTGTTTTGTCTGTGGGAGCTTTACGGTAGGTTCTAGAATCCAGCAGTGTGAGGTCTCCCACTCCTGTTTTCAAAATTGTTGTAGCTCTTTTAGTCCCTCTATTTTCTTTCCTACATAGATTTTAGAATCAATTGATAGTTAAAAGCTATCCCCTGACAGCTACAAAAATTTCTCCCAGAATTTTGACTAGGATTATGATGACTACAGGGCTTCCCAGGTAAAGAACCTGCCTGACAATGAAGGAGACATAAGAGACTCGGGTTCGAGCCCTGGGTTGGGAAGACCCCCTGGAGTGCGCATGGCAGCCTGCACCAGTATTCTTGCCTGGAGAATCCCATGGACACAGGAGCCTGTGGGCTACTGTCCACGGGGTTGCAAAGAGCCAGACACAACTGACAAGACTGAGCATCCACTCACGATGACTATGGGTCATCTCAGAGAGAACTAGCATCTTAACAATACTGAGTGTTTCAGGGCATGCCTAGGCATACCTCTCCACTTATGTAAGTCTTTGATTTTGTTCATCAGTATTTTGTAATTTTCAATATACAGTTCCTATACATACTTTGTTAAACTATACCTAAATGTTTCATTTTGGGGTACTACCATAGATGTACTCTTTTTAAACTTTCAAATCCCAATGGTTCATTGTAGTATATAAAACAATAGTAGATTTTTGTATACTGACCTTGTATCCTGAGACTTTAGTAAATTAACTTATTAGTTCAAGAAGCATTTTGGGGGGACATGTGTTTTGGAATTTTCTACATGGACCATTATATCAGCTATAACTAGAAATGGTTTTACTTCTTCCTTTCCAATCTGTATGTCTTTCATGGTTTTTGTTTTCTTGTTAGTTGTTTTTGATTTGCCTTGTTATCGTGGCTATGCCTTCCAGTTACACAGCATTTTTTACACAATAATATTTCATTATCTAATTAAGAACATATCTTATTATGGCTACCTTCTGACTCTGATGCATATCTTCTCAAAAGTAATAAACAGGTGAAAATTATCTTTCTCATGAAATCATCCTAAGACATGCTAAAAATGCACAAGATGATATAATTATAACAAACTACACAAACAGCTTGCTGTTGTTCAGTTACTAAGTCATACCCGATTCTTTGCAACCCCATGGACTGCAGTACGCCAGGATTCCCTGTCCTTCAGTATCTCCCGGAGTTTGCTCAAATTCGTGTGTATTCAGTCAACAATGCCATCCAACCATCTTATCCTCTGTCATCCCCTTCTCCTCCTGCCTTCAATCTTTCCCAGCATTAAGATCTTTTCCAATGAGTCAGCTCTCCGCATCAGGTGACCAAAATAATAAACACTTGATACTCCACAAATCTTGAGACCTAGTTATATGAGGTACAATTTATCCATTTTATTTTATAAACACATATTTAGTAATTACATGTGTCAGACATCATATGCTTTCCAAGTACTAAATTACTTAATCTTCATAATCCCCCTTTTGTGGTAGGTAATGTTATTGTTTCAGGACATCGAGGTAGAGAAGATAAAAACAATCGGCCCCAAATCAGTCTGAAAATGCTAGCACCACGATTCAAAACCAAGCAATCTGGCTGCAAAATCCATGCCCTTAATTCTTAAATGAGCCACATACTACATTTATGGGATATGGAGGTTCCAGAGATCAGGACATGAATGGAAAGCAAAAACAGATCTGGAGACTGATGCATATACTCTTGTAGTATATTTCATGAGTAAATGCACATAATAATTGTCTAATTGAGTTTCTATGGTAACATTGTGAGTAAAACTGCCACATTTCACATTTCAAAATTTAAGGCTAAGTCAGTCATTTAAAAATGTGCCTCTTACAACTTTACATGAGGTGTAGTTTCTTTCCTTGTTCCAATTCAATTAATGCTAAATGGAGCATCTAATTAGGTTTGCCAGGAGTTTATCAAAGCATAATAAATTTCTAGGACAATCACATAAAACTGTTGAGCCTAATCACATTTCAGTCAGCAAATGGAAGTGGTTCATGGTCTTTGTTACTTTTTTTATTCAATTTTTCCATGATAATACCGTATCTGTTAGTTAAATATCTCACAAGAGCTGCCTCTGCTTGTAAAACGCGGCACTGAAGGAAAGACATTAATGTTTACTTTTTATCTATTCAGTTTTTTTCCTTGGCCTCAGGATGACTGACGAAAAAGCAAGAGCCCAGTAGTGATTCAGCTTGTCCTATAGTCTACACGGTGCTCTAACATTCCATAATTACTGGAAACTTTCCAAGTTATCACACAGAACTACCCATCCAATCATGATGGATTAATCCCTGCAATGATCCATTAATTCCAATGTAATTAAAGAAATGTCCTGAGTATCTATTATAGAAAAGTTTCCTTGGTGGGATAGATGACAGAAATCTATGCGGGTGAGGCATCAGCTGTTAATGGAGTCAGAAAGTGGAGCACCTCAAAGTGCAGATGAAAAACCGCAGCCCTGGCATGCCAAAGGCATTGTGGAGGAAGCCAAGGAAAGGAAGGGTGCCGGGCTTGGTTGAGAAATTCAGAAAATCAAGGACGAGGACTTCCCTGGTGGTCCAATGGCCAAGACTCCGTTCTCTCAATGCAGGGGGCCAGGGTTCGATCCCTGGTCAGGGAACTAGATCCCATGTGCCACAGCTAAACAATTTCACGTGCCACAACCAAGACCGGGCACAGCTGACACAGAAAACACCTCCATCAACCCCTCTAGGGTCCTCAGTGGGTGGACCAAGAGAGAGTCTCTAAAGAGCAGACACTAACCCCCAGGTGATTATCCCTTCCTAATTCTTCAGGGAACCAGAATCTGCATTCCACAGATTTTTCTTTCATGAATGAATAAGGGCTACCTGCAAATGATCTACAACATGAAAATTACTAAAATGTTACTCAGAGCCTAAAAGTAGTGCCCCAGTAGAGTCTCCTGAAGGTTCTAAGTTAGTTTTCTAAAGTCTGGTAGGGATACAGTGTTGAGAGATTGCAAAAAACTCCTTCTGCACAACTAAAACTGTTGAGATTTTCAGGCAGGATAGAAGCATAATCCATCATCATTGTTGTTTTGAATGGGTCATGGTTTGGAAATTCCTGTTATAAATTACTACACATTTAGTTTCATCAGCATCCTTTTATTTTCTTGTATGGTGTTTGGTTAACTCTACAGTGTATAATGATACATATCTGTATCAACAATAGATTTTGGCCCACAATTTCCTCATCCCTAAACTACAATAAGTATATGTATAGTGATTCAAACATGAATCATTCATATATTGCTCAAGCAAATGTATACATAATCTCCCCCCTCCAGCACTAATTTGCTTATATGATTATTATACTGAGGTATCATGGGTTTTTTGCACCTGAAGAGTGAAGCCTGCAAAGTAAGTGATCTGAGGGACATTGTGCACTTCCAGAGGTTGATCTTTCAAAAATGCTGAGAATCATGGCACCTACCAAAGGAAGGGCNTCAAACACACAATATTTTGATGGCGGTTTGGTAATTGTTACTAAGTCATTCATCATGTGCTCAGTCAGTTGTGTCCAATTCCTTTGCAACTGCATGGACTGTAGCCGGCCAGCCTGCTCCTGTCTCTTATACACATCTAGATGTGTATAAGAGGAAGGGCGGGGAGGGCGGGAGGGGGCGGGGAGAGGAAACTGGAGAAAGAAGCCTGCAGAGGAAGAAAGAAACCCGAGAGAAAGAAAGGGAGGAAGGAGGAGAAGAGAAACAGGAAAAGAAGGAGGGAGCAGAACCAAACCAAACTGGTGGTATAAGAACTAAAGAATCCTTGCCCAGGCAATAGCCGCTAGAGCTCAGTTCATGATGGGCCAGCTTCAGAGAATATACGGGGGAAAAGCACACATCTGCAGACTGGCGGGACCTAGAATCACAGCTCTCTGTTAGGAGGAGATGCTGCCTCAGAAAAGCACACCACGGAGCTGAAAGCTGGAAGGGAAGCCTCCTCATCTCCCATGGCCTTGAGAGGAGTCATGAATATGCAAAACGCAAGCAAGCTGAGTCGTGATTTCCAGTGTCTGAATCCTAATTAGGTTTCTGGCTGGATAACATTAGACACCTTAAATTCTTCAAGCTTTGGTGTCCGTAACTGTAAATTGAGGATAGTAACACTGGTATTTACCACACAAAGCTGTTGTGTGGGTTACATGTACACCAGGCACAGAAAACTCTTAATACACAGCCATTATATGGAGCTACTATAGGAAACATTCATCGGAAGCCCTTTGAGCAATTTATCATAAAAGTGTTATTGAAGACAATGTGAATAGGTAACTCAGAACCACCTGGTGAAACTTCAGGTAAATAATTACTCATAGAAATGATGTTGAAATCAAATTATGAGGCATAGAAAGTCAACATAAGGAATTCTGACTTGATTTTTATAATCAATGGTGATCCATCCATGCCCATGAGTTTTGAGAAGTGGTGCAGCAGGATCAAAGTTGGTAAGGATAAACCAAGAATTTGTAGATGGATGAGTATCAAAAGAGACTAGAAGGTAGGGGACAAGTTAAGGAGTCATTCAAGGGACAGTGTGCCCCCAAACTGATGTAGACAGAACATGGTGGGCAATCATGGTGGAAGGGAAACTTTTGAGATTTGGTGGACGCAGGATAATCAGAGAAAGAATTAAAAATGATTCTGTTTCAAACTTGAACAGGTAAGACTGATGACTTGACATTAACACAACAAATGACAAGAGGAAGAACCACTTTCCTGGCAGTAATTTATCTTTAAATTGGAATGCACTAAACATTGTGTTTGTATGTGTGCGTGTGTCATTGATAGCTGTCATTTTATATCTAAGCACAAAGATCAGAATCAGACAGAGATTTTAAGAGTCAGAATGATGGGGGATAGTTAAAGTAGAACTGTAGATGGAATTGTCAACTTAGTACAGAAAGAAATGACAAGGCATCTTCGACTCAGGAAATCCGTTCCTCATTATATACCCAACAGAAACACAAATAGATGTTCACCAAAAGATCCATAATTGATATTCATAACAGCAGTATTGGTAAACCATCAACAGGAGAAAAAATAATGTGTGCTCTATATAGACAATGCATACTACACAGTAATGAAAATTTAAAAATCTATAACCACATATGACAACATGGACGAACCTCACCGATTGTTAGAAGAAAGAATCCAGATACAAAAGAGAGAGGTTTACTCTTCTTGATGCAGTTCATATTAGTTTCACAAATGTGATAATCCAAAAGAGTGAATTTTTTGGTAGGGGCAAAGGCTGAAAGGGGGTCTGCTGGAGAGCTGACCAGAGTCTCCTTCTTGATCTAAGTCTTGTTTACTCAGGCATGTTCACTTTGGTCAATAATTTTATCAAAAATGTCCAAAGAGGCTGTCTATGGGGTCGCACAGAGTCGGACACAACTGAAGCGACTTAGCAGCAGCAGTAACAGCAGCGATCTTAACAAATTACCACAAACTCAGTCTCTTAAGAATAACAGAAATTTATTCTTTCACATTTCTGGAGGCTGAAAGTTCAAACTCAAAGTGCCAGCAGAATCAAGGTCAGGCGTCCTCAGAGGCTCCAGGCAGAAAGTGTTTCTTGCCTCTTTCGCAACCTAGCATTTTTGCGCATTCCTTGCCTTGTGCTACGTGTGCCTGCGGTGCCAAATTGCCCCCGCGTCTCTCCCTCATGAGAGCCCGTGTGATGGCATTCATGGCCTATCCAGATGAGCCAGGGTCATCTCATCTCTAAACCCTTAATCACATCTGCAATCAAATTTTCCAAATAAAACAGTATTCATCAGTTTCATTTTGACACAGACATTGGAGCGTAGGGGTGAGGTCATTTTTCTGCCCACCACAGGAATTATAAAGAAGCCACAGGATGAGAAAGGTGAGAGGTGCTGAGTAGGAGCTGAGGAAGTGGTGGGAATAAGCACAGACGTTCTCCAGCAGCGAAGAGGATTAACACTCATGAAGGCCTACAGGACAGATTTTTACATTCAATAAGGAAACCTAGACATCAGACAACAACTGAAGGGGATCTGAAAGCTAAAGGTGTTTAGTTTTAGGACGGTGCACTTGAACATTAGTAGAAAGGTTAAGATTTTAAAGAGGGGAGCTAATTAGTGGAGACTGCCTCTATATTCTTGGATAAGACAGATGGGAGGGGATCAAAGATGAAGGGGGAAAGTCAACCTTGGAAAAAAGGAGGGATAACTTTAAAAATAAGAAAAAGGGAAGTGATACAAAACAAAGGCTGAGAAATGATAAAGTAGAAGAAAGAATACTGTGATCTTTCAATTTAGGTGATAGCTCTTTTAGGATAGAGCCGGGGTGCTGGTGGCCAGTAGAGAAGACAGACCATCTAGGGACAGCAAGAAAAAGCCTGCACCCTGTGGACAGCTCGTGTAACGTGCCAGAAGGCAGCACTACCTCTGCTCTCCAAAGCCAGGACTCCAGCACATTTCTTTTTTGGGAGGAATTTTTGTCACTTGTGATTGTAAGAATGCTATTGCAGCTAAGGAGCAGGATGTGAACCCAAGCATTGTAAGAACCAAAAAATTCTATTTCTTTGCTTACTATCTACTGCCTAAAATGTAGTAAAGGAGTATCAGATGAAAGGAGGGATGCCAAAGAATAGAGTTCAATTTGAATCTGCTTACTGTGCATGTGTGTGTGCAAAGTCACTTCAGTTGTGTCCACCTCTGTGACGCTATGGACTGTAGCCCACCAGACTCCTCTATCCATGGGATTCTCCATGCAAGAATACTGGAGAGGGTTGCCCTGCCCTCTTCCAGGGGATTCCTGACCCAGGAATCAAACTCAGGTCTCCTGCATTGCAGGCAGATTCTTTACCATCTGACCCTCCAGGGAAGCCCTCTGCTCACTAGCTATAGACAAAAACCTTAACCAGACATTAAAATCTCAATCTTACAAATGCATATTCTTGGTCACAAGGAAGACTGGCCTAATGAAGAATCTTGCCTTCCTATTAAAGAGGAATTTCAAACACACAATATTTTGATGGCGGTTTGGTAATTGTTACTAAGTCATTCATCATGTGCTCAGTCAGTTGTGTCCAATTCCTTTGCAACTGCATGGACTGTAGCCGGCCAGCCTGCTCTGTCCATGGGATTTTCCCAGCAAGAATACGGGAGTGGGTTGCCATTTCCTTCTCCAGGGGATCGTCCCCACCCAGGGATCGAACCTATACTTGCTGCATCCCCTGCACTGGCAGGTGGATTCTTTACCAGCTGAGCCACTAGGGAAGCCCATTTTATTAAAGAAATACAAATAGGTGCTACATCAAAAAGTATTAACTCTCCAAGTTAAAAAAGGGTCCAGTTTATAAGTCAAGAATTTAGTTTTTAATGTTACAGCAATAACAAGTGAGTTGGCCAATGATCCATAAAGACTATGCTGTATAAGAAAAGTATGAGTCAAAATTAAATCTAAGGTTATTGATGTGACAGGCCTTATGGCATCTTATAAGCAGAGATAGAAAACGAGGCTGCTTTGATGGTTAAAATGTCTATGTCACCACTGAAAACTATTTTTCTCCTTGAAATTATTCTAATCCCTGAAGCTATATTGGGTTTAAGGGTCTATAATCACAAATTTAGATCTCTGTAAACTCATTGTAGGTACTAAATTTCAGTCCTGAAGTAATCCATCTGTTTTCATTACAGGCTGAAAGAGCTACTCAGAAAAATGTGAACAGCCTTTTTTAGAGTTTAGTTTTTATGGTGGTTTCAGTACATGCCATTTTTTTTAGGTCTCTCCTATTTAATTTTAATTAAATCTTCATAGCTGTCTGTATTTATGCTTCAGTGAAGTTCCCAAGCACACAGCATTGCCCTCTGTCACTGTAAGACTCTTACAAGAATCATCCTTGCCCATCAGATTAATTGGTACTGGCATTAAGTTGTGTAACTTTACAAGAGTCCATTTATGATCAGTTTTGAAAAAAACCTGACTGTTCCTCACAGATATGCATCCTGAGTGACATCCTCTTCCCTAATTATTTTATACCTTTATGACTTTTTCACACAGAGACAAGAGACAGCGGTCGAAGAACACCTGAACATTACCTTACGTGGCTCTAAAGCAAAAATGACTGTGGCAATGGCATCCGCATTTGAGGCTGTTCTGATTCAGAGGAGGCTTGTCTCACTCTGTGCAGGGCAACAGCTGTAGGATATGTGTGCTAGATCTACATAAACAACAACAGTGATTGAAGCAGGGTAATGCAGGCATGCGATCAACAGAATTCAGACTATGGAAAATTCTACAGGGAAAATGACCTGGTTTTCTCAACAGAAACATTACAGGAGGTGAGGCAGAGTGATGGAGGGAAAAATTAGATATTGAAAGAGACTTAAGGGATATTATCAATGGCAACATAGGGACCTTATTTGGATTCTAACTAAAATGAATCTTAAAAAAATCATGACACATAGGAGACAGTTTGACAACTGACAGGATAATTGATGATATTAAGAAATTATTTTAGGTATGATAAGGGCCTCTGGTAGAAGCATGGTAATTTAATCCTATATTGCAAAAAAAAAAGTTAACTGCTAATGTATGTATTTTCTTTTTTTACATATGTACATTTAAATATGTGTTTTTACATGTGTATATATGTACATACATATGTGCACTGATATGTATTCATACATATTTTTACATATGTATTTTTTTTCTTTTTTTAACAAATATGTGGAAAAGTGTTAGTCACTAAGTCATGTCTGACTCTGCGACCTGATGGACTATAGCCCACCAGGCTCCTCTGTCCAAGGAATTCTCCAGCTAAGAATACTAAAGAGCCCCTGGAGAAGGAAATGGCAACCCACTCCAGTACTCTTGCCTGGAAAATCTCATAGGAGGAGGAGCCTGGTAGGCTATAGCCCATGGGGTCGCAAAGAGTCAGACACAACTGAGTGACTCCACGTTCACTTTTGTAAGTACATACATATGTGCACTGACATATGTATTCATATATATTTTTACATATGTATTTTCTTCTTTTTTAACAAATATGTGAAAAAATGTTAGTCATTAAGTCATGTCCAACTCTGAGACCCCATGAACTGTACCCCACCAGGCTTCCCTGTCCATAGAATTCTCCAGGTAAGAATACTGGAGTGGGTTGCCATTCCCTTCTCCAGGGGATCGTCCCAACCCAGGGATCAAACTCCAGTCTCCTGCACTGCAGACAGATTCTTTACTTTCTGGACCCCCAGGGAAGCCCATCAAAGAGTGTTATTCCTCAGCAATAAGAAATTTAATTGCAATCAATGAACACTGTACTGTTCTTGCTGTAGAAAGAACATAGGCAGTAAGATGAAAGCAGCTCAGCTTACACAGTACTTGTTTGGCAGAAGTAGTGACTCAGCCCAGTAAGCCAGCCAGTTTGAGAAGGTTTTTCCTTCTTGCATATAAGGCTATCATGTCTTGTACTCATAAACCCAACTGGATCTAAGAAAACTGGGCGAGTGCCCAGGAGCTCCATGGGGCTCCAGATTCTTAAAGTGCACACAAATGGAAATCTCCCTGAATTAGGATTCTTCTAGAATGTTTCTAAATAATGTCAAACTGTTGCTTTCTTTGTACACTGTCAAAGTCACTCCCAACACCTAATAAGGAATCAGCATCTAGTCAAAATGTGCACTATTTCAATTCAAATTTACTTTGTTCTTCCTCTAAGAGTATCTAATTCTCTTCACACAACAGATGTGTAAATAAGATACTGCCAGTAATGATTTCACTCTGCAGCTTACATGCCGATATTCCATTACAGTACGTACAACAATTCATTTTGGGGTTTTTTTAAAACAATTTAGTAGAGAGCAGGAGCAGAACTGAAACTATTCACTGTTAAATAATCCTTTTATTGCTGTGAGCCTAGGTGGTTGACCTTAACTGACTGTCATGAAATAGTCTGGGTCCTTTTTTTTTTCCTTCTCACTAAGGCTAAGACCAAGGATGAGATGGTTGGATGGCATCATTGACTCAATGGACATGAGTTGGAACAAACTCCGGGAGATAGTGAAGGAAGAGAAGCCTGGTGTGCTGCAGTCCATGGGGTTCCAAAGAGTCAGACATGACTGAGCGATTGAACAACAAAACAAATCTGTCAGTCTCAGGAGTTCACTTACTCTCTAGGAAAGTTATGGTTGGTTTGTTTTAATGCAACAGATTTGTGGGATGATAAAAAAATGTCACTGAAAAGAAGAGCTGTCAGTACAGCTCAAAGGCCAGCCACACTAAGATGAAGACACGGAGTGAAAGCCAGCTTCAGCAGCCCTGCAGTGGGGAAAATGGGAGACGCTTCTTCCACAGACACAGTGGTAAAGACAGAGGGAGGACATGATGGGCAGCCTCTTCCGGCATTACCCCTAGGTTACACCCTCCTTCCAGCCTTCTAATAGCTTCTTATCACCCTGCATCGGAGGATCAGGCTTGTTGAACTTGTTCCAATCCCAGTCATCACAGCACCCTGGAAATGGCCCCCTTTCTCTGCTCCCATACTTCCTTATTTTAACAAGCATTGATTATTCTGTGCAAGAGACATAAAGAGGTCAGAGAAAACACCACCAGCCCTTCAAGTACATGTGAGCTGCACAAGTCCCAGGTCAAACGAAATAGATGTAAATGTCCCTTGGAAGCACAGAAGGAGGAGTGGTTACTGCTGATGGGGGTCTCAGGACAGGCATTGCAGGGGCAACAGCTTTGAGGTCAGCCTTGAGAAATAGCAGTGTTTCAGTAAACAGAGACTAGACGGAAGGCCATTTCTGGCTGCTCTGTGATTGCATAATACAGGAGTTTCTCTCCACCAGAAAAATTGCCCCACCACCTAAGAATGGACATGGGCACAGCCTCCCACTGACAGGGGAAAGGATTATAGCTCCATCTATCTGGTCTCCCTGTGGGAAGCTTACAGATAGTAAAATAAATTGCATAACTAATGGGTTTTTTTTTTCCTGGAATTCTTTTCAATAAAAACTTTTCTTACCAGGAAGAGAGAGATTTCATTTTGCCTGGGCCCTTACACACTCTAAGCTATGTTATGAAATATGTCTCCTTCCCTTACATGCCACTAGGATGCCTGTGTTACCCTCTCCCCTACTCCTTGGTCCAAGGTGAGTTTTACTCCCTTGCCTTTCCATAGCTCCCTCTGTTCACAATCTGACAGCTTCTGTCAATGCATGAGAAGGTAGGTGATGCCTGTAAGTTGAACAGAAAACGCTGGTAAGGAGTGACACTTAACGCATGTTGCTGAAGCAGAAGAGACAAACAGGAAGAGTCTTCCAGGTGGTGCTCTGGCTAAAAGATAAGCCCACCTAACATCATCACAGCCACAGAGTGTATTCAGAGGCAGTGAGGAGCACAGAAAGTATATTTGCTAAAAAGCATTAACTGAATTAACTCACTTCAAGGAGAGCTATATATACCTCCTGAAGTCTCAGAATTTTTTTCTATGTGCATATTAATAACCAGAAACAGAAAGACCTAAAGAACTGAAGTCAGGTGAACAGAGTCCGGGCAGTATATGCATTTATTCTTGGAGCATCTGCTATTGGACTCAGAGTAACCGGTAGCCATGTCAGCTCTGACATACCAGGTACCAGTTCAGCCCATTAAATCTCTGCTATGAGCAAGGCCCAGGGATACAAAAGTCAGACACACACACAAAGTTGTCCTCAGAAAGCTGATGTTCTAGTGTGAGTCAATCAAATAATCATACAAAGGCAAATGCAAATGATAACACACAGTGTTTGGAAAGGATGCTTTTGAACTGTGGTGTTGGAGAAGTCTCTTGAGAGTCCCCTGGACTGCAAGGAGATCAAACCAGCCCTTCCTAAAGGAAATCCACTTTGAATATTGATTGGAAGGACTGATGCTGAAGCTGAAGCTCCAATACTTTGGCCACTTGATGCGAAGAGCCAACTCATTGGAAAAGATCCTGATGCTAAGAGAGATTGAAGGCAGGAGGAGAAGGGGATGACAGAGGATGAATTGATTAGATGGCATCACCAACTCAATGCACATGAATCTGAGCAAACTCCAGGAAATAGGGAGACAGGGGAGACTTCAATGCTACAGTCCATGGGGTTGCAAAGAGTTGGACAAAATTTAGTGACTGAACAACACAGAGAGCTAATTAATTGGTGGGGCTCCCCTGATAGAGTGATGGAATCTGAAGGAGAAGCAGAAACACAGGGAGACCAAAAATAAATGTGGCCTATCAGTAGTGAGAACCAACCAGGAATTACAGGCAGCCAGCCCCCAACCCCCACCCCCGGCCCGCTCAGGTCTGCCTGAGTCTGCACTTTATTTGTGCAGCCCTCGGCCTGAAACCCCCCTTCCCCGACCAGTGTCCTCATCCATCACTTGAGAACAGCAGACCCTGTCACAGAAAAGGCTGAGGAACCACAAGCCCTCAACGATCATTAGCCATTATTACAGAGCCATGGACTGGGAGGGAAGGTCACACCCTATTCCCACCACGGAGAACTGTCCACAGCTTATGCATAGGTTCCTGCCCTTTTCCTATCTGATAAACAGGAGCCATAAAGTCCATAAAATGAGTTTCCCTCTTCTCAACAGACTCTCGCTGTCTTGACAAAATCTGTAGTAAAGAACATCTTCAAGAGAGAGGCCCTGGACCATACGGAAACAGCCTAACGGTTGCAGTTAGTACTGGGGGTTTGAAGGAGGCAGATGAGGGCAGTTAACTGCAGAGCCCTCAGAAGGTGCTGGAAAGGGCAGCTGAGTTCACATCCTGGTTTGCTTCAAACAACCCCAAGGGATGTCTTCTGCTGCTGCTGTCACTTCAGTCGTGTCTGACTCTGTGCGACCCCACAGACGGCAGCCCACCAGGCTCCCCCGTCCCTGGGATTCTCCAGGCAAGAACACTGGAGTGGGTTGCCATTTCCTTCTCCAGCGATGTCTTCTGGCCCAGTGTAATTTCTGGTAGAGCACCCTTCAATCCCTCAGCCTGAGCCATGGATCCTGTCCCACTGTGTTGTCCACCTTCCATAGGCAGTGCCAGCAGGGGGCCCGCAAGCTGTCAAAAATCTCAGAAGTACCACCCCCCACATCCCATTAGGTTTGGCCCTGGAGCTTTAACTAGATGAAGACCTCAGCCCTGAATGTTCAAATGACTTTCAGACATGAGCTGCTTTTCCAAATCTCTCAGGCCAAAATAATAGAGGAAACTATAAAAATGGGATGGAGTAGAATCAGGCAGTTTCTGAACTCACAGCCCCTTGCTACTCCCAATGAACTAAATTTCATTTGCTGGGATTTTTCTCCTGTTCTTTGGTGATTGTCTGCATTATTATCTGCATTTACATGCATGTGCAAGCGCACACACATGCAACTCCGTGTGTGTGTGCGCATGCACATGCATTTCCTTCTTTTGACCTGGCCTCCCTTTCCCTCACAGCTCAGTTGGTAAATCATCTGCCCGAAATGCAGAGGACCCAAGTCTGATTCCTGGGTTGGGAAGATCCCCTGGAGAAGGAAATGGCAGCCCACTACAGTATTCTGGTCTGGAGAAGCCCATGGACAGAGGAGCGGCAGGGTGCAGTTCACAGGGTCACAAGAGTCGGAGAGGACTTAGCAACTAAATCACTCTTTCATTCTAATCTTGGTTTTTCTTTTTTGGAATCTGCATCTTCCTCCAAGAGCTTATATTTATCCTCTCGTGTTTCTACTGTTTACTTATCATTTCTACTGAAAATGCCTATGCCAGGGTCAAGTTTCTTTTGGACATCAACAAGCCAGAGCTGGTTTACAACAGACCACGTGTCCCCTGGGTCTGGGACTCAAAGTCCCAGTGGTCTTTGGAAACTAGTTTAAACCAGGCAGACAAATCTGAAAGACTACATTCTCCCCAGTTATTTCTACTCCCATGTGATTTCAGGGCAAGGTTGAGACAATGGGGGAAAAGAAAAGAAAAAAAAATAACAGAAAAATTACCTGAAATTACACCACCCATAATCACACCACTATTAACCCAGATGCTATTTTTACTATGATTCCTGAATTAGTTTTTATGTTAGCTTGCTTTTAGAAAAACTATGACACAAATTATTTTCTTAAACTACCTAGGTCTTCCTTTTGCACCACTGTAATAAACAATAGAGGCTTGTGAAATGGTATATGTGGACTGAACAACAAAGGAGCGATTTTCTGCCATTTATTTGGATCCAGTCACTCTGAAGAAGATGTTCATTTTTTCTTTTTCCTAGAAATGTAGTTTGTTAAATTAATGGCAAATTTTTTCACTTCTGGAGCCACTATTTACTTCTCATGTTGAATTCCCAGTAACTCTCATCACGTCTCATTAAAATACATGCACTTCCTTTTCTATCAGTAAGACTGCCTTGGTTAAAACTAAACATACTATCAACATGATCCCTGCAATGTGACTCTCTTGACTACATTCATCAAACAATAAAACTGTATCCAGGTGAGTGATAAAAATTTAAATGTTGTCAGCTCTCAAAAATATATCCAGTCCTCACCATCAAAGAAGTAAAACACTATGCATATTAAAATGATTATTAAAACTTACCACAAAGAGAAATTAAGCACTTTGGTACATTTGTTTCTTGGCTTCTCCCTGTAAAATTATTACATGTACACACATACGTACATACACATATGGTATAACCTGCAATTATTCTACATGTACTATTCCAATAATAACTACTTCTGCTAAAGTTACACTTAAGAAAGCTTGAGTTTGATGTTCATAATTTGCTGTTGAATCAAGATGTTAAAAGCCTATGTTCAAACATGTAGAAAAACACTAAAGTTAACAGTACTTAAAGGTGAGAAACTTGGAAGTTTCTCCACTAACACCAGGAATTGGACAAGAATGTCTCTCCCCATCACTCCTTTCTATCATTGGACTAGAAGTCCTAGCTAATGCAAAAAGACAAGAAAAGGAAATAAAAGGCATACTTCTGGGAAGGGAAAATAAATCTGTCTTCACAGATGACATAATTATCTATGTGAAACATCTGAAAGATTCAACAAAAAACTATTAGAACTTACAAGTCATTATAGCAAAGTTGCAGGATTCAGGCTTAATACACAAAAGTTAATCACTATCCTAATTACCAGCAATGAACAAGTGGAACTTGAAATTAAAAAGAGAATACTATTTACATTAGAAACCTACACATGAAATACACATACTTCTAACAAAATATGTAAAATATCTATATGAGAAAAACTACAAATCTCTGATGAAACTCAACAAAGAACTAAAGAACAGAGAGATATTCCATTCCATATGTATGGACAGGAAAACTCAGTATTGTCAAGCTGTCAGTTCTTTCCAACTTGATCTGTACTGTATGGCATTCCAAACTATACTCAATATTTTTTAATAATCTATAAGGGAAAGAATCTGAAAATTACACATATATACATGTATATATGTACATGTGTATACATGTATATATGTATAACTGAATTCCTTTGCTGTATTCTTGAAACTAACACAACATTATAAATCAACTACACTTCAATACAAAACAATTAAAATGACAACAACAAGATACCATTTTTCAGCTATTAGAATGGCTAAAATTCAAAACATTGACAACATCAAACGCTGGTGAGGATTTAGAGCAACCAGGATTCTCATTCATTGTTAGTGAAAATGCAAACTGGTACTTTGGAAGAAGTTTCACGGTTCACAGAAAATTAAAGATACTCTAGAGACATGATTCAGCCATCATGCTTAGTAATTACCAAAAGGAGCTGAAAATTTATGTCCACAGAAAAGCCTGCATATGGATATCAATAATAGTTTCATTCATAATTGCCAAAACTTGGAAGCAATCAAGATATCTTTCAGTAGGTGAACAAATAAACTGGGGTACATCCAGACAATGGAATATTACTCAACACTAAAAAATGGGCTATGGAGCCATGAAAAGATATGGAGGGGCCTTAAACGCCTACTACTAGTAAAATAAAGACAATTTCAAAAGGCTATCCATACTGCATGATTCCAGCTATATGACACTCCAGAAATGGAAAAAATTAAGGAGACAGTAAAAGAGTCAGTGGTTGCCAGGAGTCAGGGAGGGGACAGGGATGAACACACAGAGCACAGAGGATTTTTAGGCACTGACTGAAACTGGGATACTATACAGGGGGATACATGTCATTATATTCTTCTCAAAACCCACAGAATGTACAACACCGGGAGTGAACCCTAATGGACTTTGAGTGATGAAGGTTGCCAGGAGTCAGGGAGGGGACAGGGATGAACACGCAGAGCACAGAGGATTTTTAGGCACTGACTGAAACTGCTCTGCAGGATATTATACAGGGGGATACATGTCATTATATTCTTCTCAAAACCCACAGAATGTACAACACCGGGAGTGAACCCTAATGGACTTTTGAGTGATGATTATCAACGTAGGTTCATCAATGGTAACAAATGAACCACTCTGGTGGGGGATTGTGATTTGGGCGGGGGGGCATGTGTATTATCCTTTGTGACAGCAGGGGGGACATGGGAAATCTCTGTACCTCTTGCTCTACTTTGCTGTGAATCTAAAACAGTTCCACAAAACAGAGACTATTAAAAAAGGAATCCTAGAACCTACTCCCTCCATCCCTGTGCTCATGATGTCAGTCATGTACAGATGTGAGAGTTGGACCATAAAGAAGGCTGAGCATCCAAGAACTGATGCTTTCAAACTGTGGTGTTGGAGAAGACGCTTGAGGGTCCCTTGGACAGCAAGGAGATCACACCAGTCAATCCTAAAAGAAATCAACCCTGAATATTCATTGGAAGGACTGATGCTGATGCTGAAACTCCAATACTTTGGCCACCGGATGCGAAGAGCTGACTCATTAGAAAAGACCCTCATGTCGGGGGAAGACAGAGGACGAGATGGTTGGATGGCATCACCTGCTCAATGCATGTGAGTTTGAGCAAACCCTAGGAGATGGTGAAGGACAGGGAAGCCTGGTGTGCTGCAGTCCATGGGGTCGCAAAGAGCTGGACACGACTGAGTGATTGAACAAAACAAACAAGTGACGTCAGACTTTTATAAAGAGGGTTCCTTTCACAGGAGCCATGGAGCGCCCACGCATCCTGAGACTGTGCTGGAAGGTGAAGCAAGGCCCTGCCACCACAGTCTGGAATTGATCATTCCCCTTGAGGAGCAGAAAGCGGGTCCCGAGGATGCCACCTTGTGCACTAGCATGCACATCCCGCACAGCCTGCTCCCACCCCACAGCTGGGAGTCCTGCTCGGATGTGGGGCAGTTACAAGGCCTCATCATTTAAACATGAGTCACAGTCTTGGCTTCAGGTTGCAATCACCTAGAAGCTTCCAAAAACAGCCTGAGAACTTGCTCCAGAGATCCTGATTTACTCACTGTGGGGTGTGGTGTGGGCATTGGGACTTTTAGAATCAGGTGATTCTAATTTTCAGCAGGGCTAAGAACCACCAATTTGGAAGCTGATTTAAAGATGCTCACTCATCCATCAACCATGCAACTTGCCTGGAAGCAAAGCAGAGACTGCTTATTTCAGCATTTGGACCCATGACTGTGCTCCTTAGAAATGCTGGCAACAAACACTCATTTGCATACTAATGAAAATAACTGGCTTTTATAATGAAGACGTGTGGAAGCAGTGTTTGGATGGAACTCAGTTTTTCCTGTTCAGAATGCTGACAGGGCAGCAGCTGGCATACACTTGGCAGTTATTAAATGTTTTTATTTTTTGAGCAATTTAGTTTTAATTGGAGCTTTTGCATCTGTTATGTATCCTGTTTAGAAAAGTTTCTTTAAACTAGTTGAATAATAACTACTTTGCCCCTTTCCTGTATCAAATTATTAAAAACGGGAGAAACATAATTATAATCATGTAATTCACCAATATACACATTTGGGGGAAGAAAACAAGCTCCCAGCCATTTTCATCAAAACATGAACACATCTTTCAATAGTGAAATAACACTGATGTGGTCTAGAAAAGAGGTTTTTTCCGGGCACACAAAGAAAGGGTTAAAGCAAAATTAGCCAGCTCTCTGCCTGTGACTGCTATGGGGTGGGAGCGAAGAAGGGGAAACTCTACCTCTGAATGGATCTTTCTCCCCCTTTTCTGAGCTGGGAGACAGGCCATGACCCCCAGCACACCTACACTACCAACAAGAAAATCACAACAACCTGTTCACAAAGCAGACTTTGACAATAAAATCCCTTTAGCTCATGAGCTTGGCTTCTGGCATTGTCTGCATCTGTTTTTCTACAGGTATTCGGCAGGTTCCTACTGATTATTTCTTCAATGCTTTCCAGCTACACACAGAGAAAAAGGGAGCACATGTGCATGCACAAACACACACAGACACACATACAGAAAAAGGGTGAAATCTGTGTACGTTATTTTGCAATATTTTCAGTGAAGGCATGTATTATGTGTTCTTTTTTTGAGGCAGATAATTCAATCTAGATAATTTCAAGGACAGTCAGCGTGATTCAGTGAT
Organism: Oreotragus oreotragus; assembly: GCA_006410675.1. NCBI lineage: Eukaryota > Metazoa > Chordata > Mammalia > Artiodactyla > Bovidae > Oreotragus > Oreotragus oreotragus. The sequence goes on from SJYX01019960.1 coordinate 261,187, forward strand.
TTCTTAGTCACATTGCAAGTTGATAAGGTGAAATCAATCAGTTTGATTTCTAAAGTTTTCTTCTCGTTAAAACCTGGATTGATTCTGGGAAGTCTGCTTATGGGACTGGTTTGTAGGGGATCAGCAGGCTGCTATAGGGAGCACAGCCTGGAAGCAGGGCAGGTAAGAAACAGAAATAAGCCAGGAGGTAACTGCCTAAGTCCAAGTATGATAGGAGGATGTTATTATAACCTAGGGAGGTAGCAGTAACGATGGAAAGATACAAACATGTTTCAGACACATTTTGAAGAATCACTGATACTTGCTGCTGCTACTGCTGCTAAGTCACTTCAGTCGTGTCCGACTCTGTGTGACCCCATAGATGGCAGCCCACCAGGCTTCCCCGTCCCTGGGATTCTCCAGGCAAGAACACTGGAGTGGGTTGCCATTTCCTTCTCCAATGCATGAAAGAGAAAAGTGAAAGTGAAGTCGCTCAGTCTGTCCGACTGTTAGCAACCCCATGGCCTGCAGCCCACCAGGCTACTCCGTCCATTGGATTTTCAGGCAAGAGTACTGGGGTGGGGTGCCATTGCCTTCCCCGTCACTGATGCTTAAAATGATTTAATATCTAAATTATTTTATCCTCAAATTATGTTAAGTAAACAAAAAATAATACATGAGATGCAGAAAATCAAAGTATGCTATCATTTTCTGTAGAAAAAAAAAAAGATATGCATTTCCTTGCTTATGTATTAACAAATGTACCTACAGGATTCAGAAGAAATGAATACTGTCATTTGCATCTGGAGAGAACAATTAGGCGGTAGTGAAACAATAGTTACAGGGTGACTCTTCTTTGTATATACTTTTGTGCCTTTTGAACTTTGTAAATATAATACCTGTTCGAAAATTTCTTTTAATTTTTAAAAGAAAGAGGAAGATAATAGTGAAACATGACCAATTTTGAAAAAACCTCATTTGCATCATTTTCTACACCTCCACCAAAACTCAACTGGTATCCCAATAAAAACCCAATAAAATTCAGACTTAGTACCTAAACTCTTCACTTCCTCAACAGAACAAATATTGGCCACAGTAAATACAGCAGCTTTATGGCCTAACAGTAAAATCAACAAGGTTTCGCTAGTTCGGTGTTACAAAAAACTTGACATAAGGGAATCAATGGAAAAAACGTAAAATTCTGGGTGGCCAGAAAAATTAAAGTATGTTCATGTTCAGGTCTGTGTAAAATGATACACATACAAGATAATCTAAACCCTAAAAAAGATATCTGACTACGAACTGTTGCAGTAGTAACTGTAAATTACTATTTAGGAGATCTAGGAGTCCCCAGCTACTGTTCCCTCAAGATATGGACCCCATGATCTCAGGAGAAAGTGACCAGGGAAGCACTGAACAGCACAGAAAGAATACTAGATAAAACACTGAAAGTAGCGTGGATCCTGAAAACCATCCTAGTAGAAGCCCATTCACACAAAGAAAACCATACAGGGTGTTGATGCCCAAGAGAGAAAGACAAAATCTATGTATAATCACTGTTTCAGAAAGGAAAAAAGAAAGAATTTGAGAATGCACAATAATATTCTTTCTTTTTGGCAACAACAAAAAATAAAGATGAGAACAATTTGCAGAAGTCACCCAGTCATCTTTCCCCCAATACCCTTCAGTGCTCCCAGAGGCCTTGGCTTGAGCACCTTTTGTGTAATAAGGATGGTCAGCTTGCTCCACACATCTAGTTTTACAAGTAGTTGGAAGAAATACACTCCACTGTTGTTGGAATATTCAAATTCTTTTTTTTTTTTTGGCTGTGCCCCCATGGCCTTTGGGATCTTAGCTCTTTGACCAGGGACTGAACCTACACCCCTGCATTGGAAGCATGGTGTCATAACCACTGAACCACCAGGAAAGCCCCTCAAATTCCTTTTTAAAATCCTTATTTATATAAGTACAAAATCTTCTTTAACTTCTCCTTTGTATTTCTCCTTCCACTCTCCTAAACCTACACTGAAAAAAATTCGTCTTCCTCTCAAAGCCTTCAGACATTTAAGAACAACTATCTTGACATCTCTGACATTTTTTTTTTCTCCAGGTTACACACATCTCTAGTCCCTTCAGACAACAACAGGATTTCCACTTGTTTACATGCCTGCTCTCTGGCCCTACTTTGACCAAGGAATGTATAAGCAGCCAATGACCAATAAATGGGTTTTCCAGGGTGAAATGAGATAGAACTACTTTTCAAAGTGTAACTCCCAGTGGAAATTACAGAACTGATCAGCCATCAAGATAGTACATGCTGAAAATGTATGACAAAGGCTGAGAAATGGTGTGTTTAAATTAATAGATCATAAATGTTTTTCATAAGATTGGGGGATTAAAGACAATAAAATGGAAAGTAAGTGGGAGGTTCCAAAGTAAAAACAATGAGTGCAGTCCAGGGATCTCAAATTTAATGTGCACATGAATCACTAGATCTTATTAACAACAACAACAAGAAAAACAGATTCTGATTCAGTCATAGCTGGAGGAAGTGATGAGATTCTGTCTTTAACAAGCACCCAGGTGATGCCCAGGCTGCTGGTACAGGGACCACCCTTTGAAGCAACAGCCATATTGTAAATCCATAAACAGGATATAGGGGATATTTTAGGATAAAATGAAACAAACTTGATCCAATGTGGCAAATACTGCTCTACCAAACAAAATCAAAAACAACTCAGGTCTATTGGATACATGGTAGCCCAAAAGGGTCAATAACATCGACTACCATGATCTAAGAGAGAGATTTCAAAATGCCAAGTTTCTGAAAGAAGCACATTTCCATCTTCTGTCCCAAAGTGAGAAATTCTAATAAACCAGTACTCCTTATCTGTTTTTGTGGCTGTGCCATAGGGCACATAGGATTATTAGTTCCCCAACCAGTTAGGCAGTTAGTTCCACTTGCAATTGAAAGTGTGAAGTCTTAACCACTAGTATTCCTTGAGTCCTGTGTCAAGCTATGGATGCACATAGGTACGGCAGTGTATGCGATGTTATCCTTTTCATAACCTTACCCAAATGTCTCTATCCCACCTTTTTGCACCAGACGTGAAGATCTTGGCTGAAAAGATTTTTCTGAAATGTGTTCAGATAAAGGAGGCACTTGGAAAAATCTTAATATTAACCACTACCTATTCATATCTGTAGTTTTCCTCTATTTCTTTGCATTGATTGCTGAGGAAGGCTTTCTTATGTCTCCTTGCTATTCTTTGGAAATCTGCATTGAGATGCTTATATTTTTCCTTTTCTCCTTTGCTTTTCACTTCTCTTCTTTTCACAGCTATTTGTAAGGCCTCCTCAGACAGCCATTTTGCCTTTTTGCATTTCTTTTCCATGGGGATGGTCTTGATCCCTGTCTCCTGTACAATGTGACGAACCTCCATCCAGAGTTCATCAGGCACTCTGTCTATCAGATCTAGGCCCTTAAATCTAATTCTCACTTCCACTGTATAATCATAAGGGATTTGATTTAGGTCATAACTGAATGGTCTGGTGGTTTTCCCCACTTTCTTCAATTTAAGTCTGAATTTGGCAAAAAGGAGTACATGATCTGAGCCACAGTCAGCTCCTGGTCTAGTTTTTGCTGACTGTAAAGAGCTTCCTCATCTTTGGCTGCAAAGAATATAATCAATCTGATTTCTGTGCTGACTATCTGGTGATGTCCATGTGTAAAGTCTTCTCTTGTGTTGTTGGAAGAGGGTGTTTGCTATGACCAGTGCATTCTCTTGGCAAAACTCTATTAGCCTTTGCCCTGCTTCATTCCGTACTCCAATGCCAAATATGACTGTTATGCCAGGTGTTTCTTGACTTCCTACTTTTGTGTTTCAGTCCCCTGTAATTAAAAGGACATCTTTTTGGGGTGTTAGTTCTAAAAGGTCTTGTAGGTCTTCGTACAACCATTCAACTTCAGCTTCTTCAGCGTTACTTGTTGGGGCATAGGCTTCGATTACCATGTTATTGAATGGTTTGCCTCGGAAACGAACAGAGATCATTCTGTCGTTTTTGATATTGCAACCAGTGCTGGAGCAGCCGTGAAGAGATACCCCAAGCCCAAGGTAAGAGAAACCCAAGTAAGATGGTAGGTGTTGCAAGAGGGCATCAGACGGCAGACACACTGAAACCATACTCACAGAAAACTAGTCAATCTAATCACACTACGACCACAGCCTTGTCTAACTCAATGAAACCAAGCCATGCCTGTGGGGCAACCCAAGGCGGGAGGGTCATGGTGGAGAGGTCTGACAGAATGTGGTCCACTGGAGAAGGGAATGGCAAGCCACTTCAGTATTCTTGCCTTGAGAACCCCATGAACAGTATGAAAAGGCAAAATGATATGATACTGAAAGAGGAACTCCCCAGGTCAGTAGGTGCCCAATGTGTTACTGGAGATCAGTGGAGAAATAACTCCAGAAAGAATGAAGGGATGGAGCCAAAGCAAAAACAATACCCAGTTGTGCATGTGACTAGTGATAGAAGCAAGTGGTCAAACGAGATGACAAGGGTGAATGTCGACATTCTAGGAATCAGTGAACTAAAATGGACTGGAATGGGTGAATTTAACTCAGATGACCATTATATCTACTACTGCAGGCAGGAATCCCTCAGAAGAAATGGAGTAGCCATCATGGTCAACAAAAGAGTCCGAAATGCAGTACTTGGATGCAATCTCAAAAACGATAGAATGATCTGTGTTTGTCTCCAAGGCAAATCATTCAATATCACAGTTATCCAAGTCTATGCCCCAACCAGTAACGCTGAAGAAGCTGAAGTTGAACGGTTTTATGAAGACCTACAAGACCTTTTAGAACTAACACCCAAAAAAGATGTCCTTTTCATTATAGGGGACTGGAATGCTAAAGTAGGAAGTCAAGAAACACCAGGAGTAACAGGCAAATTTGGCCTTGGAATGCGGAATGAAGCAGGGCAAAGACTAATAGAGTTTTGCCAAGACAATGCACTGGTCATAGCAAAAACCCTCTTCCAACAACACAAGAGAAGACTTTAGACATGGACATCACCAGATGGTCAACACTGAAATCAGATTGATTATATTCTATGCAGCCAAAGATGGAGAAGCTCTATACAGTCAACAAAAACAAGACCAGGAGCTGACTGTGGCTCAGATCATGAACTCCTTATTACCAAATTCAGACTTAAACTGAAGAAAGTAGGGAAAACCGCTAGACCATTCAGGTATGACCTAAATCAAATCCCTTATGATTATACAGTGGAAGTGAGAAATAGATTTAAGGGCCTAGATCTGATAGATAGAGTTCCTGCTGAACTATGGAATGAGGTTC
>SJYX01019960.1:269734-283044 GCA_006410675.1 Oreotragus oreotragus
AGGAAAGGAAAATCAGAGGCCTATATGCAGGAATCGGAGAAGGCAATGGCACCCCACTCCAGTACTCTTGCCTGGAAAATCCCATGGATGGAAGAGCCTGGTAGGCTGCAGTCCATGGGGTTGCTAAGAGTAGGACACGACTAAGCGACTTCTTTTTCACTTTTCATTTTTATGCCTTGGAGAAGGAAATGGCAACCCACTCCAGTTTTCTTGCCTGGAGAATTCCAGGGACAGGGGAGCCTGGTGGGCTTCCGTCTATGGGATCGCACAGGGTCGAACACGACTGAAGCGACTTAGCAGCAGCAGCATATGCAGGAATAAACTTTTTTAAAGTTTAGTCAAGATGAGGGAAATGTTAAGATTGTCTTGGTCAATCAGAGTAGTGGTTTTTACAACAGGGAGAGCTTGACAATGAAAACCAGAACCTCCTTGTAATCAGAGTATACTGACTTGATTTGGAGTAGAGTGTGAAATCCCATGGTTAAAGGTGTGGTCAGTGAAGGTAACACATTTGGTTGGAAATGAATGGGAAAGTCCAAAACTTTGCAATCCCAGTGGAGGTGAGTGGTTGACTAACTTGAAATTTAATGGAGAAACTCTGAAAACAAGACAGCCAGAGAAGGGCTAGTTAACATCTCCATGTATGCCAGACATATGCAGAGATGATCCCAGAAGGGTCAGTAAAGATTTGAAACTGGATAAATATGAAAACTTTGATGTGCTTTCCAGTTCATACAAAGATCCATTTGTTCATGGAAGGTGGAAATCAAAAGGCTCAAGGTGTTTGATCACAACTGCTGCTCAAATCATTGACTGATCATAAGCTATGCAGTTATAGGTATGACTCTAATAGCCACACTAAAGACAAAAATAAGAAATAAAAAGAAACAAAACAAGATCAAGCAGAGACATTGGTGACTGGAACCCAAGGGAAGATAGAATCCTCAGAATAAATTCCGGCAGTTTATTGAGACAATAAAAACAAGAAGATGCCTGAGGCATATGCGGAAGCCTGAGGATAATATATTGGAACACAATATAAAATGTCTAGTTTTTAGCCAAAAAAAATATGAGACAGGCAAAGAAACAGGAATGTGTGATTCAGCTCAGGAGAAAACAACAATCAATCAATCAGTAGAAACTAACTCTAATGGGGTCCAGATGTTGGGTTTAGCAGATAAAGACATCAGAGCAACTATCATAAATATCCTCAAATAATAAAGAAAACTCTGTTCCATAAACCAAAGTATGACAATGATTCAACAAATAAATAACTGAACTATGAAATATAAACTAAAAAGAGACTTAAATAGAAATTCTGGAGTTGAAGATATGGGAACAGAAATGAAAATTTCACTAGGTGAACTCTGCAATTTGACTTTACATATATATTGGAGATGGTAGACAAATCAGTGACCTGAAAGATAAGTCAGTGAAAACTAATCAGTTTAAAGACTAGAGAGTAAAATAGATAGGAGAAAAAGAAGAGTCTCAGAGACCTACAGAATGCAATTAAGCGTATCTATTTGTGATGGAAGTCTGGATTCATGTTAATGTGTGGCAAAACCAATACAAGATTGTAAAGTAAAATAATAATAATAATAATAATAAAGTAAAAAAAAAGTCACAGAAAGAAGAGATAATGGAGGAGAAAACATGAAGAAATTATGGCTGAAAATTCCTCTGTTTGAGGAAAAATATTAATTTACATATCCTAGATCAACAGATCAGAATAAACTGGAAAATTCTGAAAGAGATGGGAATACCAGACCACCTGACCTGATTCTTGAGAAACCTATATGCAGGTCAGGAAGCAACAGTTAGAACTGGACATGGAACAATAGACTGGCTCCAAATAGGAAAAGGAGTACGTCAAGGCTGTATATCATCACCCTGCTTATTTAACTTATATGCACAGTACATCATGAGAAACCGTGGGCTGGAAGAAGCACAAGCTGGAATCAAGATTGCCGGGAGAAACAGCAATAACCTCAGATATGCAGATGACACCACCCTTATGGCAGAAAGTGAAAAGGAATTAAAAAGCCTCTTGATGAAAGTGAAAGAGGAGAGGAAAAAGTTGGCTTAAGGCTCAATATTCAGAAAACTAAGATCATGGCATCTGGTCCCATCACTCCATGGGAAATAGATGGGGAAACAGTGGAAATAGTGTCAGACTTTTTTTGGCAGGGTTAAAAATCACTGCAGATGGTGACTGCAGCCATGAAATTAAAAGACACTTACTTCTTGGAAGGAAAGTTATGACCAACCTAGATAGCATATTCAAAAGCAGAGACAGACCTTTGCCAACAAAGGTCTGTCTATTTAAGGCTATGGTTTTTCCAGTGGTCATGTATGAATGTGAGAGTTGGACTGTGAAGAAAGCTGAGCGCTGAAGAACTGATGCTTTTGAACTGTGGTATTGGAGAAGACTCTTGAGAGTCCCTTGGACTGCAAGATCCAAACAGTCCATTCTAAAGGAGATCAGTCCTGCATGTTCAATGGAAGGACTGATGCTAAAGCTGAAACTCCAATACTTTGGCCACCTCATGTGAAGAGCTGACTCATTGGAAAAGACCCTCATGCTGGGAAGGATTGGGGGCAGGAGGAGAAGGGGACAACAGAGGATGAGATGGCTGGATGGCATCACCGACTCGATGGACATGAGTTTGAGTGAATTCCGGGTGCTGATGATAAAAAGGGAGGCCTGGCGTGCTGCGATTCATGGGGTCGCAGAGTCGGACACGACTGAGCGACTGAACTGAACTAATTCATATCTGGGCCTTGTAACTATCCATAAGAATCCCAAATATGCCTATTCATGTGTGCTTGCACAAATATTTACTTATTCAGAAAAAAAACAATTGAAAGAATTTTTCTTTGAAAAATGGGGAGGAGTTCTTTAGAACACATGTAAAGAAAAGGCATAGCGCAAACAAAATCTAAGAAAATGTATTAAAGATTACATGATGTCATTAAGATAGTGGGGGGGGTATTTTCTTTTGTGTTAGAATAATGGTGAAATTAAATTCCAGAACTTAACACTTGGAATAGTACAATTTTAAAAATACCTTTGAAATTAAGAATCTAAAACAGAAGGCAAATTTAATAAAGTTAAATGCTGAAGTAGACATTTTATAGAAACTGTGATTTTTTAAATAAAGTTAAATGCTGAAGTAGACATTTTATAGAAACTATGATTTTTAAAAAGAGAGAACTACTTCCAAGGAAAAGGTATAGAATACTTTAAAACAACCTTAAATAGATCAACAACAATTAAGGTTCTTGGGTACGTGTGTGTGTGTGTGTGTGTGTGTGTGTGTATGCTCAGATGCTCAGTTGTGTCTGACTCTTTTTGACCCCATGGACTGTTGTGTGTGTGTGTGTCTATGTATGTGTGTGTGTCTGTGTGTGTGTGTGTGTGTGCTCAGATGCTCAGTCGTGTCTGACTCTTTTTGACCCCATGGACTGTTGTGTGTGTGTATGTGTGTGTGTGTGTGTGTGCTCAGATGCTCAGTTGTGTCTCTTTTGACCCCATGGACTGTTGTGTGTGTGTGTGTGTGTGTGTGTGTGTGTGTGCTCAGATGCTCAGTCGTGTCTCTTTTTGACCCCATGGAATGTTGTGTGTGTATGTGTTTGTGTGTGTGTGTGTGTGTGTGCTCAGATGCTCAGTCATGTCTGACTCTTTTTGACCCCATGGACTGTTGCCTGCCAGACTCCTCTGTCCACGGGATTCTCCCATAAGAATACTGGAGTGGGTTACCATTTTCTCCTCCAGGTGATCTTCCTGACCCAGGGATCAATCTGCATCTCTTACATTGTCTCCTGAACTGGCAGGCAGATTCTTTACCATGAACACTTCCTGGGAAGCCAGGTATGTACACATATACACATTTTATATATAATTAAGAAAGAAAAATTAGGCCAGGGAAGGGGTTTCTTCAGTATCTTTCTTATATAGTTATAGGCAAATTACTGACCTTAGTTAAGAAGTAAAACTGGAACAATAAAGAAAATTATATAATATGGTTGAAAAGTGATAAAAAAAAAAATTATGACAATAACTACTGGAGGCCCAGTAAGATACTTCTGTTAAGGTGACCAGTGAAGAGGCAATCACTCCATGCTGGTTGTGTAATATTAACCTAGACTTTAATATCTCAGGACCATTTCCATACCCATAGCTAGATGATCTTTTCCAGCACCTATAGAATGCTCACCCATCTTCCAAAAGGTTGAACTCAAAAGTGACATCCTATTAGATCTTCTGTCATCCACAGCACAAAGTCTAGTTTGCAATTACCATGAATCTGTCATTTATTTATCTGTCTTGTCCAACAGGATATGAGCTTCCACCAAAGGAGTCTAATTCATCAGCATCATATAAGCCTATGTGAATGTCTATTGAGTGACCAAGTGATCTAGTGAATAGGGCTGGAAGCCAGAAGCCAGAAGCCAGAAATGAAGAGGGCTCATGGGGGTTGTACTTTGCAGCAAATCTCCATCCAGAGTTTAAAGAGCTGCCCTATACAGCCCATGGTGAGCAGCTACATAGGTGAACCATTTATTGATGCACCTTTCAAAGTCATTCTCTTGCAACTTATCAACATGCAAATGACTACCGTTATACAAACGCCCCTACATCAACACACTCACCAAACCCCACATAAGAGACAAAGTGTGATCACCCTCCCTCCTTACCCCATTGATTCTGGGTCACAGTCACAGTCCCCAGTCCTTCCATTTTTTCATTAGCCAATACAGAATGATTCAAAAACACCTCCTGCTGTCCTCTGAGAGACAAAACATCTCTTCTCATACAGTTTGGTGTCTCTAAGAACTGTTGAGGACCAATAGTTCTCCTTAATGATGAAGGGATGGGCTGCTAAGAGTTTATAGTGCATTAAAATATTTATGTTATCAAAAATAACTTGTCACATTATCCCCTCAACAAGACCACCTGGTATCTTTAGGTACATTTAGAACATATTACTCTTAAAAGGTATTTCTGAATCTTTTTTTCTTTGGGGCTTTTTTTCTTCCCAATGTATCTTTGATGTCAATTGATGGAAAGAAACGGGGTCTTAAAGCTATCATCACACACATTTCATTATCCACCCTCTCCAGTTAGGTAGCTCTCAGTCCTTGTCAGCACTATGTTAACACAGTCGTCTCCTGCTTCTAAAGATCAACTGCTAAATGCAAAGCTTTCCACGAATCTCACTTAGTATTTCAGGGATGTTAAAAAGTCTGGATTTTCTGATATAACTTTAAAATTTTGCTTGTCAGAAAGACTAAACAAAGAACTTGTTCCTCTCTTTGGGGACCTCGTTAGGTCGTTTTCTCATGACTTCTAACTCCAGTGAGTGCATTTCTTTTTCTCTTTTTCTCCCTCCCTCTTCTCCACTGCTTAATCCTTCCAGAGCAGCATTCTTTTGCTCTAATTCGAGTACTCTACAGAAATCTACTCATCATCTCTGCTTCTCCTTGGGCTCTGGCTGCTCTTTTGGTTTACGATTTTACCAACTTCATTTTGGATGAGGTCACCAAAAGACCTGCCATCCTGCATCTTCCCATGCACGTTAAGATTTTATTTGGGGATTACAGCAATATCATTCTGCAGTTTAAATCATAGATTAGTGAAAAGAAGTGAATTCCAGATTGCATTACTATAGCCCATGGGAATTTGGGAGAGGCAGAGTTTACTAGCACGAAAGAAACACAGACACAAACCACTAACAGGATGTTAAATATAGTTATAAGGACTTTGGCCAAATATAGTAATATTTTCACAAAGAAATGTACTCGTAGATAATGATCTACTTATTTCTTCCTTTTATCCAGCCAACATAAAAACACCAAAATGCCTCTACTGTAGAAATCTGCTGGCAATTGTAGCCTGCAGGTGCCGAATTAAACAACCCTTCTCCACCCTACTCAACAACCAATTTAAAACAGCAATGGTTTAAAAAGGTGACCTCGGCCTAGAAAGACTGTGAACACTGCTTGGGAAGTAGATAGCATTTTGTCACCGTTCTTGTTTTCTGGCTCGGAGTACTGTTTCCCAACCCAGGCCGCTAAAGAAGGGATGTGGTTATACAGAAAGTAGATTCAGGCTTGCATTCTTGTCATCCAACCCACCAAACATGTAAAATATCAAAAACACACTGACTTAAAAGAAAAAGCTAAGCCACTCCTACTTTCAGAAGGTTACCACCCTAGAAATAAAAGTGAACCTTTAGTTTGGTTATGCCTTGATGGCATCCCCAGGACCATGTTACTCACTTGGGTTCTAGCTCAATTTTTTTTTTTCTTTTAAACTTATTTTACTGAAATATAATTGACTTACAGTGTTGCATTAATCTCTCCCTATAACAAAGTGATTAAGATATATACATATACATTCTTTTTCATTTTCTTTTCCATTACAGTTTATCATAGGATATTGAATACAGTTTCTTGTGCTATATATTAGGACCTTGTTGTTTATCCTTTTTACATGTAATAGTTTATATTCATAAATTGAGCTCTAGCTCAATTTATGAAAACATCTCTAGTATTATTTTAAAGTCATCTTGGACGGTGGTCCCCCCATCAGGAGGGAGGGAACATATGTATACTTATGGCCACATCATATCATGTAGGGCAGAAACCAATACAACATTGTAAAACAATTATCCTATTATTAAAAATAAAAATATTTTTAAGTCCTCTTTATTTACTTTTAGTTCATCTTTTTCAGTGTGTTTCAGACCTTCCAAGAAAGGTTTACACTTTCATTCTCTGCCTCCCTTCATCCCGCTCTCCTGTTCCCTCTCTCCCTCATTAATTCAAATATTCCAGTGTTTTAGCACCTATCATGCCCCATGAGATGATTAAGCTACTGGGATGTCCAAGGCTTACAGTCTGAAGCGGGAGGAGGCCAATCAATTGCAAGTCACATCAATAAAGGTTATGTGCTAGGGAGCTGTGGGTGGGAGAGTGTGTGGATTACAGATGACATTTCAGCTGCATTCTACAGTGTGGTTTCACCAAAGAAACAAAAGGAAGGGCCCTCTAGACAGAGGAAATAATGCAAAGGTATAAAGCTATGAAAGGGGAGAAGCTCAGCATGGCTGGGACATTGGCTGGATGGAGCCAGAGGCCAGGCAGAGGTTTAAGGGTTCAAGGATCAGGGTTCAAGTCCAGTGTAGGGCTGGAAGGTGGGCTCTGCCCCCTCTCCTGAGACACGCTCCCCCCAGTTCTCTGCATGATTCCTTCACATCCTTCAGGCTTTGTCTCAGTACCACCTGCTCATGATTCTTGCCCCTGCATCTACCGTGCCTGGCTCCAGTTCACCTCTTCCCTGTGCTATTTTTTCTTCATGGTATTTATCCAGGGGTTTCCCTGATAGCTCAGTTGGTAACGAATCCACCTGCAATGCAGGAGACCCTGGTTCTATTCCTGGGTCAGGAAGATCCCCTGGAGAAGGGATAGGTTACCCACTCCAGTATTATTGGGCTTCTCTTGTGACTCAGCTGGTAAAGAATCTGCCTGCAATGCAGGAGACCTGGGTTCAATCCCTGGGTTGGGAAGATCCCCCAGAGAAGGGAAAGGCTACCCACTCCACTATTCTGGCCTGGAGAATTCTGGTCACAAAGAGTCGGACACAACCAAGCGACTTTCACTTTCACTTTTCATCTACCCCAACGCNAGAATCTGCCTGCAATGCAGGAGACCTGGGTTCAATCCCTGGGTTGGGAAGATCCCCCAGAGAAGGGAAAGGCTACCCACTCCACTATTCTGGCCTGGAGAATTCTGGTCACAAAGAGTCGGACACAACCAAGCGACTTTCACTTTCACTTTTCATCTACCCCAACGCAGTCAGAATTTGTTTACCTGTCTGCTTGTTTATTGAGTGACATTTTCTTAAGACACACTGCAGAACCACAAATGCTATAAAGAATGCTTACATTTCAAATATTTTTTTCATATGTGGGAAGTCGGCATTTAAATAAATCAGAGACATGAACATAAAAGAGTAAAAGAGGTCTTTATGCTTTTTTCTCCTGTGAACACTGAATTTTCTACCATTCCTTCCTGTGAAATTATATATGAACCCAGTGCTGGGCAGTTATATGAACTACAGCAGGGCTGTATGGCTTTCTGCATCCACAGAGGCTGACTGTAGGCACTCAGATGAATGGATGAATAAAGGGGCAAGAAATCGAAGATGACACTGAAGAGTCCAATCTGAGTGACTGGAGAGAAAATATCACCATCAATAAGCAAAGGAACACAGGTTTCAGATAGAAGATGATGGCATCAATTTGCGATCAAAAAGAGATGTCCATTCAGTAGATTTCTGGATACATGGAAACGGAGCTAAGGAGGGAAGAAGGGGCTGCAAACTTAAACTTGAAAGTTAACAGCACAGCATTGCAAAGAAAATCAGTACATAAGAAAGCTTTGGAGTCTTTCAGTCACTTTTATTATTTTGATTAATTTTTGTCTTTTATGATGTTTTAATAAAAGTCTTATAACTTTACATAATGAAAACTGAACCAAAATAAAAACAGTCTCTGAATTTATTCTGCACTAACAGCTCCTGAGACATTATTCCAGGACTCTAAACTATTACTATGACAAATAATATCTTTTGCTTCCCATTAACAAAACATGAGCTCTGCCCACCCTCCCATCCATTTTCAAGTGTTATATCAAATAATTTTTGTAGTTAGGGCAGCCAGTCCAGAACCGTAGATTTTTGGAAGCAAAACATTTTTACCTCTCCCTTATCTGAGCTTTACAAAAAAAAAAAAAAAATTCAATCAAATACAGACAAACCAGTAGGAAGAAACTGGCAAATTAATAAGTGGAGGCTTTGTTTATACTTTAGTAATTTACAAGTCATCAATTATTAGGTTTAAGTGTATTTTGCCTTGATTAAAACTGTTAGTCCCTCTGAGAAAATAAAANAAAAAAAAAAAAAAAATCAATCAAATACAGACAAACCAGTAGGAAGAAACTGGCAAATTAATAAGTGGAGGCTTTGTTTATACTTTAGTAATTTACAAGTCATCAATTATTAGGTTTAAGTGTATTTTGCCTTGATTAAAACTGTTAGTCCCTCTGAGAAAATAAAAATGTTTTGAGTTTTGCACATCTTACATTCACAGTAGGAATCCTGGTTTTTGTCCATGTTTCTATGTGCCAAACCTTTATTAAGTAGAGGCTTTTGAAAGTAAATTGGTCTCTGTTCAGCCTTATTTACTTGTTCATGCAATGAATATTTATTGAATAAGTGTTGTACAGAAGGTGCCAAATCATAGGCACAAAGATGAATAAGAAGTTGATTCACAAATGTGCGCTATTTCCCACTACTGTTGACAGTCAAGAATCAGTAACAAAAATCTGTGCTATAACCCCAGAATAACAAGCTCCTGAGAAGGTCTTTAAAGAAGAAAGCTTCCTTAAAAAACAATTACACTAAAACTATACATACAGTATAAGCTGGAGGATGTAAAAGACCACCCATACACAACTATCCTCCATCTTTAAAGAACAGGCTGTGTTTACTACGATCATGAGGGAAAAGTCCATAGAATTTTAAAGAGGAAATGAAAATAAGCTAAAACAACATTCTACACGTTTTAAGTTACTGAGGCAGGGACTGGGGTTTTGAAATCCATTAACTAGTTGTCTCTATCCGTGAAAAGTGAAAGCATTAGCTGTGTCTGACTCTTTGGGAATCCACAGACAGGAGCCAGCCAGGCCCCTCTGTCCATAGGATTCTCCAGGCAAGAATATTGGAATGGGTTGTCATTCCCTTCTCCACAGGATCTTCCTGACCCAGGGATCAAACGCAGGTCTCCTGCATTGCAGGCAGATTCTTTACTATCTGAGTCTCTAGGGTAACCACTATCTACAAGTTCCAAATAAATGCAGTAAGCCAGGAGAGGAAACTGCAGTCACTGACGAGCTTGAATCCTGCTCTGACAGGCAGGATAGAAACCGCATGGGACGAATCAATCAGTTCCCTGTCAACATGTGGTAGAGTGATATGGTATTTTTAAAATGTACCCAGTCGGGATATTCCAACTGGCATCAGATGGCAAGACCTTCTCTAGCCTTAACAGCAAAGTATAGTCAGCAGTCGATCACATATCTAACTGTCATCAGCCTGTGTGTGTGAGTGCCAAGTTGCTTCAGTCGTGTACAACTCTTTTTGACGCTATGGACTGTAGCCCACCAAGCTCCTCTGTCCATGGGATTCTCCAAGTAAGAATACTGGAGTGGGTAGCCATGCCCTCCTCCAGGGGATATTCGTGACCNGTGTGTGTGAGTGCCAAGTTGCTTCAGTCGTGTACAACTCTTTTTGACGCTATGGACTGTAGCCCACCAAGCTCCTCTGTCCATGGGATTCTCCAAGTAAGAATACTGGAGCGGGTAGCCATGCCCTCCTCCAGGGGATATTCGTGACCCAAGGATCAAACTGACCCAGTGATCGAACCCATTACGTCTCCTGAACTGGCAGACAGGCTCTTTACCACTAATGCCACCTGGAAAGCCCGTCACCAGTCTAAATTTTTTTGTTATTTCGAAAACAATAAAGGCCTTAAAGGCAGTTAAGACTAGTAAATCCTATACTAAATGCTATTGTGCATATTAATCAGCTTTTCTTTTTAGCCACAAGCAACAATTATTAATAGAACAAAAGGTAAAAGATTTTCTGAATAAAGTGCTTCCTTAAGATATTGATTATGTGACACTCAAAGTGCTAGTAGCTCAGTCGTGTCTGACTCTTTGCAACCGCATGGACTGTAGCCCACCAGGCTCCTCTGTCCATGGGGATTCTCCAGGCAAGAATACTGAAGTGGGTTGTCATGCCCTCCTCCAGGGGATCTTCCCAACCTAAAGATTGAACTCAGTTCCCCACATTGCAGGCAGATTCTTTACCATCTGAGCCACCGGGGAAGCCCCCTTAAGTCAGTGTGTTCAACAAATTTAATTTACAGCACTATTTGTTTACCTAGTCAAGAAATCCTTATTGAATAGCTATTACAGGTGAACACTAAGGACACAAAAATGAAGAAAACAGACCTCAACCTAACTTAAAAAACTAAGTCTTGGGACTTCCCTGGCTGTCCAGTGGTTAAGAGTCCTTACTTCCAATGCAGGGGGTTCAGTTTGATCCCTGGTCTGGGAACTGAGGTTCCACATGCCACAAGGTGCGGCCAGAGACAAACAAACCTAAAAACTAACAGTCGCAACAGGGAGACCAATCACATACGTAGAAGCCAGCAGCTGGCACCATGAGAAGACACACGTCACTAACTGCCTGGGTGGAGACGTTTATTCAGTTCAGTCGCTCAGTCATGTCCGACTCTTTGCAACCTCATGAACTGCAGTACGCCAGGCTTCCCTGTCCTTCACCGACTCCCAGAGCTTGCTCAAACTCACTTCCATCAAGTCAGTGATGCCATCCAACAATCTCATCCTCTGTTGTACCCCTCTCCTCCTACCTTCAATCTTTCCCAGCATTAGGGTCTTTGCAAATGAGTCAGTTCTTCACATCAGGTGACCAAAGGACTGGAGCTTCAGGTTCAGCATCAGTCCTTCCAATAAACATTTAGGACTGATTTCCTTTAGAGCAGGCCTAGAGGATGCAAAGGAGTTCCCCAGGAAGGGAAGGAAGTTAATTCTGGGAAGGAAGTGAATTCCAGGCAGGAAAGATTCTAGGAGAACCAGGTCCCATTTCCCAAATCACTGGGTCTAGCAACTATCATCACAGTAATACTATAGAACTTGAAAGGGAGGAAACTGAAAAACAAACAGAAAATGACACTTGTACATGAGAACAGAGAGATCCTTGAGCTTAATTTATTAGAGAAACGGTCCTGAATCTAGGTCCAATCATGGGACTTGTGAGAGGGACTTGCTGAAGGAGTAGGCATGCCCAACCCGGGCAAACTCTGCACGCTGTGCTAACAAGTTTAGTTTCCTCCTGCCAATGGTCAGGAACCCTAAGGAAGAAACTGCACCGGAGAGAAAGCATTTCTTAGCAACTACTCAGACAGCACCAAGGAGAAGTGATGGAAGATAAGAAAGAGCCCCCAAATAGCCCTCTCGAGAGCAAATGCAGATGGAATGAATACATTTAAGGGATACTGGCTCAGTCAGCAATTCTACCAAAAATTCAAGATTACTGGTGTCTTCACTCACCAACAGTGTGCTAGAAAAAGGAAACAAAATAATTTAAAAATTAACTCTTCAACTTCTTTAAATTTAAAAGCCATGGCCTTAAAAGAAGGCAGGCAAATACTTTTTTTGGTTTCTAATTTAAGCAGAGAATATGGTATGCTTGGATTAAAAGGAAAAAATAAGAAAGAAAAATCTTCACTGTTGGCTCCACCAGAGGAGAGGTGCAACAAAAGAGGCAGGTAGCAAGTGGAGAAGGAAGTTTGTACAGGAAAGAGCACACAGAACCACAGAGCTCCTGACTTTGTCTCATTAATGCCTGGACACAATTTGTCTGCTGAGTAGAAGAACCAATGCTTTTTCCAAATATAAACAGTGCATTTGATAGTATACCCAGCCAAGAACCATCTGTTGAAGTTTGCACTTGACTCTCAGGTGTTCTGTGGGCAAAGATTAGGAAGAAAGGTTGGCTCACGCTCCTCACAGGGTCAGCCATCCAGAAATAAGGCAGAGAGTGTGTAAGGCAAGAGGAGGGCTTAGATCAGGAAAAGTACAAACAGAAAAGTCAACTTCTGGTTGAGTTCCTAAGGCCAAGTAGAATTAAACAGGTGAAAAGCAACAAGGGGAATTATTCAAGAGAAAGTACCTCCTGTACTCTCTCTATCTCTCTGGGAAACTTTAATGCTGGCTGCAAACCTCTCTTGGGATAGGCAAGTTGCCTGCAGATTAAACCAGTCCATGAATCACGTGCCTATATCTGCACTCGACCCTCAAGGAAGGTCTCTCCCTCCCCTTTCCTATTCCAAGTCTCCTGAGGTCTCTTGGTTAACAGTCAGGCCATTGTGACCACCTGGTCCTCTCTGTGGCCCTAATCCTTCCTTGCCTTTCTTTCTGCACAGCTAGAGGCAGAAACGGGGAAGGCAATGGCACCCCACCCCAGTACTCTTGCCTGGAAAATCCAACGGACGGAGTAGCATGGTGGGCTGCAGGCCATGGGGTCGCTAACAGTCGGACAGACTGAGCGACTTCACTTTCACTTTTCTCTTTCATGCATTGGAGAAGGAAATGGCAACCCACTCCAGTATTCTTGCCTGGAGAATCCCAGGGATGGGGGAGCCTGGTGGGCTGCC
>SJYX01019960.1:292303-305115 GCA_006410675.1 Oreotragus oreotragus
GATGACACCACCCTTATGGCAGAAAGTGAAGAAGAACTAAAGAGCCTTTTGATGAAAGTGAAAGAGGAGTGTAAAAATGTTGGCTTAAAGCTCCACATTCACAAAACTAAAAAGGAGAGTGAAAAAGTTGGCTTAAAGCTCAACGTTCAGAAAACTAAGATCATGGTGTCCGGTCTCATCATTTCACAGCATATAGATGGGAAAAGCGGCTGACTTTATTTTTGGGGGCTACACAATCACTGCAGGTGGTGACTGCAGCCATGAAATTAAAAGATGCTTACTCCTTGGAAGAAAAGTTATGACCAACCTAGACAGCATATTCAAAAGCAGAGACATTACTTTGTCAACAAAGGTCCATGTAGTCAAAGCTATGGTTTTTCCAGTAGTCATGTAAGGATGTAAGAGTTGGACTGTAAAGAAAGCTGAGCACAGAATTGATACTTTTGAACTGTGATGTTGGAGAAGACTCTTGAGAGTCCCTTGGACTGTAAGGAGATCCAATCAGTTCATCCGAAAGCAGATCAGTTCCGGGTATTCATTGGAAGGACTGATGTTGAAGCTGAAACTCCAATACTTTGGCCACCTGATGCAAAGAGCTGACCTAATTGAAAAGACCCTGATGTTAGGAAAGATTGAGGGCAGAAGAAGAAGCGGATGAGAGAGGATAGGATGGTTGGATGGCATCACTGACTCAATGGACATGAGTTTGGGTGGGCTCCGGGAGTTGGTGATAGACAGGGAGGCCTGGCGTGTTGCAGTCCAAGGGGTTGCAAAGAGTCAGACACAACTGAGCGACTGAACTGAACTGATAGGTTTACAGGGCTTCCCAGATAGCACAGTGCTAAAGAATCCACCTACCAACATAGCAGATGCAGGTTCGATCCCTGCAGGGGGCAGATCCCTGGAGTAGGAAATGTCTACCCACTCCAGGCTTCTTGCCTTCAAAATTCCATGGACAGAGGAAGCCTGGCAGGCTACCATCCAAGGGGTTCACAAAGAGTCAGATGTGACTAGCTCATGCTCATTCACGCACACACACACAGAGACACGTACACATCTACAAAGTGAGACAGCATTAAGTAAAAAAGATCTCATTTAAAGAAAGAATCATTTTTACTTATAAGTGGCCAGTCATACGCAATGAAATGTTTCACATGGCTGAGGAAATAACAAAAGTGTTTTTTGATCTCGCTTCTTATTGTCTGGGCTTCAAAAATCTTTGAAATCCAGCCACCAGAGAGAGAAGAATGAGAACCTTACCTAGCCTGAGCTCTCCATGGTCTTAGTGAACACTTCACCTCCTGAACAACTTCTACACTCCTGTAAACTGAGTCCCACCAGTAAAGAACCCTCAACTTGAAGCCCATACCACTGTGAATTCGAATTTAGCCAAGTTACAGAATTTCACAAAGAAAAGCAACTCTATTTTCAGCCCTAATTGCAATTAGCCAAGAAAACAAGTACACTTGCAAGGGGTCATGCTCCAAAGTTCTTTCTGGAAGAAAATGGTTGGGAATTTGTATTCCACGTTCCCACAGAAACGATGTTGAATAACACTTGAGCCCACAAAGGCTTACTGACCTCATCATGTCTCTAAGGCATAAAAACAACTGGCGGGACCAGGCAAGGTCCCTCAGCCTGGGAGTAGGGTGTGCTCCTTGTAGCACCTGGCTTCTCTTTCTTTTTCTCTCACCAACACATTGGTTTATTTGTTGTTGTTGTTTTTTTTAATTTATCTTCATTATAAATTATTTTCATTTATCTTTTAAAAATTGAAGTATAGCTGATTTACAACGCTGTGTTAATTTCTGCTGCACAGCAACATGATTCAGTTTTACAGATATATGCCTTCTTTTTTATCATCTTTTCCATTATGGTTTATCTCAGCATATAGACTATAGCTCCCTGTGCTATACAGTAGGACCTGGCTGTTTATCCATTCTGTGTGATAGCTTGCATCTGCCAGCCCCAAACTCCCGGCCCATGCCTTCCCCAACACCTCAGCAATCACAGGTCTGTCCTCTACATCTGTGAGTCTTTTTCTGTTTCATAGATAGGTTCATTTTAAGGACTACATTCTGTTATACACCTTCTGCAGTTCAGCAGCAATCACTCAAGAGGCTATTCGGGAAAACCACTGCCACCTACTCACATGGAATTGCTCTGGCAAAAGTTATGGCTGCTGCTGCTGCTCAGTCACCTCAGTCGTGTCCGACTCTGTGTGACCCCATAGACGGCAGCCCACCAGGCTCCCCCATCCCTGGGATTCTCCAGGCAAGAATACTGGAGTGGGTTGCCATTTCCTTCTCCAATGCATGAAAGAGAAAAGTGAAAGTGAAGTCGCTCAGTCTGTCCGACTGTTAGCGACCCCATGGACTGCAGCCCACCAGGCTCCTCCGTCCATTGGATTTTCCAGGCAAGAGTACTGGGGTGGGGTGCCACTGCCTTCAGCGCAAAAGTTATTAGGGGCTTTCTAATCTCTAAGTCCAGCTATTTCTCCGAAAAATTCAAGTTTCCTGACTTCTGACCTCTCTGTTGTTGTTTTCAGCTAGCTCGCTCTCTTCCTCTCACTTCCTCTCTCTGAACTTTCCCCTATTTCTGTCTTACCTCTTGACCACTTCTTCTCACTGGTTGATGCCTTCCTCTGTCCAGTTTTAAATGCTGGTGTTGTCTGTGTTCTACCATAGGCCCTTTTTTTTAACTCTTGCTTCTTTCTTATAGGGAGACTGACTTGTCCTCATAATTTAAAATGCCTGGCACATAGTAAGTGCTTTCACTTTTATCCTTCAAAACCCAATTTAAATATTACCTCTTGCCCAAAGCCTTAGCAAACCTCCTCCACACTCCCTTCTTCACCAGAAGAATCCTGTCATTTGTGCTCTCCAAGCACTTAATATAAACTTCTAGTATAGCCATCAGCAATCAGCATAACCTATTCTATCTTCATAGGTTGGTCTCCTGCACCACACTGTGAGCCCCTCAACAGAAGGGTTGATTTCACTGAATTATATTCGATAAGCATCAGTATCAACCACTTCATGTTCAAGCTCAGATCTACAGGTCAAGCAAAGAAATAGAAGACCTGGGGCATGTCAAGACCCATAAAATGTGATCTTTGCCACCAAGGAACTTAACTCACATTTGAGTAAAAAAGACAGATATCAAAATCAATAACTAAACACCAGGAGGCGGAAATACAATATTCATTCATTCAATTCAATCCATCCATAGATATCAAGTGCCAAGCACTGTATAAAGTGCTAGAGATACAGGATAAACAAGACAGACAAGGAAAGGAGACATGGAATTATATTTTAATGATCCTTTGAAGTACCTGAAACTGCTGCTTCTATGTCAGACCTTTCTAACAAAGGATTTCTCACTATTCTTCTACACTGGACTTGACTTTTTCGGTTGTTCCTTCTTAGTCATTTCACATATGATGCAAGACTTATGAAACAACAGCTTTTTCTATCTCCCAAAGAATCAAGTAAATGAGTTAAAATGTACTTAATAGCTTTTAGGAGATTATTTTAAGAGGTAACAGACTAACATAAACATGTAATAAAAAAAATTACACAAGTCTTAAAGAGGGGCTAAAAAATAAAAAGTTAAATAGTTCCATGATTATTCTTAGCTTAAATGAAAAAGCATGCTAAGCTCCAGCTCATAAATAACTATACAATATGTTGGGCTCAGGAAGGAATTTTCCTGGCGACAACATGTTACATACACATTACAGGTCAAATGTTGGGCAATACTTTCTTCTGTGGCTAAAGGGGACAATTACAAGACTTGAGAAGGTAATTATCATAGACTAAATATATTGTCATCAGAAGCTTATAAGTCAGTCCAAGTCTTAAATGGAGCTTTCAGAATTTAGAGGTAACTGAAAACTGAAAGCAGATCAGGACCTTGGATTCTCCTATCATAGTTTTTTTTTTTTTCCCCCTCTGTTAATGCTCTTAGAAAATCTTCTCAAATTAAGTTGGCTTATCCTCTGGCATGGAATCTGTTTAGGGAACACACTCTAGCTCCCCTGACAAATACACCAAGGAGAATCAGACCCAGGAAAGTGGAATTTAAAAACAGAAAAATCAAGACTGCTTCATACATACATCTGTCTCTGCAAACTTACTCCAACATGTCTAATGATATTTTCAGAGGGAAGCACAAACCTATTAAACAATGGTAGGTCCGGGAAAATTAAGGCATGTCAACATATAAATATCATAGTATAATTTTGTTCAAAATTCCCAAATGGTGTCACAACACAGTGGCACAACTGTTCTTATTTCTGAGGATGGTGTCTGGTCCCTCTGGGGCTAATTCCAAGATTGAAAATGAATGGAGGGCTTCCCTGGTGGCTCAATGGTAAGGAATGTGCCTGACAATGCAGGGGACATGGGTTCAATTCCTCATCGAGGAAGATCCCACATGCCACAGGGAAACTGGGCCCAGGCACCACAGCTACTGAGCCTGTACTGAGCCCAGGAGTTACAACTACTGAAGCCCAAGCACCCTGAGCTCCACGATAAGAGAAGCTGCCCCAGTGAGCAGCCCCTGCACCACTTAGAGAAAAGCCCACGTGATGACGAAGCCCCAGCAGCAGTGATGACTCAGCACAGCCAATAAATACATCTTATAAATGAATGGAAATGCTAACCTCTCAGTTCATCCTATCATGTGTAAAACTGACAGCTAGTGGGAAGTATTAACACAGAGAGCTTAGCTCTTTGATGACCTAGAGGGGTGGGATGGGGTGGGGTAGGAGGGAAATAAGTAATCAGGAGCAGCTACCAGTCTTGGATAATCAAGAGATTATCCATCAGGAAGAATGTTCATATATATTTAACAAGATGAAATCTGCTTCTTTAATAAAATCTGACCAGATGTAGAGTCCTAAACTCAGTGAAGCTTGAAAATTGTGAAGAAGCACTTTTCTTATCTAACTTTCACCAAACAGTGAAAATATGTGTTAATGCTGGAGGAAAACCAAAGAGATAGAGCAATATCTTAACTTTGGTTCCAAGTGTTTAAGCGATTTGGCTGATGTAGAAAAGCGTCGCTCTCATGTTATCAAATTTTACCTTCTCCAAGATTTCCTAAAGGAGCACCGAATGATAGTTATAAATGTAACCATAAAACTCCATAGAGGTTACTTAAGCTCAGTCACCTACAATTCTTGTCTGCCATTTGCCTGACTTCTGTTCCCTTAAACAAAGAATCAAAAACAGAATTTTGTCTGAATTTTTAAACATTCCATAAATCCAAGCAAGCCATTCCTTAACCCTATTATTCGTGAATACTGATGAATATTTACATGTTAGCAACTTGTAGATGCTCCTGCAATTTACCTTCTTAATTGGCACATGTGAAGTGAAGAAGTGAAGTCGCTCAGTTGTGTCCGACTCTTTGCGATCCCATGGACTGTAGTCTACCAAGCTCCTCTGTCCATGGGATTTTCCAGGCAATAGTACTGGAGTGACTTGCCAATATTTGCATCTAACCCATTGCTTCAAAAGAACCTTAAAAAGTGAACTTTGTAAACATATTATGTTTGTGATAAATACAGATTTTGTCACTTATACCTTGATGTGAGGGCTTCCCTGCTGGCTCAGTTGTAAAAAACCCGCCTGCCAATGCTGGAGACTTGGGTTTGATCTCTGGCTCGGGAAGATCTCTTGGAGAAGAAAACAAAAACCCACCCCATTTGCCTGAGAAAAAATCTACTTGCCTGGAAAATCCCATGGACAGAAGAGCTTGGCAGGCTACCCAGTCCATGGGTTCAAAAAGAATCAGACACAACTTAGCAACTAAACAAGAGCAACAACTTTGATGTGATGTAAATCAGTCAAAATTAACACTTATGAACAAGTGTGCCGCTCATCTGAACATATGCTCGAAGAACCAGTCAACACTAACAACATACTCCTGGAAATTAAGTGTTAAGTCAAAAGCATAGCTGACTGTGCAAAAGATTTCATAATGCTGACAAGCCTTAATTTTAGACTTTGGAAACAAAACAAATGGAGATATGCAGGTCAACATTCTAGTAAACACAGCAGGATCAGTCCTTGGTAACCCACTCACGTGTCATATTCAATGATTAAATAAATGTTCTACACTACTGCATTTATAAAGAAGGAAAGAGGAGTCTAGGATTCTGTTTAGAGTCAAGCCAAGCCTTTCCTTTCCAATTGTATTTCAGATTTACCAACTGCCAAATGTACTTTAAGCACATAGGCTATTGGCAGTACTAAGTTGCTGGGCAAGAAAAGTTAAGCCAACTATTCTCACCATAACTCACGTGCAAGCTACAACACTGTTCTCGAATTTCACTAGGTCAAGCCAAGCAACTTACACCCCAATCCTGTTTTGTAACTAACAACACACACACACACACACACACACAGATACATTAGGTTGTAAAGCCAGATTCTGTCCCTCTATATGGCCTAGAAATCTTTTCTTACCCTGACTGTATATAAATAGTTAACAGTAAATGGACCAAGAATTAGTTTCAAAAAACTAAAATCTTACTGTCCAGATCTGATTATTTGAATTTTCACTGGATCAACCAAAATTAGTTTCCCAAGATCAATTTCTAGAAATCTAGAAATTATCTTGATAGAGCTAACATACATCAGTTGTATGCGTGTGACTCAAAAACAATTAGAAAGGTCATGTAAAGTATATATTAATAACTATGATTAGGAACTTCAAAGGTAGCCTAGATTTCAAACTTAGTCATTTTTATGTATACTGTAATACAGACACAGTTCTGCATGCATCACTGTATCTAATACATGTCTGCCATTCAAATTCCATTATCTACATGGAATTCTGTTTGTTTAATATGCTCATTCTGGACAAGCCATTCAGTAACTCTGCATTCAAGCTGACTATTTCCTGTCAACCAAAGACCACATATAGACCCCAGGTATTATCAACAAACAAGCAACACAATTCAATCATGGATTATATGCCTAAGGAATCTTTAATTGATACACTGGTGTGTTGCAATTACCTAAAACAGCCTCATCTTTTTTCACAAACTAAAACAACTAATATAAGAGAATTCTGAGCCAGATCAAATTTCACTACTATAAAAACAAAATATAAGAAAAAAGATTCTAAGTCTACACATATAGACCCCAGGTATTATCAACAAACAAGCAACACAATTCAATCATGGATTATATGCCTAAGGAATCTTTAATTGATACACTGGTGTGTTGCAATTACCTAAAACAGCCTCATCTTTTTTCACAAACTAAAACAACTAATATAAGAGAATTCTGAGCCAGATCAAATTTCACTACTATAAAAACAAAATATAAGAAAAAAGATTCTAAGTCTCAAGTAGTAACTCTACTTGTTTCTATGAGTCAGTATATAAAAATTCTTCATTAAAGAATTACAATACTTTCTTGAGGTCAATTTAGTGAGATTCTGTCAATATTGATAAAAGACCTTAAAGTTTTTTTAATATAATTGAGTATTTATTTACATAATTTTGAACATGATACTGATTTCATATAAAAATAAATGAAGAGCCTAATGCATAGTTCACAGATGTGTAAGCTTTTTGTCTTCAATGCATTTTCACATTTATTTTCACAGAAATGTACCTTGTTCTCATGTGTCCCATTCAGTGAAATCACCCATATTATGAAGTCCATAAGAGTTTTCTTGGATTTTTCATTTATTCACTACTTAGAATATCACCTTGCATTTGATAGGCTTATTAAATAATTACTCATTAAATTGTTGAATTCAATGGGCAGACTGAAAGATCATAAAAGGCAGAAATTACACTCAGCCTAATTCTGTGCACACCTTAGAAAGAAATCTTGCAGGTTTTTAAGTAGTCAACTTTAATGTCTATGATGAGAAGGCTGTAATTTAAATGTTCTCAAACAGAAAATTTATTTCTAGGAGACAAGAGAGCATAGTTATAAATGAACAGACTCTGAATTTTGCCTCTCAGCTTTAAGTCCCTCTATTTGGATCTGATTTCCATATATGCTGTGAGATAAGAAACCATATTCATTGTTATTCAACTATTACAGCCCCGTGAGTTAAATACATTCTCATTTCTCAATAAACAAATGAACCGACTCTGGATCAGATAGCCTCAGATTCAAAACTTGGTTCTATCAAGTGGTACTGAGAAAGTGATTATCTCTGCTGGGTCTCAATTTCCCCATATGTAAAACTGATCTATTGATGCGATCTGCCTCATAAACATTGAGTAAGGTATATGATCGGGCATGTAGAGTGATTGGTATGGCACCCAGCACACAGTAACACATGGTGTTCATTTGGGTAGCACTGGCCTCAAATTGGGCTTCCCTGGTGGCTCAGACGGTAAAGCAACTGCCCGTAATGCACGAGACCTGGGTTCAATCCCTGGGTCAGGAAGATCCCCTGGGGAAGGAAATAGCAACCCACTCCAGTACTCTTGCCTGGAAAATTCCATGAATGGAGGAGCCTGGTAGGCTACAGTCCATGGGGTCGCAAAGAGTCGGACACGACTGAGCAACTTCACTGGTTGGGTCACTGGCCTTAAACTACAAAGATCAAAGTAACATATTTGGTATGTAGAGTTTTATAGCAAATTTGCCAGTCCTCTAAAATATTATAAGCACTTTTTCCTTGTAAAAGAGAAACCTATTTGAAGGTGTCTGGACTACTGAAGTTCCTATTAGTAATAATGATTTCCTAGTATATGAATAGAGCTGGGTTTGCAGACACTGTAAGCAACACACCAGTCTATTCTGACTTGATTCTGGCCAAGCCAAGCTCTGGGAATTATCTGTTTTAAAAAAAAAAAAAAAACCCTTTGATTCTCCTTCTAGTGATAAAACCATTTGATAATGCTTTGGGAATAAACATTAAGTTGTATAAAACTGATAGTAATGCAAATAATATCCATCCACAGCAATACAAAGAAATATTCTTTGGTAGAGATATAATTGGCTTCCATCCTATAGAAAAGATTACTCCAACATTTATACTTATAGAATTGTCTTACAGCACATTAGTCAGTTTGGCATCTATTAGCAAATCATTTCAGCATTCCTGACTGTGTGTGTGTGTGTGTGTGAGAAAGAGAGAGAGAAATCTCAGCTCTTCAGATTCTCCTTATCATGGACCAAGATGTTAGAACTGATCCTCTTAAACAGCATATGTGTTTTGAAACGTTTTTCACTGCAAGGGGAAAACACCTGGATTATTTGGAACTCTGAAGACATGAGATGGACTCCCTACTCAGCCAGTTGATTTATTCTGGCCAAAGTCAAATACCCTTTTCCAAGGAGTTTTCTCAACTGTGACATATAAAGCAACCATGCCACCACATCTATTTATTTTCTGGAGCACATAAGATAATCAAAAGAGGACTCCATTGCATAAAACAACACACATTTACATTATCATCCTCATTTAGGCACATGACATCACCTACACCCCGGTGTGAACAAACTATAAACCTGGAAAACACTCGAGAGGTAGGTAAGAGCTGCCATGGCCCCAAGACAGTGGGAATCACGCTCCTGGTCTTCGATAGCCTCAGCTCTCAACCTACCTTTGTCACAAGAAACTGTTTGGAAGGACTGATGCTGAAGCTGAAACTCCGATACTTTGGCCACCTGATATGAAGAACTGACTCATTTGAAAAGACCCTGATGCTGGGAAAGATTGAAGGCAGGAGGAGAAGGGGACGACAGAGGATGAGATGGTTGGATGGCATCACCGACTCGATGGACGTGAGTTTGGGTAAACTCCGGAGTTGGTGATGGACAGGGAGGCCTGGTGTGCTGCGATTCATGGGGTCACAAAGAGTCAGACACGACTAAGCAACTGAACTGACCTGAATGTGATATCAAGAGGTACTTGATACGTCATAGCCTGGGCTTCTTTTAATTCTTTGGGGGTGACTTTCAAATAAGAAATAGGAGTAACTAAGATTTTGAAAGGACAATGAATTCTCTCTGACAGCTTCCTCAAAGAGAGGGCTTCCCTCATAGCTCAGTCGGTAAAGAATCTGCCCTCAATGCAGGAGACCTGGATTCGATTCCTGGGTTGGGAAGATTTCCAGAGTATTCTTGCCTGGAGAATCCCATGGACAGAGGAGCCTGGCAGGCTACAATCCACGGAATTGCAAGAGTTGGACACAACTTAGCGACTAAACCACCACCAGGTAAATATCCAGTTTTACATGGTTTGGAGTCAATAGTCAAATGGCCTGACATCCACTAATAATTCACTAGGGTAGCTCCCCTCCATTTCTTTCTCTTAAGAGGTCTTAGAAGAGACTAAAAGTGTTGGAAAATACTAATGTAATTGGTCAGAACCACTTTTAGAGCCTTACTGTACCAAAGAATATAACTCGCTTCCTGTATGAATCATATACCAAAGGCAATTGCTTTGCCCATTGTTGATTACCTATTGTAACAGAAAAGGCTGGCATGTAATGAAATATTTACTGCCACCTTGTGCAACTCCTGAAGCATTTAAGTTACACAGATATGCTCTGCTAGGATTTCTAGTAGGAGACTCTAAGAACATTTAAATTTTTTCTCCTCTCTTCTCTGTCTCCTAAGACTGTCACAAGGTAGCCTGGATTCTGTATCTTTTAGTTTTTAGGTTTTCTTCAGGAAAAAAAATTACAAAATAAAACTCACATTAAGATGTTAGGTACTTACTTTAAAATTTTTTTAGTACAATTCGACAAGACTTTAAAAATCAGCTTTGCCTCATACCCTCTCTCCTTCTCTAATAATCTGACACATATTTTGATGAGTTCCTTAAGTCAACATTTCCAGCCAAAGATAAAAGCCAATATATAAAAACAATGAAAGCAGTCAGCGTATTAGAATCATCAGTGGATTTTAAAATAATTTATCATTTTGCTCTGCTTTCCTATTTTTCTTTTATGCCACTAATAAAACTTGCAAATCGAACTTTGCTCCCTGAAAATAAGGGGAATCTTTCTTAAATAAAGCCAGTTTCCCCACTTAACTATATCCAGTTTACAGGATGGTGAGACAGTTTTCTTCAAGATGTACCTTTCCCAAGGCTGTTGGTGACTGGTTTCTTCCTGATATCCCCAAAGCTGTGGTTCCTGCAACACTGTCCACTCCCACCTCACTTACTACAGTCTCAACTCTCATCCTGCCTCAGGCAGAGTGGGGTGCTGCTTGAAGGGAACACTCAGGACAACTACTTGCAAAGCAGAACCAGTTGGTACCTGTTGGTGGAAATTCGCATATTCACTGGGCTCTGTGCTTGACAACCTCCCAGTGCTCCACAAAGAAGCCGTAAACCAGTTTTATCCTGCAAACCAGAAACAGGAACTGAACGGGCCGCTAACCAGGCCTCCAAAACAGGAAGCAGGGGACAGTCCCTGTAGCCACCGGAGGGGAACTAACTCGTAGCAGAGGACTCCCAGAAGGCTGGCAGCAGCCAAGGCCACTGGTGAGACAAAGCCAAGTTGTGTGCCTATAATTAGGCTTCACCTAGAGGTGGAACCGACTGTAACTCTCAACTGATGACTCTCTGAAGCAGACCAAAGGTGACCAAGTTGAGCCAAGGAGCCAGGAGCCTGGGAAGCAGGATCAGTGATGACAATCTGCGCTTGACTATTTGGGGTAAGAAATGAGTGCTCTACAAACAAGTGTACTTTGTGTTTTGGAGTTTTCTTTTTAGCTTTGCTTTTTTTCTAATTTTCTAGTAAAATCCTTTTTGGAAAATTTTAATTTTGTCTCCAAGAAAGCAAGAGGAGGCACAGTGCTCTGGGCGCCCACAGAGTGGCAATGATATGCCAGCAAAAAACAAGAGCATGAGCGTGGCTCCACTGGGATAACTGTTTTTTAACCTCTTCCTAAACTAGACCTTTTTTTTTTTTTAATGAGTTTGCCGATATTTGCTCTTTTGATTATTTTCTAAGGCTTGTTCCTTGGTTGAAGAAAGACTGCCTGGAAGTGGGAAGGGGCTGTAGGTGGTCTAGATCAAAGGTTCTCAAACACCATTCTGTTGATTGCCATGATAGAGTTTTTTATCCATCATGGCGAAATAGGAAAGAGAATAATAAATAATGCATTTTCCCATATATTTTACTGTATGTAAAAAGCTATTCTTTGTTTTAAGATTATGTTTCCCTAATTTAACATGTTTAAAATGTCTTTTCAAGAAACAGTGGCAGTAATTGGCTGGTTTTTGAGTTTTCTTTTTCTTTTTAATTTCCTTACTTGGAAAAATAAAATCAGGACAAATTCATGACAGTCTTCAATTTTTTAAAAACCAGTTCATGGGAACCACTATTTAGGAAATACCCTCACCACTTTCTCCCTCCAACTATATGAGACAGTATGGATAAAGGCTTCACTGGACTTAAAAGCAGAAGATGCAGAAGTGGGCTGGAAGACTCTCAGGAACTTCTCATTCTGAGATATACAGGATACAAAGGTTATGTTTGCTTTGTTTTGTTATCAAATAAGATTGGAAGTCCTAGGGACTTGTGCTGGAAGCAAGTGAAACCAAACCCAGAAAGTTCAGATGCCTGTCCAGTGACATGGCCAAATAAGAGACTATTATCACAAGTAAGGTGGGAACATTACACAGATGAAAATATAAAGGCTAAATTCTTAAAATTTCGACCTGCATATGTTTCCTTCCTGTTCCCCACTGCTGCTACTGGGTGATAGGCTGAGTGAGAGATTGCAATCTACAGAAAGCCTGCCTAAGAGAAAGGCCAGGAGATACAATGGTAGTTTGCGGGTGGGGGGGGGGGGCCACGGGTTGGG
>SJYX01019960.1:314789-333100 GCA_006410675.1 Oreotragus oreotragus
GGGGGGGCACGGTGTGGAGGCATGGAAGGGGAAAGTGGGCAGCCATTCAGTTGTGAGCCTACTGAGAAGGAGTGAGGTGGCTGTGAACAGAACACTCTCCCTAGGTCTTACATCAGCTGGAATTCAAGGACCATAAATAGGTTTGGAGGGGATGAAGGTTAAAGTGTTCCTGGATCCCCTGCTGACATCGCTTCCTCCTCCGGTGAACATCCTTCTTCCTCCCTCACTGTCCAGCCTCCCTCCTCTCCCCGAAACTTCCCAAGCCTTCCTTTGTCCCCTGCCTCACCACAGCCTCTCCTTCCAACACCACCAATCCAAAGTGATACTCCTACATCCAGCCAAGACGCTACCAGAAGCTAGGTGAACACAAGTTACCAATTCTGACTCAGGGCAAGATGGACTCAAAGTCTCAATTTTAGGCTGGCCAGCAACATAATTTTACTGCTTAAATAGACAAAGGAGCTCCAGACTTCAAGTACATTGAATCAGGAGGGCTCTTACAGGCTAGATCCAAATCTAACCACCATCTATAATACTGTTTCTAAGAAAAAGTGTGCTTCTGGTTCTCAGCAGCAACCTTAAATCATTTAGGCTGAATGAATGAATATAACTCCTTTACGGTTCAGTTTTCTCATAAGCAAGTAGAGGAATAATAAAATCTATCCCAGCTATACTTTGCAAAAGTAGTATTCATTTTTTTTTTTTTTTAATTTGATTCCCTGCCATTTGGGGCCTGTCTACCTCAGTGGAATAGCTCTGCATCACTAACATCTGTATCACTGACATCTCGTAGCTTTTCTAGAAATTTACTGTCTACAATGCAGGGGTCTGGGAAGGGGTATTATTAGCCTGTCAACCGACATCTCTGAGAGATAGTCTTGTATATATGATGAATTTACATAAAATCTTGGATAGAACATTAGTTTCAAGATGGAAATGAAAGAGAGAATGACAAGGGTAGTCAAAGGACAAACTTGATTATAGCTGAACAATAATCAAATAGGAAAAATCAGTGAAAACTTGTAACTGCAATCTACTCTTTAGAAAACCCCATACACAGAGAGCTGCTGCTGCTGCTGCTGCTACTGTCGCCTCAGTAGTATCCGACTCTGTGCGAGCCAATAGATGGCAGCCCATCAGGCTCCACCGTCCTTGGGATTCTCCAGGCAAGAACACTGGAGTGGGTTGCCATTTCCTTCTCCAATGAATGAAAGTGAAAGTGAAATTGCTCAGTCATGTCCGACTCTTAGCGACCCCATGGACTGCAGCCTACCAGGCTCCTCCGTCCATGGGATTTTCCAGACAAGAGTACTGGAGTGGGGTGCCATTGCCTTCTCTGCACATAGAGCAGAAGCTTGTAAAAATGTAATCAAACTACTTCAATGCCAACATTCCATTTTAAATGTTGAGGCCATTGTAAATCCTCCTTGTCTACTGTTCTATCTCAGGTTAGGGGTCACCTCTGACCCACCCTTCTTCCAGTTTGATTCTAGAGGCTATTTCCTGGAAGCCCAAGGCATTCCACGATGACCCTCACAACCAGGAATTTGCACTTGAATCTGTGCTGCTCACCAACCCTGAGCTCCTGGAGATGGCAACATTACACATACACGCAGTTCATTCATCTCTATGAACTGAAGTTATTCCTTTTTAAATCAATACTCTATAATTTTAAAGTACAGAATTTAGGGCTGGAGGGAATCTCAGAGACCAGTTATTACAACTCGTCTCTGAGATTTTTAATTATTTTCTCCAGATTAGAGAAGAACCAAGACCAGAATCCAGATCGTGAAACTCTTGTTCAGATGCTCTGTCCTAGCACAGCTTGCTGCCTTCCTTTCTTTGCAAACTCATAGGATTACATGAGAGAATCCTAGAAATTTAGTTTCATCTCCCCTCTCTCCCTCCATCCCTGATCCAATCGTTTAGGCCACTGAAGGAGACAAAGGACCTTACTCACAATTATATGGTTCAGAGCAGAGCCAGGATAAAGACTCAGACCAAACTAGAGGGATAAAGTTCTTCCTACTATGTCATAACCATTCAACTTTCAAGTGGCAGTAGTAGATGTAGAGAAGAGGTCAGCACGGGGCCAAAACCTTACCAGGCCTGTTTTTGCAAGGCCTGCAAGCTAGGAATGATTTTTCTATTTTTTACATGGTTGAGAAAAAAAAAAGAAAAATCAAAAGAATATCACTTTGTGAATAATATGAGATATAAATTTCATAAATCTGACAACATCCATTAACCAAATTTTATTGGAATACAGCCATGATGATTTATTTAGGTCCTCTTTATGGCTCCTTTTGAGTAACACCTGCAGAGCTGAGGAGGTGTGAGAGACACCTCCAGCAAAATCTAAAACGTTCATGCCATCTGGCCCTTTACAGAAGACAAGCAAATGCTCTCTTAGAAATCAGAAGTCGAGTTCTACTACTGTTCACCTTGGCCTCCCTCAGTTTAGAAAACAAAACCGATACCATTTTCATTCTGTCACATCTTCAACGTTTTCTTGCTGAATGAGAGACCTGAGGGTTCATATCACAGGCAGGGGTGAAACTGGGGCCTGCCTAGGCTGAGCTCACCAGTGGGATAGGACAGAGCTGGCCTGGAAACACTGGTCTCCTTAGAATGTGCCCTCCTCCCCACTATTCCACATAGCACACAGTGGCTCACAAGGTCCCTGCCAGCTCTCCACCACGAGTTTGATGTTTCCCTCTCTTAATTCTGAGAATAAATCAGTCCAGCTAAATGGCGGTAGCAAGGGTGAAGCCGGACCTTTTAGAGTCAGGCACTCAAAGTGGGGCCCTCCATTGACCAGTTATTACCCATGACCTTGAACCAGTGATGGAGCCCTTGGTTTTCTCATCTAAGAAGATAGCTAAGTACTACTTCCCTCATAGGCTTGTTTGGAGTATTAAATGAGATACATTTCAAATGTCTGGTACCTTCTTTCTCTCTCCCTTTCCCAGAGATAGTATTTGGAGAATAAACATTACATGAACCTTATTAGGAAAGTCTTTCAAATTAGCTTAAAGACTATTTTATAAAAAAAATACCCAATCTATCAAAACAACAAAAATAGGTTTAGCATTTCATTGGGTGTTTTCCTCATATATCTTTCAGTTCTTTGAAGCTTTTTCCAAATTATAATCCAAAAATAAAAATGCTATAATTTTTAGAAATGTTATATTTATGTAATTTTTACAGCATGTCACACAAAGAACCAAGCTAAACTATGTTCTACCCATGTCCAGTTATGAAGACTAAGACGGTAAAATACACCAGAACCAGAAAATCCTAGTTTATTTAATCTGGCTTCCTTAACATGAAGTTCTTGTTCTTAAAATATTCAGCTTTGGCTGAATTCCAAGACTGACATAAGCCTTCTTCAGGTGTTCTGAAAAGACTGAAGAGAATCAGAACTGGAAACAAGATTGGAATATAAAACCTTCTATGTGATCACAATGCAAGAAACTTATTGTCTGAAAGCACCATTAAATCAAATTTTATGCCACTTATAAAAAAATATGTATATATTCTCAACATTGGTTGTACAGGGTGCTAAAGGTTAATTTCAGTAACATGCTTTTATCTCTAACATTTGCTAACAGATAGCAAATTGCTTCAGTCACTTGAATTGCAGTGACACTTTCTGAAATCTGTAATAGGCTGACAAGATTTTTTTTTCATGAATTACTCTAGCAGTCACTTTAATGGGCACACTTTAATGGCCAATGTAACTTAGTTACTAAAACTGCGTATCAGCGTTTTACATAATGTTAAATTATCTACTCGCCAGCCCATCGGGGTATATGGAGTCATGAAAAACGTACTCTGCTTTTTCACCAAAATTCCAACAGAGATATCACGCAAGTTTAGTGTCAAGTCACAAAGTTGCTTTTGAAAGTAATTACTTGACAATTCAAATTGGTAAGAGATGGGAAATCAAGCCACTAAACTTCAGGGAAAGGGAGTTGGGAAGATCGTGACATAACATGCAAATTCACACAGATCCGCTCTGCGTGCAGCTGGCTGCGTGGCAGAAGTCAGAATTTTTGTACTCTCAAAAGTACACGGAAAAAAATGAGGACATCTTCTAAAACAGGCACAGGTATATATAGAAGGAAAATGTGGGCCAAATCTAACAGAAGAGAAACCAAAACACTGAATAGGGCAGGGCTGACTGGGACAAATAACTCGCACTGCAGGCGAACAGAAGTTCTTCAAGAGGACCACACGCACCCCTGGACTCCCAGCGCGGGCCGGCGGCCGGGCGGTCAGACTCTCCTGCCCCGAGCTGCGAGCCGAGCAGTCACGCCGCTCGCTGCCCCTAAGGTGGGGCAAGAAGTAAATAAGTAAGATGCTCGATTGCTGCCCAGAAACTGATCGATTTTTCCTATGGGGACGGGGGGTGGGGTGGGAAACAACAGCTTTCCCCCTGCGGTGGCCCCACACCGCGGAGACTGGGGCCCTGCATTGTAAAGTCGCACGCACCTGCATTGTAAAATCGGTCCAGCACCGCAGTTTCTCCAAAGTCCAGTTTCCCAAAATGCAGGGTCTCCAGGGCGGCGCCCACCGTCTCGCACGCCTCCCGCAGGCACTGCAGGGCCTCGCTCTCGGCCACCACCAGCTGCCCCTGGCTCGCCTCGTTGATGACATAGGCCACCGTGGTCCGTCGGCCGCCTCCGCCCCCAGAGTTGCCCCGGCACCGGGTGGCGCTGCTCCCAGAGGTGGCACTGGGGCACCCGGCGCCGGGAGCGGCGGCACTTTCCACGTTCCAGAAGCTGCCCGGTGGCGGCGGTGGCAGCTGGTTCTCCTCGCCCTCGGCCGCCGTCGCCGCTCCTCCCCTCCGGTAGCTGCCGCCCTCGGCGAAGGGTGGCACGGAGAAAGTGATGCCCTCGCCCGCCTCCGCGCTCATCTCTCCCGGCCGGACTGCCGCGGCGGCGTCGCCCGCCCAGCCGCACCGTCTGGCCAGCCACAGCTCGGGGCTGCTCCGCGCGCGCCTGGCTAAGCAGCTGCCATCCCGCGTTGCGCCTTCCGCGCCGCGCCGCCGCCTCCTCTCCGGCGCCCTCTCCCCCGAAGGGACGCCGCTGCCCGGCGGCGGCTCGCCCCTCCTCGGCGCCTCCGTGGCCGCGCCGCTCGCCCGCTGCAGGGTGTAGAGTACAAGGGGTGGGGAGCCCGGCTGAGCGGGAAGGGACAGGGCTTCCTTTTCTTGGCCGGCGGACAAGTCGGCTCGCGAACCTGCTGGGCGGTGCGGCTCAAGGGCGCCGCTCTCCGGGTGCGGTGCGCCCTGCCCACCCGGGAGCGCGGTCCCGGCTCCTTCCGTGCCGGGCACCCTGGGAGGGGCCGGGGAGGGCGCCCTCTGGGTGGGGAGCTACCTGGCCAGCACCTCGCGGGCGGGCAGACTCCCTGGACCGCGTCCCGGAACAGCGGCAGCGGCCGCCGAAGGGATCCGCCTCCTTCCTCGGCGGCAGCTCCCCTTCATCGGCTCTATTTCCTCCCCCTGCCCCGGCCCCGTTCTCTTCCGATCGCCGCGGCCGCTTCGTCCCCGGCACCAGCCCGGTCGCTCGAGTCTCCCCGCTCCTTGCAGCCGCTCGCCCGGTCCGCCACCGGCTTTTTGCCGCCCACTCGTCGCGGCACCGAAAGTCTGGGCCCGCCCCGGGGGAGGGCGCTGCTGGGAAGCTGGAGTCCGGACGAAACCGACCGCGTCGCGGCTCCCGGACCACAGCCCAGCCCGGAGCACCGCGCGAGGCCAAGGTTCTCCTCCGTCACCCACTGGGCTCCCCACCCAAGACAACCTGAAGTAGGCAAAAGCCCGGAGCGCACGCGACTATAGGATGGCACACAAAAAAAGTCTCTCTCGCGAATACTCGGGTCTTAGCCTGCGCCAGGAGGCACGCGCCACGTTCCCCGTAACCACGGCGCCCTCCTCCGGCCGGTGCCGGCCTAGCTCCGCCGTGCGGTCGGGTCCCGTGTGCGGCGCGGGGAGCAAGAAGGCAGCGTGAGGAGGCCCGCGTGGCGCTAGGCCCGAGGATTTTAACTACGGTCCTGCAGGCGGCTTCAACTGGAGAGTGGTGTATTGGTGACAGTGGCTCTCCGGGAGTGGCAGGCTGAATTTATCGGATCTGCCTCTGGTACTTTACGTTTTCAAGTTTTCAATAGCTCTGCTGTCGTGAATAATTGATTGGCTCCAAGTGCTGAACGGTATAGTATTTGCATTCCCATTTGAGTTTATAAAATTTCCCCCAACGCACCGTATACTTACTAGAGTTAGAAAACCGGTTCTATCCTGGACTTGGCAAATCATTTATCTGCCAGATGAAAGAGGGAAATTAAGCAATTACTTCAATTTTTTTTAATTGCGCTAGGGGTGGGGGTGGGGAGCGGGGAATGCCTGGCTTGCTTAAGAGCAATCAAAGAGTATCTACTTATCTGGGAAGTAAAAACATATGTGCAAGTTCTCAGAGAACTTCTCCAGAATGCTATAACTTTTGGAGAACCAGTGGAACCTACAGTGAAATAAAGTAACAGGTTTGGACTCTGCATCTCCAGGAACCGAGATGATTAAGTTCTATGAAAAAGGTAGAAGAATACTGCAAATTACATGCAAGCTAGGCGGGAAGGGGTGCTTCCCTGCTGGGTCAGTGGTGAAGAATCCATCTGCCAGTGCCGGAGTGGTGGGTTCTGTCCCTGAGTGGGTAAGAAGGAAATGTCAACCCACTCCAGTATTCTTGCTTGAGAAATCCCATGGACAGAGGGAGCTTGGCAAGCCTCAGTCAATGGGGTTGCAAGTATCAGACATGACTTAGCGACTAACAACAGGGGGAAAGGAGGGATAAAATAGTTAAGTAGGAAGGGGTTAAAAGAAGAAAGGAAATAATGAGGGGAAACACCTAGCAACTGAACAATTGTATCTGCACAGTTGTATCCTCACTGAAGCCAAGTGATCTTAGCTTTTTCTAAAGATTTGTAAAATAATGGAAGTAAACTTCTGGTAAGGAAACTGCAATCTATGTGATCCACATCTGCTTTTGAACTTGATACCACAGGAAAATATTTAATGAATTGCTGATCATACAGAAACAAAACATGGGTGGATTACTAATAGATATATATCCTTTAATATTTCCAACAACTTGTCAAACCTCCAAACTTCTGTGAAAGTATACAATCCTCTACCCCATCCTGACCCAAAACAACAAATGCAAGAGAGTCTTTAGGACCACATCAGGAAAATTAGAATGCCCAAATTCTCAAATAGCATTTGACTACACAAATAAAGCCCAAGAGTATTCATAAAGCTATTTTCTAAAAACCATAATTTTTAGACTGTGCCACCTTTACTTCCCTTCCAGATTTTTTTCAGAGCCATCATTCATACACAGTTTGTTTTACTTTGGTCACTTTGTTTTATTTAGACTTGATTTAATATCTTCAAAGATGTTACTGATTACTGGCACCCAAACTCCAATACAGTGCTGGAAGAAAAAGCAGTTCCTGGTCCCAAGGCTCTCCCACCAAATGGGCATGGTTTAGCTGATTAATCTTACACAGCTTGTTTTAGATGAATCCAGATGAAATTTCCATCTTTATAGCTGATGAACAGTTCAAAGTGTATAAATTCAAACAGTTCAGTTCACAACTCAAATTGAATCCTGTGTATAGGCAGGGACACCATGCTGAGGGCATGGATGTGGTGCTGAAATCCCCATAGCCTTCAGTTTGCCGTGCCTGCTTCAGGGCTTGTGGGTCTGGAGGAATGAAAGCCTTTTTCTAATTGGATCACCCAGAAGTTGCTTTTTGCAATTCATCTGTATATAAGGAGCAAGATTTTCTAATCCAAAAGCAAGTCTAACATGGTAGTGGTGGACAGGAGAGAAGTCATTGCCTGCCTTGGGCTTCCAGGTTTACTCTTAAAGAGATAAAAGGGAAAACTTTGAACCTGAAATGGATAGGTGTCTTCTAGCTAACTAACTTTTACTTTAGGTGACAGATTTTCCCGTTTCTCTGCATCCTTAGGTAGATAAGTAGGAATATTATATACTCTTAATTCCAAAAAGTATTAAATGCTGTGTACAAAACAAGGTAAATATAATTTTAAAGTATCAGAAATGAACAAGGAAGCTAGTAAAAGGTATCAAGCAGCTAGGATAAATTAAAAATTTGATTGCTAAATTTAGCTCTATGTTTTGACTGTCAAAAAGAAAACACATAAAAGTACATAAAAATGTACTTAAAAAGAAAACGTGTGTACATAAAATTACACATATTCATACGAAGAGTCAAGTCTTAATCTGGCACTGAATTCTATAAAGACTTTATTACATAGACTCTGATATGGAGGACACTGGGCAATACAATGCAGTTGAATATGGATTTGTAACAAGTATATATGTTCTTCAGACTTAGATTTAATATGTTTAAAGCCAAGGTCATAATATTAAATATTAATTCAGTGAAGGCATTTCAGAGGAATATGTCAGGTGCAATGCTTTCTAGTTATATTAACTTAAAAAATAGGAATTGAGGGGATTGTATTGTTTATTGCAAGCTCACAAATTGGCATTCTGCATCAGGGACAAAAAGAATTCAAGGAAATAGAGAAGTAACATATTGTTTAGATCCTTACCACAAATAGAGGCCTCGGTAGAAGCTCTTGGCAAAGATTAAACCATACTGAATGAATGATAGAATTATAATATCATGAATAGTCTGTGACATCTTTATTTTTTAAAATTTATTTTGGCCTTACTGAGCATGTGGGATATTAGTTCCCTGACCAGGGATCAAACTCATTCCCCTTGTAGTAGAAGCATAGAGCTAGAACTATTAGACTATCAGGGAATTTCCCTGTGATATCTTTATCATTTAAAAAGGCATGGGAGCCTGAGTCTGAGATGAAGGATCTTGCAGACCAGTAAGCTACATGTATTTTCTCCTAAGCACTGGTGTTTCTGTAATTATGATACACTGGGAAAATTCTCTGTGTTCAATGGCCCTCAGACTCACACATGCACTTCAGCAATCACATGTCAGTCTAACTCCACCCTGTGCCCTAAATCTCTGGTGTCATTAAGAAGCTGAAAACTTCAGAAAGCAGATTGGCAGCTGTGATGTATAATATAGAACATTTCATGAAAAAAAAAAAAGCATGGCAGCAGAGCTGAAGTTTACTGGTTGAAATTATATCCTCATTCAGAATCCATCACACTTCCACTTAGAGATTATCCTTGGGACACCTTTGAGAACACCTACAGGTAAGATAAAACTTTTTCCTGAAAAAGAGCTAGAGAAATATAAAGGAGAGATTTCTGCTTCTGATTATGACCAGTTTAAATAATACTGATCAACCCTCTCACCAGAGAAAACTAAGAATGCTGGATAAAATTTAAAATAGAGGTATCAAAGAACTAATGAGAGAATGAGGAGCTATCTGACCAGATTCTCGAACAAAGAAAGGACAGGGATTCAGAGGGTTTGCCTACAGTTGGGGCTGCTTTGGGCTTGACAATTTTTATGAACCTGAAATAGGCAACTGGCAGGCCGAACTACATTTTTGACACCTGGAAGGTGCAAAAAAAGCAAGGATGATATAGTTTAGAAGTAGGTGTGAACTGGACACAAAATGACCCTTTCATGGATAACAACTCTTCCTCCAGACATCTGAGCAACCCAGGAAAAAAATCGCAAACCCTGAAACTGGATTAAGAAAATTCCAGGCATTCAACAAACAAAATTCACTCCAGAGGAAGATGACATTATCCTGGACCGTGAGTTACTAATATAAGATCCATGGATGTAGACAAACATTTGAACGCATGGAAGAATTGTAGGGTAAGAGCATGAATGAATCCAATCCTGCCTCAGCGCCCTGTTCCTGAATTCTCTTCTCTAGATCCACTCTCCACTGGTATCTGCATAGTCTCTACCGCCAGAAGCTAACCTGTATGAATTAAATCAACGGGCTTCCTTGCTTTCTGTTTACCAACTGGGTTTGGTCAATGGGGAGTCTAGGCAGGGGATCTGAGGAAGGACAGATGTTGTGACTCATGAATTATGTCAGGCTGGCCATGTTCTCAATAGGAAGTTGTTGCTCTTCTCAAGGTGGCAGATCCTACAGGAAGTACACGATTTCATACTTGTCCCTCATCTCGTCCTTTGACCCGTAGAAATGATGATGGCTCTGAAGCTGCTAGCTCCGAGTTCCTGCACAGCTCTTTAAAGCTTCTCTGTAACTCCTCTATACCTTTGCAATTAGTCTTTTTATAAATAAACCCACTTCAAATTGTCTTGGAAACAAACCAAGATCATTCTGTCATTTTTGAGACTGCACTCAAGTACTGCATTTTGGACTCTTATTGACTATGAGGTCTATTCCTTTCCTTCTAAGAGATTCTTGCCCACTGTAGTAGATATAATTGTTATCTGAACTAAATTCACCCATTCCCATCCATTTTACTTCACTGATTCCTAAAATGTCAGTGTTTACTGTCCCTTGGACAGCAAGGAGATCAAACCACTCAGTCCTAAAAGAAATCAAACCTGAATATTCTTTGGAAGAATTGATGCTGAAGGTGAAGTTCCAGTACTTGGGCCACCTGATGCAAAGAGCTGATTCACTGGAAAATACCCTGATGCTGGGAAAGAATTGAAGACAGGAGAAGAAGGGGGCAACAGAAAATGAGATGGTTGAATGGCCTAGTAACTCAATGGACATAAGTTTGAGCAAACTCCAGGAAGTAGAAAAGGACAAGGAAACCTGGCATGCTGTAGTCCATGGGGTCGCAAAGAATTGGACACAACTTAGCAACTGAAAAATGAATTGTCTTGTATCCTGCTGAGACTCTACTAACTACTGTGCACTTTTAGAAATTGGAAAACTGTTGTAACCTCTTTGAGTTTATTTCTTCATCCATAAAAAAGTGCTGGATTAGGTTAAACTGAAAATCGTTTAAAACTCTAATGTGCTGTGTTTAAGTATTCAATTAGAATAGCAGTTCTTCTACCGAAATGAAAAGTGTAAAGAATGAAAATACTACTGGGTAACCAGACAGTGGATGAGGGAATGTTATCTTTATAGAAATATTTCTTATAATACATATGGAGTCTAAGGTAGTTAGAATTTTCACCATTTTGCAACTCAGTAAATTTGGATTCAGGTATGGATGATTAATAGTTACTAATATCCCTAAAAGAGAGATAACCAGAATTATCATGTGCTTCCTGATAGAAAAACAGACCACCAATTATGAGGTAATCATACCAAAAACAGTAGGTGTGAATCTCATCAAAACCCCAGAATGTGAAGCTGAGATTCAATATCTAATTCCAAGAAATACATAGGACCGTAAAGCAGGTTAAAATACTCAGGAGATACAGCGAGTAAAATCTAGATAGTGGGAAATCTACAATCAAAGGATTCATTTTAATTTTTGCATAATAAGTTACTTCTGCTATAACTGATGCCAAGTTCATTTTCTAGCAATAACATGATCAAATGTGTCTTAGAGCCATTTCCATTTGGAAAAATAACAAGTGCCCATCTCACCATGCTGACTGCTTTATAGGTGTATCTCACATTTTTATGATGAGGACTCTAGGAACCCAGAGGGAAAAGGTTACCCAA
Source organism: Oreotragus oreotragus (assembly GCA_006410675.1). Taxonomy (NCBI): domain Eukaryota; kingdom Metazoa; phylum Chordata; class Mammalia; order Artiodactyla; family Bovidae; genus Oreotragus; species Oreotragus oreotragus. The sequence continues at coordinate 326,419 of SJYX01019960.1, forward strand.
TGTCAGATAAGTGAAGTGAATTAGTGAAAGTGTTAGTCGCTCAGTCATGTCCAGCTCTTTGCAACTACATGGACGATAGCCTGCCATGCTCCTCTGTCCATGGGATTCTCCAAGCCAGAATACTGGAATGAATAGACAATCCCTTCTCCAGGGAATCTTCCTGACTCGGGGATCGAACCCTGATCTCCTGTATAGAGGGCAGATGCTTTACCACCTGAGCCACCAGGGAAGATCCCAGTGTCAGATAAGGAGTGAGTAACCAGACCAGGGATCCAGTATAGAGCTTGTGCTCTTTATTGTAATGGGAGGATAAGATCATCACATCACATCTGCTTTTTCATTGTGATGTGAGGACCAGTTCATTTTGCAGCTCAGTGAACTTGGATTCAGATATGGATGATCAATAGTTACTAATATCACTAAAGGAGAGATAACCAGATCTATCAGGTGCCTCCTGATAGAAAAACAGGCCACCAGTTAAGAGGGAATCATATCAAAAACAGTAGGCATGCATAATACAACTAGTTTGTTTGACAGCTGCATAAAGTTTAAAAGAAGAAGGATGAGAAGTTAAGACAGTCTATCTGTCAAATTTAAATATTAAAATACCACTTCAAAAGACCATTCTTACTTCTTGTTCTGGATGCTGTGTACAGTAGCTATGTTTCCAAACTTCTCCCTTCCAAGCCAGGAAGTGTGAAGTCTTGAAAAATAATTTGAGGTTAAAGTCCACAAGGGTGAATGTGGTTCGTTCGTATCTGTTTGATGCCTCTGTTTTGTCTTGATGTTTGCCATTTATTTTTTGTCTTGATGTTTGCCAATAAGTGTTTGGCATTTATTAATTAATGCCAATTTGTTTTAATACAAAATCATGTTTTGAATTTCTTAATTCTCCGGGAAAAATCTATAGTCCTGGAAAATGAACTTGGTTTCTTCACTTATGCAACAGCTTCTAACTCTTTTCCATCCATTTCAGCAAACACCAGGAGCAGTGGTTCTTAGCCACGGGTGCAGATCAGATTTAATTGAAAACTTGTACGCAAATAAAGATCCTTCCCTGAACCCCCAGCCCCCACCCCCAAAGATATAATTTAAATAAGTTTAAGCACAGGACACCTTCAATATACCTATAGGATTTGATAAAGCAATTTTGTTTACTACTACTACTACTACAATTAGAATACATGTCTGATATGATGGTTGTTCAGAAACAAGTATGGAAACGGAGGCTGAGGCTAGATTTTGAAGCATCTTCAAGAAAGTTAAGTTCAATTTCATTCTATAAGAAAAGGAGACATTCAAGGGTTTTAAGCAGGCTCTTCTGTCCATGGGATTCTCCAGGCAAGAATACTGGAGAAGGTTGCCATGCACCTTTCTAACCCAGAGATTGAATCCGTGTCTCTTAGGTCTCTTGCATTGTCAGGCAGGTTCTTTACCACCTGGACCACCTGGGAAGCCCATAAGAAAAGGAGACGTTCAAGGTTTTCAAGCAGAGGAGTAACAATCCTATCAATATTTTAGAAAGAAAACTGTGGCTTGATGTAGACATTTAGGCCTGTACCTAAACCCAAAAGGAAATTAAGATGCTTCTGGAATATTTCAAGCCTGGTCTCAGGAAGGAGCAGAGACCTTGCAGCATCTCAGGTCTCCTCAGGCTGGAATGATTTTTGACATCATTGATATCAAAGAAGCAATCATTGAAATGCTTCTTTTAAAAGTATAGTTGCCAACATTTTTGTTTCTATTTCTGTCTTAAGTTATAGCAGTTTTAAAAAAGAGAAATGGTTATCTTCACGTTTTATGAAAGAAAGGCCAGGTTTTGCTCCATGCTGACAAGTATCCAGTCGTGTTAAACTCTTTGCAACCCCCATGGACTATAGCCCACGAGTCTCTTCAGTCCATGGGATTTCCCAGGCAAGAATACTGGAGTGGGTTGCTATTTCCTTCTCCAATTGCTCCATGTCCCACCCACATATTCACTGTTTCCCAGACTGTCAATGTGTCTCCTTCTTCTTCCGTCATTTTGACTACAATTCTTACTGTTAAAAGCATCTCTTTAATATAATTTAGATAAACAAATCATGGTAAGTACACAGAGCCACAGTAAGACATTTTGTGTAAGCTTTGGAAATCCAACTCTGACTACCAAAACCAAAAAATGAATTTTTTTGTGAGGATATTAGAACTCATGCATCAGTGCCAGGTTGGCATCCAGGCTCAGAAAAGATTGAAACCAAGAACCCTCAAAGGCCAGGAACTATAGCTGAGGTCACTCCACCAGAGTAATAGCTGTGACTTTGTCCCAAGTAGTCACAGCTATTTTCTGTGACATTACAGTTGTTAACGGAGAAGGCAATGGCACCCTACTCCAGTACTCTTGCCAGGAAAATCCCATGGGTGGAGGAGCCTGGTAGGCTGCAGTTCATGGGATCACACAGTGTCGGACACGACTGAGCGACTTCACTTTCACTTTTCACTTTCATGCATTGGAGAAGGAAATGGCAACCCACTCCAGGGTTCTTGCCTGAAGAATCCCAGAGACGAGGAAGCCTGGTAGGCTGCTGTCTATGGGGTTGCACAGAGTCGGACACGACTGAAGCGGCTTAGCAGCAGCAGCAGCAGCAGCACAGTTTTTAAAGACATAAGGTTTCTAAAATTAATAGTACTGCTTCTTGAATAAATAGATAAATCAATGAGACAGAATAGAATATCCATAAATAGATCAAATTACATAGGAAAATTTAGTATAAGAAACATACTTTTAGAGTATTGGATCAAAGGGACTTTCCGAAAGTGGTATTGGAGTAACTACAAAGCCATATGGAAAAGATAAAATTAGATTCATTTCCCACACCATACACCAAGAAAAATTCCGTTTGGATATAAGATCTAATTATAAAAAATGAACAGGGAGGAGGCTCAGAAGTAAATGATATTTTTGAAGGCCAAGGAATAAAGAAATCCTCCAGAATGTCAGACTTCGTATGTCAACTTATCTGGCTGAATATAATCCAGACCAGAGAAAGAGGTTTGCAAGTGTTTAAGCCCCTATTTTAAAATAGAACTTTTTTTCTGCAAGTTCTTTTTCATTGTAAACTTGATAAAGAGATAAAATATGAAAAAAATGAAACTATATAAGTACTCAGTAAATTTATGTGTGTGTGCATGTGCTAAGTCGCTTCAGTCATGTCTGACTCTTTGTGACGCTATGGACTATAGCCTACCAGGGTCCTCTGTCCATGGGCTTCTCCAGGCTAGAATACTGGAGTGGGTTGCCATGTCCTTCTCCAGGGATATTCCTGACCCAGGGATCTTCCTGACCCAGGGATTGAACCTGTGTCTCCTGTGGCTCCTGCATTGCAGGCAAATTCTTTACTGCTGAGCCTCTGGGAAAGATCTGCAGTAAATATATGGGTATATTCTTTCCAACTTAGGAGCAAGGAAACCTTTTAGGACTATGACTCAAAATTTAAAAACTAAAGAGGAAAAATGCATAAACTTGATAACATAAAAATAAAAAGTCTTCATATGGCAAATGATGTCACAAACTAAAAAGATGAATAGCAAACTAGGAAAAAATATCTGCAGCTGATAGCACAGCCCTTAAAATGAATTTCTAAAAATAGAGACCAAAAGTCCTATAGAAAAGTGAGCTATAGAAAGCTATGGGCAGTTCATAAATATGGAAATACAGGTGTCTTTTACCATATAAAAAGGTACTCAATCTCATTCATAATGAGATAAATGCAAATTCAAATTATTCTAGTATTCCATTTTTCAGTTACTACCTGCATGTTAAGTTGCTTCAGTCATGTTCAACTCTTTGCAGCCCTATGGACTGTAGCCTGCCTGGGTCCTCTGTCCATGGGATTCTCCAGGCAAGAATACTGGTAATCCAGTTTCTAAAAATATATCCCAAGGTTACAGTTCATTTTAGTACTATTTGTGTGTGTGTGTGTGTGTGTGTGTGTGCACGCTAAGTTGCTTCAGACACATCTGACTCTTTGCGACCCTATGAACTGCAGCCTGCCAGGCTCCTCTCATGGTAGTCTCCAAGCAAGAGTAATGGAGTGATTTCCCATGCCCTCCTCTTGGAGATCTTCCCAACCCAGAGATCTAACCAGCATCTCATATGCCTCCTGCATTGGCAGGTAGGTTCTTTACCACTAGTCCTTCCTGGGAAGCAGTACTATTTACAATAACAAAAGATTGAAAATCATCAAATGTTCTCATTCAGGACTTGGTTTAATAAACTATGATATATTCACACAATGGAGTACTATGCAACTATAAAAAGGAATGTTGACTATCTCTAACCATTATCATATTTTTCTAGTTTTCTGGTTATTTTCACTGGGAGGATAATCCCAAATCCTATTTCTCTGTCATGGCTGGAATCAGAAATTCAAGAAATAATTTTTTAAAGTAATGTATTATATTGCTCAATTGTGTAATATAAACACACACATGTGTATGTCTCATTTTCTTAATATAATGGTAACACGTGCTATACAATTCTTTACTCCCTGTAGTTTCAGGTATTTGACAACAAGCAGTACACAAATTGGAACCCTGAAAAAAGGGCAATGAATGAGGTGACTTTTCTGTCAGAAGGCATTTTCTGTACAGTAATGTAAGGAAGGAGAACTTCAACAGACTGCCAGTATCTTAAAATGAAGATAAAAGTATTAGAATTTGAGGAGGCTTAGATGGTTAGATTGTGAACATGTATCTGAGAGGAGAAAGGTATACAGAGAAAGAATTCTAGAAATCTGCATAGAAGGCCCTAACTTTGTCTTAACTGAGTTTAGAAACAAGAAAGTTAACCCTTAAGTAGATTTATTTATTTATTAAATAGGTAACTACTTGTCAGAAAAAGGTTGATATCCTCCAAAGAAATATAACAAAAATATAACACTCAGGAAAACTAGACCAAAGCGAAAAGTAAAGTCCAATGCTGTAAAGAACAATATTGCATAGGAACCTGGACTGTTAGGTCCATGAATCAAGGTAAATTGGATGTGCTCACATAGGAGATGGCAAGGGTGAACATCAACACTTTAGGAATCAGTGAACTAAAGTGGATGGGAACGGGTGAATTTAACTCAGATGACCATTATGTCTATTACTATAGGTAAGAATTTCCTAGGAGAAATGGAGCAGCCCTCAAAATAGTCAACAAGAGCCTGAAATGAAGTATGTGGATGCCATCTCGAAAACAACAGAATGACCTTGGTTTGTTTCCAAGGCAAACCATTCTACATCACACTAATCCAAGTCTATGCCCCCAAACACTTACACTGAAGAGGCTGAAGCTGAACCGTTTAGACCTACAAGACATTCTAGAACTAACACCAAAAAAATATGTCCTTTTTACCATGTGTGTGTGCTCAGTTGCTTCAGTCATGTCTGACTCTTTGCAACCCCATGGACTGCAGCCCGCCAAGCCCCTCTGTCTATGGGATTTTACAGGCAAGAATACTGGAGTGAGTTGCCATTGCCTCCTCTGGGGGATCTTCCTGAACCAAGGATCAAACCTGTGTCTCCTGTGGCTCCTGAATTTCAGGTGTATTCTTTACCACTGGGCCACCAGGAAAGCCCCCTTTTTCTTTACAGGGGATTGAAAATGCAAAAGTAGGAAATCAAGAGATATGTGGAGTTACAGGCAAGTTTGGCCTTGAAATACAAAAAGAAGCAGTCCAAAGGCTAACAGAGTTTTGCCACAAGAACACACTGGTCAGAGCAAACACCCTCTACCAGCAACGCAAGAGACAACTCTACGTATGGACATCACCAGATGGTCAATACCAAAATCAGATTGATTATATTCTTTGTAGCTGAAGATGGAAAAGCTCTATACAGTCAACAAAAACAAGACCTGGGGCTGACCATGGCTCAGATCATGAGCTCTTTATTGCAAAATTCAGGCTTATATTGAAGAAAGCAGGAAATACCACTAGACCATTCAGGTATGAGCTAAATCAAATCCCTTATGATTATACAATGGAGGTGATGAATAGATTCAAGGGATTAGATCTGGTATACAGAGTGCCCAAGGAACTATGGACAGAGGTTCATAACATTAGGAGGTGGTAACCAAAACCATTGCAAAGAAAAAAAATGCAAGAAGGCAAAGCGGTTGTCTGAGGAGGGCTTACAAATAGCTGAGAAAAGAAAAAAAGCAAAGGAGAAAAGGAAAGATATACTCAACTGAATGCAGAGTTCCAACAAATAGCAAGGAGAGATAAGAAAGCCTTAAGTAAACAATGCAAAGAAACAGAGGAAAAAAATAGAATGGGAAAGACTAGAGATCTCTTGAAGAAAAGCCTTTGACTGTGTGGATCATAACAAACTGTGGAAAATTCTTAAAGAGATGAGAATACCAGACAACCTTATCCACCTCCTGAGAAACCTGTATGCAGGACAAGAAACAACCATTAGAACCAGACACAGAACAACTGACTGGTTCAAAATTGGGAAAGGCATATGACAAGACTGTAGATTGTTAGTCTGCTTATTTAACTTATACGCGGAGTACAACATGGGAAATGCTGGGCTGGATGAATCCCAAGCTGGAATCAAGATTGCCAGGAGAAATAGCAATAACCTCAAATATGCAGATGATACCACTCTAATGGCAGAAAACAAAGAGAAACCAAAGAGCTTCTTTCTTGATGAGGGT
>SJYX01019962.1:0-20321 GCA_006410675.1 Oreotragus oreotragus
AAGTGGAGGCCTTCTCTACAGGAAAGTCGAGAGGAACTCCAGGGGTCGTGCAACCATTCCGAAAGACCACAATAAGACTCATACCACGCCAGCTGAAGCTGATTTCCCTGCACTGCTGTGAATGTTATCCAGAGTATCGACTCACACCATGGTGGCCCCTGTGACAGCCCTGTGGGAAAGTCTTGAGGCTAGGCACAGATCCCTGTGTCAACTAGACGGGAAGACTTACTCTGCTGCTACAGCTGGGGAGGAAAGCGGATGTACAGGTCTCCGCTCCAGACGAGGGCTGAATCCCATGTGGATACTCTAGAGGAACCCCAAGAACCCTGTCTTCAGTGGAGAGGAAAATTCAGGTTGCCGCCTATGCTCCAGACAAGGACTTAAGATGCGGCACTGACTGGAGAGGAACCCCAAGAAGACCCTCGCAATTCCCATGGGTAATAGCCTTTCCTGAGGCCTCCTGAGCGGGTCGCTGAGTTTCCCGTCATAAGTCGAGAGGAACCTGCCACAACTCGAGAAAACCAGGAGGTTCTCCCCTCCAGGCGAGATGAGGCCCTTTTCCGCTGCAGTGTCTCAAGGGAAATCACACCTTCCCTCTTGAACCTCGGAAGCGTTGTTCAAACACTTGTGGCTAGTCAAAAAGTTCCCCGACATATCTGCCTCCACTCGAGTAGAACAATGAAGGTCCCTGCACAATTCAAGAGGATCCCCATTCTCCCCTCTTCAGTGTGAGATGAGGTTCCTTTCCCTGATTCGTTGAGAAATGATTCCTGCCTTCCCGTTGCATCTCAAGAGGAGGCGCTCTCCACAGGAAACTCGAGAGGAACTCCAGGGATCGGGCCAGAAAAACAAAAGAGGCGCAAAAGTCTCAGGCGAATCCAGATGAACTTGATTACCCTGCAGTGCCTCGAATGTTACCCCATTTATTGACTCACACCACGGTGGCACATGTGGCAGCTCTATGGGAAAGCCTCGTGGGAAAGCCTCAGATCCCTGTGTCAACTCAATGAAAAGCTTCACTCTGCTCCTACATCTAGGTAGGAAAATGGACTAGCATGTCTCCATACGAGACAAGGCCTGGCTCCCCTGTGGAGTCTCCAGAGGAACCTCAAGGACCACGTCAGGACTGGAGAGGGAACCTCAATTGTGGCCTCCGATCCTGACAAAGACTTAGGAGACAGCAATGAATGGAGAGGAATCCCACGAGTCCCCTGGCAACTCGGAGAGACACTGGCCTTTCCTGAGGCCTCATGAGTGGGTCCCTGAGTTCTCCATCATAACTCGAGAGGAACATGCCACAACTCGAGAAAAACCCAGACGTTCTCCCCTCCAGGCGAGATGAGGCCTTTTACGGCTGCGGTATCTCGACGGAAATCACACTTTCACTCTTGAACCTTGAAAGCGTCTTTCACACCCTTGCTGCAAGTCAAGAAGTTCTCCTACATATCCGTCTTCACTCAAGTGAAACAAGAGGGTCCCTTCAAAACTCAAGAGGAGCCCCGTTTCCCTCTCCTCAAGGCGAGATGAGGGTTTCTTTCCTTGCTTCGGCGAAACCTGATTCCTGGTGTTCCTTTTGAATCTCAAGTGGAAGCCTTCTCTACAGGAAAGTCGAGATGAACTCCAGGGGTCGTGGAATCCTTCCAAAAGACCACGAAATGACTCATTCTACTCCAGTTAAAGCTGATATCCCTGCACTGCCTTCAATATTACCAAGAGTATGTACTCAAACCATGTTGGCCCCTGTAACAGCCCTGTGGGAAAGCCTTAAGGGAAGGCACAAATCCCTGTGTCAACTAAACGGGAAGATTGACTCTGCTGCTCCAGCTAGGGAGGAAAGCGGACGTGCATGTCTCCACTCGGGATGAGGACTGACTCCTCTCTGGAGACTCCAGAGGAACCCCATGAACCCTGTCTGCCCTGGAGAAGAAATTTCAGGTTGCGACCTACTGTCGAGAGAAGGACTTAAGATGCAGAACCCACTGGAGAGGAATCCCGAGAACACCCTCGAAACTCGCATGAATCCTTGCCTTTCCTGAGGCCACCTGAGCGGGTCCCTGAGGTCCCCGTCATAACTCGAGAGGAACCTGCCGCAACTCAAGAAAAACCAGGAGGTTCTCCCCTCCAGGCGAGATNACCTACTGTCGAGAGAAGGACTTAAGATGCAGAACCCACTGGAGAGGAATCCCGAGAACACCCTCGAAACTCGCATGAATCCTTGCCTTTCCTGAGGCCACCTGAGCGGGTCCCTGAGGTCCCCGTCATAACTCGAGAGGAACCTGCCGCAACTCAAGAAAAACCAGGAGGTTCTCCCCTCCAGGCGAGATGAAGCCCTTTTCGGCTGAAGGGTCTCGAGGGAAATCACACCTTCCTTTTGAACCTCGGAAGCGTCCTTCAAACGCTTGCTGCAAGTTAAGACGTTCCCCGACATACCTGTCTCCACTTGAGTAGAACAACGAAGGTCCCTGCACAGCTCAAGAGGATCCCCATTCTCCCCTTCTCAGTGAGAGAGAGAGTTCCTTTCTCTGTTTCGTCGAGAAATGATTCCTGGTCTTCCCATCGCATTTCATGAGGAGACGCTCTCCACAGGAAAATAGAGAGGAACTCCAGGGGTCGGGTCATGAAAACAAAAGATGCGCAAAAGTCTCAGTCAAATCCAGATGAACGTGATTTCCCTGCAGTGCCTCGAATGTCACCCGTGTATGACTGACACCATGGTGGCACGTATTACAGCACTCTGGGAAAGCCTCGTGAGAATGCCTCAGATCCCTGTGTCAACTCAATGGGAAGCCTCACACTGCTACTACAGCTCGGGAGGGTAGCGAACTAGGATTTCTCCACACGAGACAAGGAATGACTCTCCTGTGGAAACTCCAGAGGAACCTAAAGAACCATGTCAGCACTGGAGAGGAAAACTCAGGTTCCGGCCTTCGTTCCTAACAAACTCTTAGTGAGCAGCACCGAATGGAGAGGAATCCCTCGAGTCCCCTCGCAACTCAAAGAGACACTGGCATTCCTGAGGCCTCATGAGTGGGTCCCAGAAGTCTCCATCGTAACTCGAGAGGAACCTGCCGCAACTCAAGAAAAACCAGGAATTTCTGCCCTCCAGGTGAGATGAGGCCCTTTTTCGTTGCAGTGTCTCGACGGAAATCACACCTTCCCTCTTGAACCTCGAAAGCGTCCTTCACACCNGAAGTCTCCATCGTAACTCGAGAGGAACCTGCCGCAACTCAAGAAAAACCAGGAATTTCTGCCCTCCAGGTGAGATGAGGCCCTTTTTCGTTGCAGTGTCTCGACGGAAATCACACCTTCCCTCTTGAACCTCGAAAGCGTCCTTCACACCCTTGATGTAATTCCGTCTCCCCTCGAGAGAAACAGCGAGGGTCCCTCCAAAACTCCAGAGGAGCCCCATTTTCCTCTCCTCAATGCTAGATGATGTTTTCTTTTCTTGCTTCGACGTGAGATGATGCCTGGCATTCCCTTCACATCTCAAGTGGAGGCCTTCTCTACAGGAAAGTTGAGAGGAACTCTAGAGGTCGTGCTACTATTCTGAAAGACCACCATATGACTCATACCACTCCAGCTGAAGCTGATTTCCCTGCACTGTCTCGAATGTTACCCAGAATATTGACTCACACCATGTTGGCCCCTGGGACAGCCCAGTGGGAAAGCCTTAAGGAAAGGCACAGATCCCTGTGTCAATTCGATGGGAAGCCTGACTCTGCTGCTACAACTGGGAAGGAAAGGGTACGTGCATATCTCCACTTCAGACGAGGCCTGAATCCCATGTGGAGACTCCAGAGGAACCCCAAGAACCCTGTCTTCAGTGGAGAGGAAACTTCAGGTTGCGGCCTACGCTNGACTCTGCTGCTACAACTGGGAAGGAAAGGGTACGTGCATATCTCCACTTCAGACGAGGCCTGAATCCCATGTGGAGACTCCAGAGGAACCCCAAGAACCCTGTCTTCAGTGGAGAGGAAACTTCAGGTTGCGGCCTACGCTCCAGACAAAGCCTTAAGATGTGGCACCGACTGGAGAGGAATCCCAAGAAGCCCCTCGCAATTCGCATGGATACTGGCCTTTCTTGAGGCCTCCTGAGCGTGTCGCTGAGGTTCCTGTCGTAATTCGAGAGGAACCTGCCGTAACTCAGCAAAAACCAGGAGGTTCTCTCCTCCAGGCGAGATGAGACCCTTTTCTGCTGCAGGGTCTAGAGGGAAATCACACCTTCCCTCTTGAACATCGGAAGCGTCATTCAAACAATTGAGGCTAATCAAAAAGTTTCCCGACATATCTGTCTCCACTCGAGTAGAACAACGAAGGTCCCTGCAAAACTCAAGAGGATCCCCATTCTCCCCTCTTCAGTGTGAGACGAGGGTTCTTTTCCCTGATTCGTGAAGAAATGATTCCTGCCTTCCCGTCGCATCTCAAGTGGAGGCACTCTCCACAGGAAATTCGAGAGGAACTCCAGGTTTCGGGCCAGCAAAACAAAAGAGGCACAAAAGTCTCAGTCGAATACAGATGAACGTGATTACCCTGCAGTTCCTCGAATGTCACCTCATGTATCGATTCACACCACGGTGGCACGTGTGGCAGCTCTGTGGGAAAGACTCATGGGAAAGACTCTGATCTCTATGTCAACACGATGGGAAGCCTCACACTGCTACTATAGCTCGGGAGGAAAACGGACTAGCATGTCTCCACATGAGACAAGGCCTGGCTCCCCTCTGGAGCCACCAGAGGAACCTCAAGAACCACGTCAGCACTGGAGAGGAAACCTCAGGTTGCGGCCTCTGCTCCTGAAAAAGACTTAGGACGCAGCAACGAATGGAGAGGAATCCCAAGAGAACCCTGACACCTCGGAGAGACACTGGCCTTTCCTGAGGCCTCATGAGTTGGTCCCTGAGGACACCATCGTAACTCGAGAGGAACCCGCCAGAACTCGAGAAAAACCAGGAGATTCTCCCTCCAGGAGAGATGAGGACATTTTCTGCTGCGGTGTCTCTACGGAAATCACACCTTCCATCTTGAAATTCGAAAGCGTTTTTCACATCCTTGCTGCAAGTCAAGGAGTTCTCCGACATATCCTTCTAGACTCGAGCAAAACAAGAGGGTCCTTCCACAACTCAAGTGGAGCCCCGTTTCACTCTCCTCAATGCGAGATGAGCATCTTTCCCTGCTTTGGAGAGACATGATTCCTGGTGTTCCTTTCGCATCTCAAGTGGAGGCCTTCTCTACAGGAAAGTCGAGATGAACTCCAGGGGTCTTGGAACCTTTCCAAAAGACCACGAAATGTCTCATTCTACTCCAGTTAAAGCTGATATTCTGCACTGTCTCGAATGTGACCCAGAGTATTGACTCACAACATGGTGGCCCCTGTGATAGCCTTGTGGGAAAGCCTTGAAGGAAGACACAGATCCCTGTGTCAACTCAACGGGAAGCCTGACTCTGCCGCTACAGCTGGGGAGGAAAGCGGACATGCAGGTCTCTACTCCAGACTTGGCCTGAATCCCATGTGGAGACTCCAGAGGAACCCCAAGAACCCTGTCTTCAGAGGAGAGGAAACTTCAGGTTGTGGCCTACACTCCAGACAAGGACTTATTATGCGGCACTGACTGGAGAGGAATCAAAAGAAGCCCCTCGCAACTCACATAGGCACTGGCCTTTCATGAAGCCTCCTGAACGGGTCCCTGAGGTTCCTGTCATAACTCGAGAGGAACCTGCCAAAACTCGAGAAAAACCAGGAGATCATCCCCTCTAGACGAGATGAGACCCTTTTCTGCTGCAAGGTCTCTAGGGAAATCACACTTTCCTCTTGAACCTCGGAAGTGTCCTTTAAATGCTTGTTGTAAGTTAAGACGTTCCCCAACATATCTGTCTCCACTCTAGTATAAAAACGAAGGTCCCTGCACAACTCAAGAGGATCCCCTTTCTCCCATCCTCACGGTGAGACGAGGGTTCCTTTCCCTGATTCATCGAGAAATGATTCCTGGCTTCTCCGTCGCATCTCAAGAGGAAGCGCTCTCCCCCGGAAACACCAGAGGATCTCCAGGAGTCAGGCCACCAAACCAAAAGAGGCGCAAAACTCCCCGTCGAAACCAGATGAACGTGATTTCCCTGCAGTGCCTCGGATGTCACCCCGTGTATCGAGTCACACCACGGTGGCACGTGTGAACAGCTTTCTGGGAAGGCTTCATGGGAAAGCCTCAGATACCTGTGTCAACTCAATGGGAAGTCTCACACTGCCACTACATCTCGGGAGGAAAACAGACTAGCATGTCTCCACACGAGACAAGGCCTGGCTCACCTGTGGAGTCTCCAGAGGTACGCCACTAACACTGTCTTCAGTGGAGAGGACACTTCACGTTGCGGTGTACTCTCCAGATAAGGACTTAAGATGCAGCACCAACTGGAGAGGAATCAAAAGAAGCCCCTCGCAACTCGCATGGGGACTGGCCTTTCCTGAGGCCTCCTGAGCGGGTCGCTGCGGTTCCCCTCTTAACTTGAAAAGAACCTGCCGTAACTCGAGAAAAACCAGGAGGTTCTCCCCTCCAGGCAAGATGAGACCCTTTTCAGCTGCAGGGTTTCAATGGAAATCACACCTTCCCTCTTGAACCTCGGAAGCGTCGTTCAAACACTTGAGGCTAGTCATAAAGTTTCCCGACATATCTGTCTCCACTCGAGTAGAACAACGAAAGTCCCTGCACAAATCAAGAGGATCCCCATTCTCCCCTCTTCAGTTTGAGATGAGGGTTCCTTTCCCTGATTCGTTGAGAAATGATTCCTGCCTTCCCGTCGCATCTCAAGAGGGGGCGCTCTCCACAGGAAACTCGAGAAGAATTCCAGGGGTCAGGCCAGCGAAATAAAAGAGGCGCAAAAATCTCAGTCGAATCCAGATGAAAGGGATTACCCTTCATTTCCTCGAATGTCACCCCGTCTATCAACTCACACAACGGTGGCACGTGTGGCAGGTCTGTGGGAAAGCCTCGTGGGAAAGCCTCAGATCTCTGTGTCAACACGATGGGAAGCCTCACACTGCTACTACAGCTCGGGAGGAAAAAGGACTAGCATGTCTCCACACGTGACAAGGACTGGCTCCCCTGTGGAGTCTCCAGAGGTACCTCAAGAACCACGGCAGCACCGGAGAGGAAACCTCAGGTTGCGGCCTCTGCTCCTGATAAAGACTTAGGACGCAGCAACGAATGGAGAGGAATCCCACGAGTCCCCTGGCAACTCGGAGAGACACTGGGCTTTCCTGAGGCCTCATGAGTGGGTCCCTGAGGTCTCCACCGTAATTCGAGAGGAACGTGCCGCAACTCAAGAAAAACCAGGAGGTTCTCCCCTCCAGGAGCGAGGAGGACATTTTCCGCTGCGATGTCTCTAAGAAATCACACCTTCCATCTTGAAAATCGAAAGCGTTTTTCACACCCTTGCTTCAAGTCAAGAAGTTCTCTGACATATACTTCTAGACTCGAGCGAAACAAGAGGGTACCTTCACAACTGAAGTGGAGCCCGTTTCACTCTCCTCAAAGCTAGATGAGCGTCTTTCCCTGTTTCAGCGAGACATGATTCCTGGTGTTCCTTTCGCATCGCAAGTGGAAGCCATCACTACAGGAACGTCGAGATGAACTCCAGGGGTCGAGAAAGCATTCAGAAAGACCACCATATGACTCACTCTACACCAGCTAAAGCTGAATTCCCTGCACTGCCTCGAATGTTACCCAGAGTGTCGACTCACACCATAGTGGCCCCAAGGTCAGCCCTGTGGGAAAGCCTTGAGGGAAGGCACAGATCCCTGTGACAACTCGACGGGAAGCTTGACTCTGCTGCTACAGCTGGGGAGGAAAGTGAACGTGCATGTTTCCACTCAAGACGAGGCCAGACTCCCCTGTGGAGACTCCAGAGGAACCCCAAGAACCCTGTCTGCAGTGGAGAGGAAATTTCAGGTTGCAGCCTATGCTCCAGACAAGGACTTAAGTTGCGGCACCGACTGGAGAGGAATCTCTAGAAGCCCCTCACAAATCGCTTGAACCCTGGCCTTTTCAGAGTCCTCCTGAGCGTGTCTCTGAGGTCCCCGTCATAAGTCAAAAGGAACCTGCTGCAACTAGAAAACAACCAGGAGGTTCTCCCCTCCAGGCGAGATGAGGCCCTTTTCCGCTGCAGAGTCTCGGGGGAAATCACACCTTCCCTCTTGAATCTCGGAAGCGTCCTTCAAACGCTTGATGCAAGTTAAGACGTTCCCCAACTTATCTGTCTCCACTTGAGTAGAAAAACGAAGGTCCCTGCACAACTCAAGAGGATCCCCATTCTCCCCTCCTCACTGTATGACAAGCGTTCCTTTCCCTGATTCGTCAAGAAATGATTCCTGCC
This sequence comes from Oreotragus oreotragus, assembly GCA_006410675.1. Taxonomy (NCBI): domain Eukaryota; kingdom Metazoa; phylum Chordata; class Mammalia; order Artiodactyla; family Bovidae; genus Oreotragus; species Oreotragus oreotragus. The sequence continues at coordinate 8,365 of SJYX01019962.1, forward strand.
TTTCCCTCGCATCTCAAGAGGAGGCACTCTCCACAGGAAACTCGAGAGGAACTCCAGGAGTCAGGCCACCAAACTAAAAGAGTCACAAAAGTCTCAGTGGAATCCAGATGAATGTGATTACCCTGCAGTTCCTTGAATATCACCCCTTGTATTGACTCACACCACGGTGGCCCGTGTGGCAGCTCTGTGGGAAAGCTTCGTGGGAAAGCCTCAGATCCCTGTGTCAACTCGATGGGAAGCCTCACTCTGCCAGTACATCTCCGGAGGAAAACGGACTAGCATGTCTCCACACGAGACAAGGCCTGGCTCACCTGTGGAGTCTCCAGAGGAACCTTCAAAAACCACGTCAGCACTGGAAAGCAAACCTAAGGTTGCGGCCTCTGCTCCTGACAAAGACTTAAGATGCGGCACCGACTGGAGAGGAATGCCAAGAAGCCCCTCTCAACTCACATGGGGACTGGCCTTTCCTGAGGCCTCCAGAGCTGGTCGCTGAGGTTCCCGTTCAAACTCGAGAGGAACCTGCTGTAACTCGAGAAAAACCAGGAGGTTCTCCCCTCCAGGCGAGATGAGGACATTTTCCACTGTGGTGTCTCGATGGAAATCACATATTCCATTTTGAACCTCGAAAGCGTTTTTCTCATCCTTGCTGCAAGCCAAGAAGTTCTCTGCCATGTCCTTCTAGACTCGAGTGAAACAAGAGCGCCCCTCCAGAACTCAAGAGGAGCCCCGCTTCACTCTCCTCAATGCGAAATGACCGTCTTTTCCTGCTTCGGCGAGACAAAATTCCTGTTGTTCCTTTCGCATCTCAAGTGGAGGCCTTCTCTACAGGAACGTCGAGATGAACTCCAGGGGTCTTGCAACCATTCGGAAAGACCACCATATGACTCATTCTACTCCAGCTAAAGCTGATTTCCCTGCACTGCCTCAAATGTTACCCAGAGTATTGACTCACACCACGGTGGCCCCTGTGACAGCGCTGTGGGAAAGCCTTGAGGGAAGTCACAGATACCTGTGCCAACTCGACGGGAAGTTTGACGCTGCTGCTACAGCTAGGGAGAAAAGTGGACATGCATGTCTCCACTCGAGACAAGGACGGACTCCCATGTAGAGACTCCAGAGGAATGCCAAGAACACTGTCTGCAGTGGAGAGGAAATTTCAGGTTGCGGTCTATGCTCCAGACAAGGACTTAATTTGTGGCACTGACTGGAGAGAAATCTTGAGAACCCCCACTCAACTCACATGAAGGCTGGCCTTTCCTGAGTCCTCCTGAGCGGGTCCATGAGGTCTCCATCATAACTCGAGAGGAACCTGCCACAACTCGAGAAAAAACAGTAGGTTCCCCCTCCAGGCGAGATGAGGCCCTTTTCCGCTGCAGAGTCTCGAGGGAAATCACACCTTCCCTCTTGAAGCTCGGAAGCGTCATTCAAAACCTTGCTGCAATTTAAGACGTTCCCCGACTAATCTGTCTCCACTCAAGTAGAAAAACGAAGGTCTCTGCACAACTCAAGAGGATCCCCATTCTCCCTTCCTCAGTGTGAGACGAGGGTTCCTTTCCCTGCTTCTTCGAGAAATGATTCCTGGCTTTCCCGTCGCATCTCAAGAGGAGGCGCTCTTCACAGGAAACTCGAGAGGAAATCCAGGAGTCGGGCCACTAAACCAAAAGAGGCGCAAAAGTTTCAGTCGAATCCAGATGAATGTGATTACCCTGCATTGCCTCGAATGGTACCCTGTGTGTCGACTCACACCACGGTGGCACATGTGACAGCTCTGTGGGAAAGCCTCGTGGGAAAGCTTCAAATCCCTGTGTCAACTAGATGGGAAGTTTCACACTTCTTCTACATCTCGGGAGAAAAACGGATTAGCATGTCTCCACACGAGACAAGGCCTGGCTCCCATGTGGAGTCTCCAGAGGAACCTCATGGACCAAGTCAGCACTGGACAGGAAATCTTAGGTTGCGGCCTCTGCTCCTGACAAAGATTTCGGACGCAGCAACGAATGGAGAGGAATCCCATGAATCCCCTCGCAACTCGGAGAGACAATGGCCTTTCCTGTGGCCTCATGAGTGGGTCCCTGAGGACTCCATTGTAACTCGAGAGGAACCTGCCGCAACTCGAGAAAAACCAGGAAGTTCTCCCTTCCAGGCGAGATGAGGCACTTTTCGGCTGAAGGGTCTCTAGGGAAATCACACCTTCCTTCTTGAACCTCGGAAGCATCCTTCAAATGCCTGTTGCAAGTTAAGACGTTCCCCGACATAACTGTCTCCACTCGAATAGAACAACGAAGGTCCCTGCACAACTCAAGAGGATCCCTTTTCTCCCCTCCTCAGTATCAGAAAGGGTTCCTTTCCCTGCTACGTCGAGAAATGATTCCTGGCCTTCCTGTCACATTTCATGAGGAGACGATCTCCACAGGAAACTCGATAGGAACTCCAGGGGTCGAGCCACGAAAATAAAAGACGCCCAAAAGTCTCAGTCGAATCCAGACGAATGGGATTTCCCTTCAGTGCCTCGAATGTCACACCGTGTATCGACTGACACCACGGTGGCACGTGTTACAACCCTGTTGGAATGCATCGTGGGAATGCTTCAGATCCCTGTGTCAACACGAAAGGAAGCCTCACAGTGCTACTACAGCTTGGGAGGAAAGTGAACTAGCATTTCTCTACACAAGTCAAGGCCTGGCTCCCCTATGGAGTCTCCAGAGGAACCTCAAGAACCATGTCAGCACTGGAGAAGAACCCTCAGGTTGCGGCCTCTGCTCCTGACAAAGACTTAGGACGTAGCAATGAATGGAGAGGAATCCCACGAGTCCCCTCTCAACTCGGTGAGACACTGGCCTTTCCTGAGGCCTCATGAGTGGGACCCTGAGGTCTCCATCGTAACTCGAGAAGAACCTGCTGCAACTCAAGTAAAACCAGGAGTTTCTCCCCTCCAGGCGAGATGAGGACATTTTCCACTGCGGTGTCTCGACGAATATCACACTTTCCATCTTGAAACTCGAAAGCGTTTTTCACACCCTTGCTGCAAGTCAAGAAGTTCTCCGACATAACCTTCTCCCTCAAGCGAAAAAAGAGGGTCCCTCCACAACTCAAGAGGAGCCCCGGTTCCCTCTCCTCAATGCGAGATGATGTTTTCTTTTCATGCTTCAACGAGACACGATGCCGGGGGTTCCTTTCGCATCTCAAGTGGATGCCTTCTCTACAGGAAAGGCGAGAGGAAATCCAGGGGTCGTGCAACCATTCCGAAAGACCAGCATATGACTCCTACCACTCCAGCTGAAGCTGATTTCCCTACATTGACTCGAATGTTACCCAGAGTATCGACTCACATCATGGTAGCCTCTGTGAGAGCCCTGTGGGAAAGCCTTGAGGGAAGGCACAGATCCCTGTGTCAACTCGACGGGAAGCCTGACTCTGCTGCTACAGCTGGGGAGGAAAGTGGACGTGCATGTCTCCACTCCAGACGAGGCCTGAGTCCCATGTGGAGACTCCAGAGGTACCCCACGAACACTGTCTTCAGTGGAGAGAACACCTCAGTTTGTGGCGTTCGCTCCAGACAAGGACTTAAAATGCGGCAACGAATGGAGAGTAATTAAAAGAAGCCTCTCACAATTCGCATAGGCACTGGCCTTTCTTGAGGCCTCCTGAGCGGGACGCTGAGGTTCCCCTGTTAACTCGAAAGAAACCTGCCGTAACTCGAGAAAAACCAGGAGGTTCTCCCCTCCAGGCGAGATGAGGCCCTTTTCCGCTGCAGGATCTCGAGGGAAATCACACCTTCCCTCTTGAACCTCGAAAGCGTCCTTCAAACGCTTGTTGCAAGTTAAGACGTTCCCCGACATATCTGTCTCCACTCGAGTAGAAAAACGAAGGTCCCTGCACAGCTCAAGAGGATCCCCATGATCCCCTCCACAGTTTGCGACGAGCGTTCCTTTCCCTGATTCGTCGAGAAATGATTTCTGCCTTTCCTTCGCATCTCAAGAGGAAGCGCTCTCCACAGTAAACTCGAGAGAAACTCCAGGGATCAGGCAACGAAAACAAAAGACGTGCAAGAGTCTCAGTCGAATCAGATGAACGTGATTTCCCTGCAGTGCCTCAAATGTCAAGCCGTGTATCAACCGACACCACGGGGGCACGTGTAAAAGCCCTGTGGGAAAGCCTTGCGGGAATGCCTCAGATCCCTGTGTCAACTCGATGAGAAGCCTCACACTGCTACTACAGCTCGGGAGGAAAGTGAACAAGCATTTCTCCACACGAGAGAAGGCCTGACTCCATTGTGGAGACTCCAGAGGAACCTGAAGCACCTTTTCAGCACTGGAGAGGAAACCCCAGGTTCCGGCCTTCTCTCCTGACAAATACTTAGGAAGCAGCACCGAATGGAGACAAATCCTTTGAATCCCCTCGCAACTCGGAGAGACACTGGCATTTCCTGAGGCCTCATGAGTGGGTCCCTGAGGTCTCCATCGTAACTCGAGAGGAACCTGCCGCAACTCGAGAAAAATCAGGAGGTTCTCCCTTCCAGGCGAGATGAGGCCCTTTTCCGCTGAAGGATCTTGAGGGAAATCACACCTTACCTCTTGAACCTCGGAAGCGTCCTTCAAACGCTTGCTGCAAATTATGATGTACCCCGACATATCTGTCTCCACTCGTGTAGAACAACGAAGGTCCCTGCAAAACTCAAGAGGATCCCCATTCCCCTTCCTCAGTGTGAGAGAGGGTTCCTTTCCCTGCTTCTTCGAGAAATGATTCCTGGCTTTCCTGTCCCACTTCATGAGGAAGCACTCTCCACCGGAAACTCGAGAGGAACTCCAGGGGTTGGGCTACGAAAACAAAAGATGGGCAAAAGTCTCAGTCCAATGCAGATGAACATGATTTCCCTGCAGTGCCTCGAATGTCATCCCGTGTATCGACTGACACCATGGTGGCACGTGTTTCATCCCTGTGGGAAAGCCACGTGGGAATGTCTCAGATCCCTCTGTCAACTCGATGGGAAACGTCACACTGCTACTACAGCTCGGGAGGAAAGCGAACTAGCATTTAACCACACGAAACAAGGCCTGACTCCCCTGTGGAGACTCCAGAGGAACCTCAAGTACCATGTCAGCATTGGAGAGGAAATCTCAGGTTCCAGCCTTCGCTCCTGACTAACACTTAGGAAGCAGCACCAAATGGAGAGGAATCCCTCGAGTCCCTTCGCAACTCGGAGAGACACTGGCCTTTCCTGAGGCCTCATGAGTGGGTCCCGGAAGTCTCCATCCTAATTCGAGAGGACCCTCCCGCAACTCCAGAAAAACCAAGAGGTTCTGCCCTCCAGGCAAGATGAGGCCCTTTTCAGCTGAAGCGTCTCGAGTGAAATCACACCTTCCCTCTTGAACCTCGAAAGCATCTTCACACCCTTGCTGCAAGTCAAGAAGTTCTACGACATATCCATCTCCACTCGAGCGAAACAGCGAGAGTCCCTCCACAACTCAAGAGGAGCCCCGTTTCTCTCTCCTCAATGCGAGATGACGTTTTCTTTTCGTGCTTCAATGAGACATGATGTCTGGCGTTACCTTCGCTGCTCAAGTGGAGGCCTTCTCTACAGGAAAGTGGAGAGCAACTCCTGGAGTTGTGCTACCATTCCGAAAGAACACCATATGACTCATACCACTCCAGCTGAAGCTCATTAACCTGCACTGCCTCGAATGTTACCCAGAGTATTGACTCAAACCATGTTGGCTCCTGTGACAGCCCTGTGGGAAAGCATTGAGGGAAGGCACAGATCCCTGTGTCAACTCGACGGGAAGCCTGACTCTGCTGCTACAGCTGGGGAGGTAAGCCGACGTGCATGTCTCCACTCCAGACGACGCCTGAATCCCATGTGGAGACTCCAGAGGAACCCCAAGAACCCTGTCTTCAGTGGAGAGGAAACTTCAGTTTGTGGCGTACACGTCAGACAAGAACTTAAGATGCAACTCTGATGGGAGAGGAATCCCAAGAAGCCTCTCACAAGTCGCATGGGCACTGGCCTTTGCTGAGGCCTCCTGAGTGGGTCACTGAGGTTCCCATCGTAACTCGAGAGGACCCTGCTGCAACTCAATAAAAACCAGGAGGTTCTCCCCTTCAGGCGAGATGAGGACATTTTCCACTGCTGTGTCTCTACGGAAATCACACCTTCCATCTAGAAACTCGAAAGCCTTTTTCCCACCCTTGCTGTAAGTCAAGAGGTTCTACAACATATCGTTCTAGATTCGAGCGAAACAAGAGGGTCCCTCCAAAACTCAAGAGGAGCCTCGTTTCCCTCTCCTCAGTGCGAGATGAGTGTCCTTCCCTGCTTTGGGGAGACATGATTCGTGGTGTTCCTTTCACATCTCAAGTGGAGGCCTTCTCTACAGGAAAGTCGAGATGAACTCCAGGGGTCGTGCAACCATTCCGAAAAACAACCATATGACTCATTCTACTCCAGCTAAAGCTGATTTCCCTACACTGCCTCGAATGTTACCCAGAGTATCGACTCACATCATGGTCGCCCCTATGACAGCCTTGTGGGAAAGCCTTGAGGGAAGGCACAATTCCCTGTGACAACACGACGGGAAGCTTGACTCTGCTGCTACAGCTCGGGAGGAAAGCAGACGTGCATGACTCCACTCGAGACGAGGACAGACTTGCATGTGTAGACTCCAGAGGAACCCCAAGAACCCAGTCTGCAGTGGAGAGGAAATTTCAGGTACGGCCTATCCTCCAGGTAAGGACTTAAGATTTGGCACCGACTGGAGAGGAATCCCGAGAAGCCTTTTGNAAGCGTCTCGAGTGAAATCACACCTTCCCTCTTGAACCTCGAAAGCATCTTCACACCCTTGCTGCAAGTCAAGAAGTTCTACGACATATCCATCTCCACTCGAGCGAAACAGCGAGAGTCCCTCCACAACTCAAGAGGAGCCCCGTTTCTCTCTCCTCAATGCGAGATGACGTTTTCTTTTCGTGCTTCAATGAGACATGATGTCTGGCGTTACCTTCGCTGCTCAAGTGGAGGCCTTCTCTACAGGAAAGTGGAGAGCAACTCCTGGAGTTGTGCTACCATTCCGAAAGAACACCATATGACTCATACCACTCCAGCTGAAGCTCATTAACCTGCACTGCCTCGAATGTTACCCAGAGTATTGACTCAAACCATGTTGGCTCCTGTGACAGCCCTGTGGGAAAGCATTGAGGGAAGGCACAGATCCCTGTGTCAACTCGACGGGAAGCCTGACTCTGCTGCTACAGCTGGGGAGGTAAGCCGACGTGCATGTCTCCACTCCAGACGACGCCTGAATCCCATGTGGAGACTCCAGAGGAACCCCAAGAACCCTGTCTTCAGTGGAGAGGAAACTTCAGTTTGTGGCGTACACGTCAGACAAGAACTTAAGATGCAACTCTGATGGGAGAGGAATCCCAAGAAGCCTCTCACAAGTCGCATGGGCACTGGCCTTTGCTGAGGCCTCCTGAGTGGGTCACTGAGGTTCCCATCGTAACTCGAGAGGACCCTGCTGCAACTCAATAAAAACCAGGAGGTTCTCCCCTTCAGGCGAGATGAGGACATTTTCCACTGCTGTGTCTCTACGGAAATCACACCTTCCATCTAGAAACTCGAAAGCCTTTTTCCCACCCTTGCTGTAAGTCAAGAGGTTCTACAACATATCGTTCTAGATTCGAGCGAAACAAGAGGGTCCCTCCAAAACTCAAGAGGAGCCTCGTTTCCCTCTCCTCAGTGCGAGATGAGTGTCCTTCCCTGCTTTGGGGAGACATGATTCCTGGTGTTCCGTTCACATCTCAAGTGGAGGCCTTCTCTACAGGAAAGTCGAGATGAACTCCAGGGGTCGTGCAACCATTCCGAAAAACAACCATATGACTCATTCTACTCCAGCTAAAGCTGATTTCCCTACACTGCCTCGAATGTTACCCAGAGTATCGACTCACATCATGGTCGCCCCTATGACAGCCTTGTGGGAAAGCCTTGAGGGAAGGCACAATTCCCTGTGACAACACGACGGGAAGCTTGACTCTGCTGCTACAGCTCGGGAGGAAAGCAGACGTGCATGACTCCACTCGAGACGAGGACAGACTTGCATGTGTAGACTCCAGAGGAACCCCAAGAACCCAGTCTGCAGTGGAGAGGAAATTTCAGGTACGGCCTATCCTCCAGGTAAGGACTTAAGATTTGGCACCGACTGGAGAGGAATCCCGAGAAGCCTTTTGCAACTCGCATGAACCCTGGCCTTTCCTGAGGCCTCCTGAGCGGGTCCCTGAAGTCCCCATCGTAACTCGAGATGAACCTGCCGCAACTCCAGAAAAACCAGGAAGTTCTCCCCTCCAGGCGAGATGAGGCCCTTTTCCACTGCAGGGTCTCGTGGGAAATCACACCTTCCCTCTTGAACCTCGGAAGCATCCATCAAACCTTTGCTGCACGTTAAGACGTTCCCCGACATAACTTTTTCCACTTGAGTAGAAAAACGAGGGTCCCTGCACTACTCAAGAGGATCCCCATTCTCCCCTCCTCAGTGTGAGAGAGGGTTCCTTTCCCTGCTTTGTCGAGAAATGATTCCTGGCTTTCCCGTCGCATTTCCTGAGGAGGCACTCTGCACAGGAAATTGGAGAGGAATTCCAAGGGTCGGGCCACGGAAACAAAAGACACGCAAAAGTCTCAGGCGAATCCAGATGAACGTGATTTGCCTGCAGTGCCTCGAATGTCATTCCGTGTATCAACTGACACCACGGTGGCACGTCTTACAGTTGTGTGGGAAAGCCTCGTGGGAATGCCTCAGATCCCTGTGTCAACTCGATGGGAAGCCTCACACTGCTACTGCATCTTCGGTAGAAAGCGAGCTAGCATTTCTTCAAAAGAGACAAGGCCTGAATCCCCTTTGGAGACTCCAGAGGAACCTCAAGAAACATGTCAGGACTGGAGAAGAAATCTCAGGTTCTGACCTTGGCTGCTGACAAACACTTAGGAAGCAGCACCGAATGGAGAGGAATCCCTCGAGTCCCCTCGCAACTTGGAGAGACACTGGCCTTTCCTGAGGTCTCATGAGTGGGTCCTTGAAGTCTCCATCGTAACTCGAGAGTAGCCTGTTGCAACTCAAGGAAAACCAGGAAGTTCTCCCCTCCAGGCGAGTTGAGGGCATTTTCCGCTGTCACTTAGGAAGCAGCACCGAATGGAGAGGAATCCCTCGAGTCCCCTCGCAACTTGGAGAGACACTGGCCTTTCCTGAGGTCTCATGAGTGGGTCCTTGAAGTCTCCATCGTAACTCGAGAGTAGCCTGTTGCAACTCAAGGAAAACCAGGAAGTTCTCCCCTCCAGGCGAGTTGAGGGCATTTTCCGCTGTGGTGTCTGTATGGTAATCACACTTTCCATCTTTAAACTGGAATGCGTTTTTCACACCTTTGCTGCAAGTCAAGAAGTTCTCCGACATATCCTTCTAGACTCGATCGAAACAGGAGGGTCCGTCCACAACTCAAGAGGCGCCCCGTTTCACTCTCCTCAATGCGAGATGAGCGTCTTTCCCTGCTTCGGGGAGACATGATTCGTGGTGTTCCTTTCACATCTCAAGTGGAGGCATTCTCTACAGGAAAGTCGAGATGAACTCCAGGGGTCGTGCAACCATTCCGAAAAACAACCATATGACTCATTCTACTCCAGCTAAAGCTGATTTCCCTGCACTGCCTCGAATGTTAGCCAGAGTATCGACTCACATCATGGTGGACCCTATGACAGCCCTGTGGGAAAGCCTTGAGGGAAGGCACAGATCCCTGTGACAACACGACGGGAAGCTTGACTCTGCTGCTACAGCTCGGAAGGAAAGTGGACGGGCATAACTCCACTCGAGACGAGGAAGGACTTGCATGTGTAGACTCCAGTGGAACCCCAAGAACCCATTCTGCACTGGAGAGGAAATTTCAGGTTGCGGCCTATCCTCCAGGTAAGGACTTAAGATTTGGCAGTGACTGGAGAGGAATCCCGAGAAGCCTTTCGCAACTCGCATGAACCCTGGCCTTTCCTGAGGCCTCCTGAGCGGGTCCCTGAAGTCCCCATCGTAACTCGAGAGGAACCTGCCGCAACTCCAGAAAAACCAGGAAGTTCTCCCCTCCAGGCGAGACAAGGCCCTTTTCCACTGCAGGGTCTCGAGGGAAATCACACCTTCCCTCTTGAACCTCAGAAGCGTCCATCAAATGCTTGCTGCACGTTAAGACGTTCCCTGACATAACTGTTTCCACTCGAGTAGAAAAACGAAGGTCCCTGCACAACTCAAGAGGATCCCCATTCTCCCCTCTTCAGTGTGAGACGAGGGTTCCCTTCCCTGCTTTGTCGAGAAATGATTCCTGGCTTTCCGGTCGCATCTCAAGGGGAGGCATTCTCCACAGGAAACTCGAGAGGAACTCCAGGGGTCGGGCCATGAAAACAAAAGATGCAGAAAGGTCTTATTCGAATCCAGATGAACGTGATTAGCCTGCAGTGACTCGAATGTCACACCGTGTATCGACTGACACCACGATGGCACGTGTTACAGCCCTTTGGGGAAGCCTCGTTGGAATGCCTCAGATCTCTGTGTCAACTTGATGGGAAGCCTCACACGGCTACTACAACTTGGGAGGGAAACGGACTAGCATGTCTCCACATGAGACAAGGCCGGGCTCCCCTGTGGAGTTTCCAGAGGAACCTCAAGAACCACGTCCTCACTGGATAGGAAACCTCAGGTTGCGGGCTCTGCTCCTGACAAAGACTTAGGACGTAGCAACGAATGGAGCGGAATCCCACGAGTCCCCTCGCAACTCAGAGAGACACTGACCTTTCCTGAGGCCTCATGATTGGGTCCCTGAGTTCTCCATCTTAATTCAAGAAGAACCTGCCCAAACTCGGAAGAACCCAGAGGTTCTCCCTTCCAGGCGAGATGAGGCCCTTTTCTGCTGCAGTGTCTCAACGGATTTGACACCTTCCCTCTTGAACCTCGAAAGCATCTCTCACACCCTTAATGCAAGTCAAGAAGTTCTCCGACATATCCTTCTAGACTCGATCGAAACAAGAGGGTCCCTCCACAACTCAAGAGGAGCCCCAGTTCACTCTCCTCAATGCGAGATGAGCGTCTTTCCCTGCTTCAGCGAGACATGATTCGTGGTGTTCCTTTCACATCTCAAATGGAGGCCTTCTCTACAGGAACGTCGAAATGAACTTCAGGGGTCGTGCAACCATTCCAAAAGACCACCATATGACTCATACCACTCCAGTTGAAGCTGATTCTTGCACTGCCTCGAATGTTACCCAGAGTATCGAATCACACCACCATGGCCCCTGTGACAGCCCTGTGGGAAAGGCCTGAGGGAAGGCACAGACCCCTGTGTCAAATGGACAGGAAGCCTGACTGTGCTGCTACAGCTTGGGAGGAAAACGGACGTGCATGTTTCCACTCCAGACGAGCCTGAATCCCATGTGGAGACTCCAGAGGAACCCCAAGAACCCTGTCTGCCCTGGAGAAGAAACTTCAGTTTGTGGCCTATGGTCCAGACTAGGGCATAATTGCGGCACTGACTGGAGAGGAATCCCAAGAAGCCCCTCACAACTCGCATGGGCACTAGCGTTTCCTCAGGCCTCCTGAGCAGGTCGCTGAGGTTACTGTCGTAACTCAAGAGGAACCTGCTGTAACTCGAGAAAAACCAGGAGGTTCTCCCCTCCAGGCGAGATGAGGCCCTTTTCTGCTGCAGGGTCTCGAGGGAAATCACACCTTCTCTCTTGAACCTCGGTAGTGTTTTTCAAAAACTTGAGGCTAGTTCTGTGAAAAATACCGCTGGTAGCTTGATAGAGATTGCATTGAATCTGTAGATTGCTTTGGATAATATATTCATTTTCACTATATTGATTCTTCCAATCCATGAACATGGTATATTTCTCCATCTATTAGTGTCCTCTTTGATTTCTTTCATCAGTGTTTTGTAGTTTTCTATATATA
>SJYX01019962.1:27948-102827 GCA_006410675.1 Oreotragus oreotragus
AAAAAAAAAAAAAAACTTGAGGCTAGACAAAAAGTTCCCCGAAATATCTGTCTCCACTAAAGTAGAACAACGAAGGTCCTTGCACAACTCAAGAGGATCCCCATTCTTTGCTCTTCAGTGTGAGTCGAGGGTTCCTTTCCCTGATTCGTCGAGAAATGATTCCTGCCTTCCCGTCGCATCTCAAGGGGAGGCGCTCTTCACAGGAGACTCAAGAGGAACTCCAGTGGTCTGGCCAGCAAAACAAAAGACCTGCAAATGTCTCAGTTGAATCCAGATGAACGTGATTACCCTGCAGTGCCTCGAATGTCACCCCGTGTATCGACTCACAACACGATGGCACGTGTGGCAGCTCTGTGGGATAGACTCGTGGGAAAGCCTCAGATCTCTGAGTCAACATGATGGGAAGCCTCACAGTGCTACTACAGCTCAGGAAGAAAACGGACTAGCATGTTTCCACAGGAGACAAGGCCTGGCTTCCTGTGGAGTCTCCAGAGGAACCTCAAGAACGGCTTCAGCACTGGAGAGGAAACCTCAGGTTGCGGGCTCTGCTCCTGAAAAAGACTTAGGACTCAGCAACGAATGGAGAGAAATCCCACGAATCCCCTCGCAACTCGGAGATACACTGGCCTTTCCTGAGGCCTCATGAGTGGGTCCCTGAGGTCTCCATCGTAACTCGAGCGGAACCTGCCGCAACTCGAGAAAAACCCAGAGGTTCTCCCCTCCAATCGAGATGAGGCCTTTTTCGGCTGTGGTGTCTCGACGGAAATCGCACCTTCCCTCTTGAACCTCGAAAGTGTCTCTCACACCCTTGCTGAAAGTCAAGAAGTTCTCCGACATATCCTTCTAGACTCGAGCAAAACAAGAGGGTCCCTCCAAAACTCAAGAGGAGCCGCGTTTCCCTCTCCTCAATGCGAGATGAGGGTTTCTTTCCCTACTTCAGTGAGACTTGATTCCTGGTGTTCCTTTCAAATCTCAAGGGCAGGCCTTCTCTACAGGAAAGACGAGGTGAACTCCAGGGGTCGTGGAACCATTCCAAAAGACCACGAAATGACTCATTCTACTCCAGTTAAAGCTGATATCCCTGCACTGTCTCAAATGTTACCCTGAGTATGGACTCACACCATGTTGGCCCCTGTGACAGCCCTGTGGGAAAGCCTTGAGGGAAGGCACAGATCCCTGTGTCAACTCGACAGGAAACTTGAGTCTGCTGCTACAGCTGGGGAGGAAAGTGGACGTGCATGTCTCTACTAGAGACGAGGCCTGACTCCACTGTGGAGACTCCATAGAAACCACAAGAACCCTGTCTGCCCTGGAGAAGAAACTTCAGATTGCGGCCTATGGTCCAGACAAGGACTTAAGATGCGGCACTGACTGGAGAGGAATCCCGAGAAGCCCCTCACAACTCACATGAATCCTTGCCTTTCCTGAGGCCTCCTGAGTGGGTCCCTGAGGTCCCCGTCATAACTCGAGAGGAACCTGCTGCAACTCGTGAAAAACCAAGAAGTTCTCCCCTCCAGGCGAGATGAGGCCCTTTTCGACTGAAGGGTCTCGAGGGAAATCACACCTTCCTTCTTGAACCTGGGAAGCGCCCTTCAAACGCTTGCTGCAAGATAAGACTTGCCCCGACATATCTGTCTCCACTCGAGTAGAACAACGAAGGTCCCTGCACAACTCAAGAGGAACCCCATTCTCCCCTCCTCAGTGTGAGAGAGGATTCCTTTCCCTGTTTCGTCGAGAAATGATTCCTGACCTTCCCGTCCCNATAAGACTTGCCCCGACATATCTGTCTCCACTCGAGTAGAACAACGAAGGTCCCTGCACAACTCAAGAGGAACCCCATTCTCCCCTCCTCAGTGTGAGAGAGGATTCCTTTCCCTGTTTCGTCGAGAAATGATTCCTGACCTTCCCGTCCCATTTCATGAGGGGCGCTCTCCACAGGAAACTCGAGAGGAACTCCAGGGGTGGGGCGACGAAAACAAAAGAGGTGAAATAGTCTCAGTCGATTCAAGAGTAACGTGATTTCCCTGCAGTGCCTCGAATGTCACCCCGTGTATCGACTGACACCATGGTGGCACGTGTTACAGTCCAGTGGAAAAGCCTCGTGGGAATGCCTCAGATCCCTGTGTCAACTCGATGGGAAGCCTCACACTGCTACTAAAGCTTGGGAGGAAAGCGAACTAGCAATTCTCCACAAGAGACAAGGCTGACTCCCCTGTGGAGACTCCAGAGGAACCTCAAGAACCAATCCAGTGGAAAAGCCTCGTGGGAATGCCTCAGATCCCTGTGTCAACTCGATGGGAAGCCTCACACTGCTACTAAAGCTTGGGAGGAAAGCGAACTAGCAATTCTCCACAAGAGACAAGGCTGACTCCCCTGTGGAGACTCCAGAGGAACCTCAAGAACCATGTCAGCACTGGAGAGGAAAACTCAGTTACCGGCCTTTGCTCCTGACAAACACTTAGGAAGGAGCACCAAATGGAGAGGAATCCCTCGAGTCCCCTCCCAACTTGGAGAGACATTGGCTTTTCCTGAGGCCTCATGAGTGGGTCCCACAGGTCTCCACTGTAACTCGAGAGGACCCTGCCACAACTGGAGAAAAACCATGAGGTTCTGCTCTCCAGGCGAGATGAGGCTCTTTTTCGTTTCGGTGTCCCGACGGAAATCACACCTTCCCTCTTGAACATCGAAAGCGTCCTTCACAACCTTGCAGCAAGTCAAGAAGTTATCTGACATATCCGTCTCCACTTGAATGAAACAGCGAGGGTCCCTTCACAACTCAGGAGGAGCCCCGTTTCCCTCTCCTCAATGCGAGACGAAGTTTTCTTTTCCTGCTTCGACAAGACATGATGCCTGGCGTTCCCTTCACATCTCAAGTGGAGGCCTTCTCTACAGGAAAGTCGAGAGGAACTCCAGGGATCATGCAACCATTCCGAAAGACCACCAGATGACTCATACCACTGCCGCTGAAGCTGATTTCCCTGCACTGCCTCGAATGTTACCCAGAGTATCGACTCACACCATGGTGGCCCCTGTGACAGCCCTGTGGGAAAGCCTTGAGGGAAGGCACAGATCCCTGTGTCAAATCGACGGGAAGATTGACTATCCTGCTACACCTGTGGTGGAAAGCGGACCTGCATGTCTCCACTCCAAACGAAGGCTGAATCCCATGTGGAGACCCCAGAGGAACCCCAAGAACCCTGTCTTCAGAGGAGAGGAAACTTCAGGTTGCGGCCTACGCTTCAGACAATGACAAGATGCGGCACCGACTGGAGATGAATCCCAAGAAGCCCCTCACAACTTGCATGGGCACTAGCCTTTCCTGAGGCCTCCTGAGCGGGTCGCTGAGGTTTCCATCGTAACTCAAGAGGAACCTGCCTTAACTCGAGAAAAACCAGGAGGTTCTCCCCTCCAGGCGAGATGAGGCCCTTTTCCAATGCAGGGTCTCAAGGGAAATCACACCTTCCCTCTTGAACCTCAGAAAAGTTTTTCAAAAACTTGAGGCTAGTCAAAAAGTTCCCCGAAATATCTGTCTCCACTAAAGTAGAACAACGAAGGTCCTTGCCCAACTCAAGAGGATCTTCATTCTCCGCTCTTCAGTGTGAGATGAGGGTTCCTTTTCCTGATTCGTTGAGAAATGATTCCTGCCTTCCCGTCGCATCTCAAGAGGAGGCACTCTCCACAGGAAACTGGAGAGGAACTTCAGTGGTCTGGCCAGCAAAACAAAAGACGTGCAAAAGTCTCTGTCTAATCAAGATGAACGTGATTAAGCTGCAGTGCCTCGAATGTCACCCTGAGTATCGACTCACAACACGGTGGCACGTGTGGCAGCTCTGTGGGATAGACTCGTGGGAAAGCCTCAGATCTCTGTGTCAACATGATGGGAAGCCTCAAACTGCTACTAGAGCTCAAGAGGAAAACGGACTAGCATGTCTCCACAGGAGACAAGGCCTGGCTTCCTGTGGAGTCTCCAGGGGAACCTCAAGAACTACTTCAGCACTGGAGAGGAAACCTCAGGTTGCGGGCTCTGCTCCTGAAAAAGACTTAGGACTCAGCAACAAATGGAGAGAAATCCCACGAATCCCCTCGCAACTCGGAGATACACTGGCCTTTCCTGAGGCCTCATGAGTNGGGGAACCTCAAGAACTACTTCAGCACTGGAGAGGAAACCTCAGGTTGCGGGCTCTGCTCCTGAAAAAGACTTAGGACTCAGCAACAAATGGAGAGAAATCCCACGAATCCCCTCGCAACTCGGAGATACACTGGCCTTTCCTGAGGCCTCATGAGTGGGTTCCTCAGGTCTCCATCGTAACTCGAGCGGAATCTGCCGCAACTCGAGAAAACCCCAGAGGTTCTCCCCTCCAGGCGAGATGAGGCCCTTTTCTGCTGCGGTGTCTCGACGGAAATCGCACCTTCCCTCTTGAACCTCGAAAGTGTCTGTCACACCATTGCTGAAAGTCAAGAAGTTCTCCGACATATCCGTCTCCATTCGAGCGAAACAAGAGGGTCCCTCCAAAACTCAAGAAGAGCCCTGTTTCCCTCTCCTCAATGAGAGATGAGGGTTTCTTTCCCGACTTCAGCAAGACTTGATTCCTGGTGTTCCTTTCCAATCTCAAGTGGAGGCCTTCTCTTCAGTAAAGACGAGATGAACTCCATGAGTCATGGAACCATTTCACAAGACCACGAAATGACTCATTCTACTTCAGTTAAAACTGATATCCATGCACTGCTTCGAATGTTACGCTGAGTATGGACTCACACCATGTTGCCCCTGTGAAAGCCCTGTGGAAAAGCCTTGAGGGAAGGCACAGATCCCTGTGCCAACTCGACTGGAAACCTGACTCTGCGGCTACAGCTGGGGAGGAAAGTGAACGTGCATGTCTCTACTAAAGACGAGACTTGACTCCACTGTGGAGACTCCGGAGCAACCACAAAACCCTTTCTGCCTTGGAGAAGAAACTTCAGATTGTGGCCTACGGTCCAGACAAGGACTTAAGATGCGACACCAACTGGAGAGGAATCTGGAGAAGACCCTCGAAACTCGCATGAGTCCTTGCCTTTCCTGAGGCCTCCTGAGCGGGTCCCTGAGGTCCCCGTTGTAACTCGAGAGGAAGCTGCCGCAACTCGAGAAAAACCAGGAGGTTCTCCCCTCCAGGCGAGATGAGGCCCTTTTTGACTGAAGGGTCTCGAGGTACATCACACCTTCCTTCTTGAACCTTGGAAGCGTCCTTCAAACGCTTGCTGCAAGTTAAGACGTTCCCAGACATATCTGTCTCCACTCGAGTAGAACAACGAAGGTCCCTGCACAACTCAAGAGGATCCCCATTCTCCCCTCCTCAGTGTGAGAGAGGGTTCCTTTCCCTGCTTCATCAAGAAATGATTCCTGGCCTTCCCGTCGCATTTCATGAGGAGACGCTCTGCACAGGAAACTGGAGAGGAATTCCAGGGGTCGGGCCACGAAAACAAAAGACACACAAAAGTCTCAGTTGAATCCAGATGAACGTGATTTGCCTGCAGTGCCTCGAATGTCATTTCGTGTATCAACTGACACCACGGTGGCACGTGTCACAGCCGTGTGGGAAAGCCTCGTGGGAATGCCTCAGATCCCTGTGTTAACTCGATGGGAAGCCTCACACTGCTACTGCATCTTCGGTAGAAACAAACTAGCATTTCTTCAAAAGAGACAAGGCCTGAATCCCCTTTGGAGACTCCAGAGGAACCTCAAGAAAAATGTCAGCAATGGAGAGGAAATCTCAGGTTCTGACCTTGACTACTGACAAACACTTAGGAAGCAGTACCGAATGGAGAGGAATCCCTCGAGTCCTCTCGCTACTTGGAGAGACATTGGCCTATCCTGAGGCCTCATGAGTGGGTCTCTGAGGTCTCCATCGTAACTCGAGAGTAACCTGTTGCAACTCGAGCAAAACCAGGAGGATCTCCCCTCTAGGTGAGTTGAGGGCATTTTCCGCTGCGGTGTCTGTATGGTAATCACACTTTCCATCTTTAAACTGGAATGCGTTTTTCACACCTTTGTTGCAAGTCAAGAAGTTCTCCAACATATCCTTCTAGACTCGATCGAAACAGGAAAGTCCGTCCACAAATCAAGAGGAGCCCCGTTTCACTCTCCTCAATGCGAGATGAGCGTCTTTCCCTTCTTCTGCGAGACATGATATCTGGTGTTCCTTTCGCATCTCAAGTGGAGGCCTTATCTACAGGAACGTCCAGATGAACTCCAGGGGTCGTGCAACCATAACGAAAGACCACCATATGACTCATCCTACTCCAGCTAAAGCTGATTTCCCTGCACTGCTTCGAATGTTACCCAGAGTATTGACTCACACCATGGTGGCCCCTGTGACAGCCCTGTGGGAAAGCCTTGAGGGAAGGCACAGATGCCTGTGACAACTCGAGGGGAAGCTTGACTCTGCAGCTACAGCTGGGGAGGAAAGTGGACGTGCATGTCTCCACTCGAGACGAGGATGGACTCCCATGTGTAGACTCCAGAGGAACCCCAAGAACCCTGTCTGCAGTGGAGAGGAAATTTCAAGTTTTGGCCTATGCTCCAGACAAGGACTTAAGATGTGGCACCGACTGGAGAGGAATCTCGTGAAGCCCCTCGCAACACGCATGAACCCTGGCCTTTCCTGAGGCCTCATAATTGGATCCCTGAGGTCCCCTTCGTAACTCGAGAGGAACATGCCATAAGTCGAGAAAAACCAGGAGGTTCTCTTCTCCAGGCGAGATGAGGCCCTTTTCCGTTGCAGGGTTCGATGGAAATTACACCTTCCCTCTTGAACCTCGAAAGCATCCTTCAAACGCTTGCTGCAAGTTAAGACATTCCCCGGCATGTCTGTCTCCACTTTATTAGAAAAAGGAAGGTCCCTGCACAACTCAAGAGAATCCCAATTCTCCCCTCGTCAGTGTGAGACGGGGGTTCCTTTCCCTGCTTCGTCAAGAAATGATGCCTGGCCTTCCCATCGCATCTCAAGAGAAGGCGCTCTCCACAGGACACTCGAGAGGAACTCCAGGAGTCAGGCAACCAAACCCAAAGAGGCGCAAATGTCTCAGTCTAATCCAGATGAATGTGATTACCCTGCAGTACCTCGAAGGTCACCCCGTGTATCGACTGACTAAACGGTGGCACGTGTTACAGCCCTGTGGGAAAGCCATGTGGGAATGCCTCAGATCCCTGTGTCAACTCGATGGGAAGCCTCACACTGCTACTACATCTCGGGATGAAAACGGACTAGCATGTCTCCACAAGAGACAAGGTCTGACTCCCTTGTGGAGTCTCCAGAGGAACCTCAAGAACCACTTCAACACTGGAGAGGAAACCTCCGTTTGCGGCCTCCGCTCCTGACAAACACTTAGGACGCAGCAACGAATGGAGAGGTATCCCTCGAGTCCCCTCGCAGCTCGGAGAGAGAATGGCCTTTCCTGAGCCCTCATGAGTGGGCCCCTGAGGTTTCCATCGAAACTCTAGGGGAACCTGTGGCAACTCGAGGAAAACCAGGAGGTTCTCCCCTCCAGGCGAGATGAGGCCCTTTTCCGCTGCAGGGTCTCAAGGGAAATCACACCTTCCCTCTTGAACCTCGAAAGCGTCTTGCACACACTTGCTGCAAGTCAAGAAGTTCTCTGACATATCCGTCTCCACTCGAGCGAAACAAGAGGGTCCCTCCAAAACTCAAGAGGAGCCCCGTTTCCCTATCATCAATTCGAGATGAGGGCTTCTTTCCCTGCTAGGGCCAGACTAGATTCCTTGTGTTCCTTTCACATCTCAAGTGGAGGCCTTCTCCACAGGAACATCGAGGTGAACTCCATGGGTCGTGCAACCATTCTTAAAGACCACCATATGACTCGTTCTACTCCAGCTAAAGCTGATTTCCCTGCAATGCCTCGAATGTTACCCAGAGTATCGACTCACACCATGGTGGCCCCTGTGTCAGCCCTGTGGGAAAGCCTTGAGGGAAGGCACAGATCCCTGTGACAACGCGATGGGAAGCTTGACTCTTTGCTACACCTGGGGAGGAAAGCGGACGTGCATGACTCCACTCGAGACGAGGATGGACTTGCATGTGTATACTCCAGAGGAACCCCAAGCACCCTGTCTGCAGTGGAGAGGAAATTTCAGGTTGCGGCCTATCCTCCAGGTAGATTTAAGATTTGGTACCGACTGGAGAGGAATCCCGAGAAGCCTTTCACACCTCGCATGAACCCTGGCCTTTCCTGAGGCCTCCTGAGCGGGTGCCTGAAGTCCCCATCGTAACTCGAGAGGAACCTGCCGCAACTCGAGTTTTTGGTCCTTCAAGAGGGGAGGGCCGCTCTACTCCGGGAAAAGACGACGTCCCAGAGTTCCCTTTAGTGTAGAAGGGAGAACTTGGAGCCTTCGCTCCATCAAACCCTTGCTGCACGTTAAGACGTTCCCCGAAATAACTATTTCCACCTGAGTAGGAAAACGAAGGTCCTTGCACAACTCAAGAGGATTCCCATACTCCCTTCTTCAGTGTGAGACGAGGGTTCCTTTCCCTGCTTCGTCGAGAAATGATTCCTGGCTTTGCAGTTCCATCTCAAGGGGAAGCACTCTCCAAAGGAAACTCGAGAGGAACTCCAGGGGTCAGGCCACGAAAACAAAAGACGCACAAAAGTTTTAGTCGAATCCAGATGAACGTGATATGCCTGCAGTGACTCGAATGTCACACCGTGTATTGACTGACTCCACGGTGGCACTTGTGACAGCCCTGTGGGAAAGCCTCGCGGGAATGCCTCAGATACCTGTGTCAACTCGATGGGAAGCCTCACACTGCTACTACAACTCTGGAGGAAAACGGATTAGCATGTCTCCACAAAAGACAAGGCCTGGCTCCCCTGTGGAGTCTCCAGAAGAACCTCAAGAACCAGTTTCGCACTGGAGAGGAAATCTCGGGTTGCGGCCTCTGCTCCTGACAAAGACTTAGGACGCAGCAACGAATGGAGAGGAATCCCACGAGTCCCCTCGCAACTCGGAGAGACACTGGCCTTTCCTGAGGCCTCATGAGTGGGTCCCTGAGGTCTCCATCTTAACTCGAGAAGAACCTGCCGAAACTCGGAAAAAGCCAGAGGTTCTCCCCTCCAGGCAAGATGAGGCCCTTTTCTGCTGCGGTGTCTCGACGGATTTGACACCTTCCCTTTTGAACCTCGGAAGCGTCTTTCACACACTTGCTGCAAGTCAAGAAGTTCTCCGACATATCAGTCTCCACTCGAGCCAAGCAAGAGTGTCCCTGCAAAACTCAAGAGGAGCCCCGTTTCCCTCTCCTCAATGCGAGATGCGGGTTTCTTTCCCTGATTCGGCGAGACTTGATTCCTTGTGTTCCTTTGGAATCTCAACTGGAAGCATTCTCTACAGGAAAGACGAGATGAACTCCAGTGGTCGTGGAACCATTCCAAAAGATCACGAAATGACTCATTCTACTCCAGTTAAAGCTAATATCCCTGCACTGCCACGAATGTTACCCAAAGTATAGACTCACACCATGTTGGCCCCTGTGACAGCCCTGTGGGAAAGCCTTGAGGGAAGGCACAGATCCCTGTGTCAGCTAGACGGGAAGCTTGACTCTCCTGGTACACCTGGGGAGGAAAGCGGACCTGCATGTCTCCACTCCAGATGTAGGCTGAATCACATGTGGAGACCCCAGAGGAACCCCAAGAACCTTGTCTTCAGAGGAGAGGAAACTTCAGGTTGCAGCCTACGCTCCAGACAAGGACTTAAGATGCGGCACCGACTGGAGAGGAATCCCAAGAGGCCCCTCGCAACTCGCATGGGCCTTTCCTGTGGCCTCCTGAGCGGGTCGCTGAGGTTCCTGTCATAACTCGAGAGGAACCTGCCAAAACTCGAGAAAAACCAGGAGGTTCTACCCTCCAGGCGAGATGAGGCCCTTTTCCGCTGGAGGGTCTCAAGGGAAATCACAACTTCCCTATTGAACCTCGAAAGCGTCTTTCACACACTTGCTGCAAGTCAAGAAGTTCACTGACATATCCGTCTCCACTCGAGCGAAACAAGAGGGTCCCTCCAAAACTCAAGAGGAGCCCCGTTTCCCTGTCATCAATGCGAGATGAAGGCTTCTTTCCCTGCTTGAGTGAGACTAGATTCCTGGTGTTCCTTTCAAAACTCCACTGGAGGCCTTCTCTACAGGAAAGTCGAGATGAACTCCAGGTGTCGTGGAACCATTCCAAAAGACCACGAAATGTCTCATTCTACTCCACTTAAAGCTGATATCCCTGCATTGCCAAGAATGTCACCCAAAGTATGGACTCACACCATGTTGGCACCTGTCACAGCCCTGTGGGAAAGCCTTGAGGGAAGGCACAGATCCCTGTGTCAATTCGATGGGAAGTTTGACTCTGCTGCTACAGCTGGGGAGGAAAGTGGACGTGCATGTCTCCACTCGAGTTGAGGCCTGACTCCCCTGTGGAGACTCCAGAGGAACCCCAGGAATCCCGTCTGCCCTGGAGAAGAAACTTCAGTTTGCGGCCTACGGTCCAGACAAGGACTTAAGATGAAGCACAGACTGGAGAGGAATCCCAAGGAGCCCCTTGCAACTCGCATGAATCCTTGCCTTTCCTGAGGCCTC
Organism: Oreotragus oreotragus; assembly: GCA_006410675.1. Lineage (NCBI taxonomy): Eukaryota > Metazoa > Chordata > Mammalia > Artiodactyla > Bovidae > Oreotragus > Oreotragus oreotragus. The sequence continues at coordinate 38,553 of SJYX01019962.1, forward strand.
CTGAGCGGTTCCCTGAGGTCTCCATCGTAAATCAAGAGGAATCTGCCACAACTCGAGAAAAACCAGGAGGGTCTCCCATCCAGGCGAGATGAGGCTCTTTTTCTTTGCGTTTTCTCGACGGAAATCACACCTTCCATTTTGAACCTCGAAAGCGTCATTCACACCCTTGCAGAAAGACAAGAAGATCTCCGACATATCCATCTCCACTCGAGTAAAACAGCGAGAGTCCCTCCACAATTCAACAGGAGCCCCGTTTCCCTTTCCTCTATGCAAGATGACGTTTTCTTTTCCTGCTTCGACGAGACATAATGCCTGTCATTCCTTTCGCATCTCAAGTGAAGACGTTCTCTACAGGAAAGTCGAGAGGAACTCCAGGGGTCGTTAAACTATTCCAAAAGACCAACATATGACCCATGCCACTCCAGCTGAAGCTGATTTTCCTGCGCTGCCTCGAATGTTATCCAGTGTATCGATTCACTCCATGGTGGCCCCTGTGACAGCCCTGTGGGAAAGCCTTGAGGGAAGGCACAGATCCCTGTGACAAATCGATGGGGAGCCTGACTCTGCAGCTACAGCTGGGGAGGAAAGCGGACCTGCATGTCTCCACTCNTCCTGCGCTGCCTCGAATGTTATCCAGTGTATCGATTCACTCCATGGTGGCCCCTGTGACAGCCCTGTGGGAAAGCCTTGAGGGAAGGCACAGATCCCTGTGACAAATCGATGGGGAGCCTGACTCTGCAGCTACAGCTGGGGAGGAAAGCGGACCTGCATGTCTCCACTCCAAACGAGGCCTGAATCCAATGTGGAGACTCCAGAGGAACCCCAAGAACTCTGTCTTCAGTGGAGAGGAAACTTCAGTTTGCAGCCTATGCTCCAGACAAGGACGTAATGTGCGTCATCGACTGGAGAGTAATACCAAGAAGCCCCTCGCAACTCGCATGGGCAATGGCCTTTCCTGAGGCCTCCTGAGTGGGTCGCTGAGGTTCCCGTCGTAACTTGAGAGGAACCTGCCATAACTCGAGAAATACAAGGAGGTTCTCCCCTCCAGGAGAGATGAGGCCGTTTTCCTCTGCAGGGTCTCAAGGGAAATCACACCTTCCCTCCTGAACCTCAGAAGCGTCGTTCAAACACTTTAGGCTAGTCAAAAAGTTCCCCCATATATCTGTCTTCATTGGATTAGAACAAAGAAGGTCCCTGCACAACTCAAGAGGATGCCCATTCTCCCCTCTTCAGTGTGAGACGAAGGTTCCTTTCCCTAATTTGTCGAGAAATGATTCCTGCCTTCCCATCGCATCTCAAGAGGAGGCGCTCTCCACAGGAAACTCGAGAGGAACTCCNCCATATATCTGTCTTCATTGGATTAGAACAAAGAAGGTCCCTGCACAACTCAAGAGGATGCCCATTCTCCCCTCTTCAGTGTGAGACGAAGGTTCCTTTCCCTAATTTGTCGAGAAATGATTCCTGCCTTCCCATCGCATCTCAAGAGGAGGCGCTCTCCACAGGAAACTCGAGAGGAACTCCAGGGGTCGGGACAGCAAAACAAAAGAGGCACAAAAGTCTCAGTCATATCCAGATGAATGTGAACACCCTGCAGTGCCTCGAATGTCACCCCGTGTATTGACTCACACTACGGTGGCACGTGTGGCAGCTCTGAGGGAAAGCCTCATGGGAAAGCCTCAGATCCTTGTGTCAACTCGATGCGAAGCCTCACACTGCTACCACATCTCGGGAGGAAAACGGAATACCATGTCTCCACACGAAACAAGGCCTGGCTCCCCTGTGGAGTCTCCAGAGGAAACTCAAGAACCTTGTCCGCACTGCAGAGGAATCCTCTGGTTGCGGCCTCCGCTCCTGACAAAGACTTAGGATGCAGCAACGAATGGAGAGGAATCCCACGGGTCCCCTTGCAACTCGGACAGTTATTGTTCTTTCCTGAGGCCTCATGAGTGGGTTCCTGAGGTCTACATTGTAACTCGAGAGGAACCTGCCTCAACTCGAGAAAAAACTAGAGGTTCTGCCCTCCAGGCGAGATGAGGCCCTTTTCCACTGTGGTGTCTCGATGGAAATCACACCTTCCCTCTTGAACCACGCAAGCGTCTTTCACACCCTTTCTGCAAGTCAAGAAGTTCTCCGACATATCGGTCTCCACACGAGCAAAACAAGAGTATCCCTCCAAAACTCAACAGGGGCCCCGTTTCCCTCTTCTCAATGCGAGATGAGGGCTTCTTTCCCTGATTCGGCGAGAATTGATTCATTGTGTTCCTTTGGAATCTTAAGTGGAGGCCTTCTCTACAGGAAATTCGAGATGAACTCCAGGGGTCGTGGAACCATTCCAAAAGACTACGAAATGACTCATTCTACTCCAGTTAAAGCTGATATCCCTTCACTGCCACGAATGTTACCCAAAGTATAAACTCACACCATGTTGGCCCCTGTGACAGCCCTGTGGGAAGCCTTGAGGGAAGGCACAGATCCCTGTGTCAATACGACTGGAAGCTTGACTCTGCTGCTAGAGCTGGGGAGGAAAGCGGACGTGCATGTCTCCACTCGAGACGAGGCCTGACTCCCCTGTGAAGACTCCAGAGGAACCCCAAGAACCATGTCAGCCCTGGAGAAGAAACTTCAGGTTGCAGCCGACGGTCCATACAAGGACTTAAGATGTGGCACTGATGGGAGAGGAATCCCGAGATGCCCCTCGCAACTCGTATGGGCACTAGCCTTTCCTGAGGCCTCCTGAGCGGGTCGCTGAGGTTCCCATCGTAACTCAAGAGGAACCTGCCGTAACTCGAGAAAAACCAGGAGGTTCTCCCCTCCAGGCGAGATGAGGCCCTTTTCCGCTGTGGTGTCTCGATGGAAATCACACCTTCCCTCTTGAACCACGCAAGCGTCTTTCACACCCTTTCTGCAAGTCAAGAAGTTCTCCGACATATCGGTCTCCACACGAGCAAAACAAGAGTATCCCTCCAAAACTCAACAGGGGCCCCGTTTCCCTCTTCTCAATGCGAGATGAGGGCTTCTTTCCCTGATTCGGCGAGAATTGATTCATTGTGTTCCTTTGGAATCTTAAGTGGAGGCCTTCTCTACAGGAAATTCGAGATGAACTCCAGGGGTCGTGGAACCATTCCAAAAGACTACGAAATGACTCATTCTACTCCAGTTAAAGCTGATATCCCTTCACTGCCACGAATGTTACCCAAAGTATAAACTCACACCATGTTGGCCCCTGTGACAGCCCTGTGGGAAGCCTTGAGGGAAGGCACAGATCCCTGTGTCAATACGACTGGAAGCTTGACTCTGCTGCTAGAGCTGGGGAGGAAAGCGGACGTGCATGTCTCCACTCGAGACGAGGCCTGACTCCCCTGTGAAGACTCCAGAGGAACCCCAAGAACCATGTCAGCCCTGGAGAAGAAACTTCAGGTTGCAGCCGACGGTCCATACAAGGACTTAAGATGTGGCACTGATGGGAGAGGAATCCCGAGATGCCCCTCGCAACTCGTATGGGCACTAGCCTTTCCTGAGGCCTCCTGAGCGGGTCGCTGAGGTTCCCATCGTAACTCAAGAGGAACCTGCCGTAACTCGAGAAAAACCAGGAGGTTCTCCCCTCCAGGCGAGATGAGGCCCTTTTCCGCTGCAGGGTTTCAAGGGAAATCACACCTTTCCTCTTAAACCTTGGAAGCGTTTTTCAAAAACTTGAGGCTCGTCAAAAAGTTCCCCAACATATCTGTCTCCACTAAAGTAGAATAACGAATTTCCTTGCACAACTCAAGAGGATCCCCATTCTCAGCTCTTCAGTTTGAGACGTGGGTTCCTTTCCCTGATTCGTTGAGAAATGATTCCTGCCTTCCCGTTGCACCTCAAGAAGAGGCACTCTCCACAGGAAACGCGAGAGGAACTCCAGTGGTCAGGCCAGCAAAACAAAAGACGCGCAAATGTCTCAGTCGAATCCAGATGAACGTGATTACCCTGCAGTTCCTCGAATGTCACCCCATGTATCGACTCACACCACGGTGGCACATGTGGCAGCTCTGTGGGATAGACTCGTGGGAAAGCCTCAGATCTCTGAGTCAACATGATGGGAAGCCTCANGAACTCCAGTGGTCAGGCCAGCAAAACAAAAGACGCGCAAATGTCTCAGTCGAATCCAGATGAACGTGATTACCCTGCAGTTCCTCGAATGTCACCCCATGTATCGACTCACACCACGGTGGCACATGTGGCAGCTCTGTGGGATAGACTCGTGGGAAAGCCTCAGATCTCTGAGTCAACATGATGGGAAGCCTCAAACTACTACTACAGCTCAGGAGGAAAACGGACTAGCAGGTCTGCACACGAGACAAGGCCTGGCTTCTTGTGGAGTCTCCAGGGGAACCTCAAGAACCACTTCAGCACTGGAGAGGAAACCTCAGGTTGCAGGCTCTGCTCCTGAAAGAAGACTTAGGACTCAGCAATAAATGGAGAGAAATCCCACGAGGCCCCTGCCAACTTGGAGAGACAATAGCCTTTCCTGAGGCCTCATGAGTGGGTTCCTGAGGTCTCCATCGTAACTCGAGGAAAACCCAGAGGTTCTCCCCTCCAGGCGAGATGAGGCTTTTTTTCCGCTGCTATGTCTCGACGGAAATCACACCTTCACTCTTGAACCTCGAAAGTGTCTCTCACACCCTTGCTGAAAGTCAAGAAGTTCTCTGACATATCCGTCTCCACTCGAATGAAACAAGAGAGTCCCTCCAAAACTCAAGAGGAGCCTCTTTTCCCTTTCCTCAATGCTAGATGAGGGTTTCTTTCCCTACTTCAGCGAGATTTGATTCCCGGTGTTCCTTTCGAATCTCTAGTGGAGGCCTTCTCTACAGGAAAGACGAGGTGAACTCCAGGGGTCGTGGAACCATTCCAAAAGACCACGAAATGACTCATTCTACTCCAGTTAAAGCTGATATCCCTGCACTGTCTCGAATGTTACCCTGAGTATGGACTCACACCATGTTGGCCCCTGTGACAGCCCTGTGGGAAAGCCTTGAGGGAAGGCACAGATCCCTGTGTCAACACGACTGGAAGCTTGACTCTGCTGCTACAGCTGGGGAGGAAAGTGGACATGCATGTCTCTACTAGAGTCGAGGCCTGACTCCACTGTGGAGACTCCAGAGGAACCACAAGAACCCTATCTGCCCTGGAGAAGAAACTTCAGATTGTGGCCTACAGTCCAGACAAGGACTTAAGATGCGGCACCGACTGGAGAGGAATCCCGAGAAGCCCCTCGAAACTCGCATGAATCCTTGCCTTTCCTGAGGCCTCCTGAGCGGGTCCCTGAGGTTCCCATCGTAACTTGAGAGGAACCTACCGCAACTCGAGAAAAACCAGGAGGTTCTCCCCTCCAGGCGAGATGAGGCCCTTTTCGACTGAAGGGTCTCGAGGTACATCACACCTCCCTTCTTGAACATCGGAAGCATCCTACAAATGCTTGCTGCAAGGTAAGACGTTCCCAGACATATCTGTCTCCACTCGAGTAGAACAACGAAGGTCCCTGCACAACTCAAGAGGANTTGAACATCGGAAGCATCCTACAAATGCTTGCTGCAAGGTAAGACGTTCCCAGACATATCTGTCTCCACTCGAGTAGAACAACGAAGGTCCCTGCACAACTCAAGAGGATCCCCATTCTCCCTTCCTCAGTGTGAGAGAGGGTTCATTTCCTTGCTTCGTCGAGAAATGATTCCTGGACTTCCTGTCGCATTTCATAAGGAGGCGCTCTCCACAGAAAACTCGAGAGGAACTCGAGGGGTCGGGCCACGAAAACAAAAGACACGCAAAGGACTCAGTCGAATCCAGATGAACGTGATTTCCCTGCAGTGCCTCGAATGTCATCTCGTGTAACAACTGAAACCACGGTGGCACGTCTTACAGCCCTGTGGGAAAGTCTCGTGGGAATGCCTCAGATCCCTGTGTCAACTTGATGAGAAGCCTCACACTGCTACTGCATCTTCGGTAGAAAGCAAACTAGCATTTCTTCAAAAGAGGCAAGGCCTGACTCCCCTTTGGAGACTCCAGAGGAACCTGAAGAACCATGACAGCATTGGAGAAGAAACCTCAGGTTCTGACGTTGGCTCCTGACAAACACTTAGGAAGCAGCACCGAATGGAGAGAAATCCCTCGAGTCCTCGCGCTACTTGTAGAGACACTGGCCTTTCCTGAGGCCTCATGAGTGGGTCCCTGAGGTCTCCATCGTAACTCGAGTGTAACCTGCTGCAACTCCAGAAAAACCAGGAGGTTCTCCCCTCCACGCGAGTTGAGGGTATTTTCCGCTGCAGTGTCTGTATGGTAATCACACTTTCCATCTTGAAACTGGAATGCGTTTTTCACACCTTTGCTGCAAGTCAAGAAGTTCTCCGACATATCCTTCTAGACTCGATCGAAACAGGAAAGTCCGTCCACAAATCAAGAGGAGCCCCGTTTCACTCTCTTCAATGCGAGATGAGTGTCTTTCCTTTCTTCTGCGAGACATGATTCCTGGTGATCCTTTTGCATATCACGTGGAGGCCTTTTCTACAGGAACGTTGAAATGAACACCAAGGGTCATGCAACCATAACGAAAGACCACCGTATGTCTCATTCTACTCCAGCTAAAGCTGATTTCCCTGCACTGCCTCGAATGTTACCCAGAATATCGACTCTCACCATGTTGGCCCCAGTGACAGCGCTGTGGGAAAGCCTTGAGGGAAGCCACAGATTCCTGTGACAACTCGAGGGGAAGCTTGACTCTGCTGCTACAGCTGGGGAGGAAAGTGGACGTGCATGTCTCCACTCGAGGTGAGGACGGACTCCCATGTGGAGACTCCAGAGGAACCCCAAGAACCCTGTCTGCAGTGTAGAGGAAATTTCAGTTTGTGGCCTACACTCCGGACAAGTACTTAAGATGCGACACTGACTGGAGAGGAATCCTGAGAAGTCCCTCATAACCCGCATGTACCCTGGCCTTTCCTGAGGCCTCCTGAGCGAGTCCCTGAGGTTCCCTTCGTAACTCGAGGGGAACCTGCCGTAACTTGAGGAAAACCAGGAGGTTCTCCTCTCCAGGCGAGATGAGGCCCTTTTCCGCTTCATGGTCTCAAGGGAAATAACACCTTCCCCTGGCCTTTCCTGAGGCCTCCTGAGCGAGTCCCTGAGGTTCCCTTCGTAACTCGAGGGGAACCTGCCGTAACTTGAGGAAAACCAGGAGGTTCTCCTCTCCAGGCGAGATGAGGCCCTTTTCCGCTTCATGGTCTCAAGGGAAATAACACCTTCCCCCTTGAACCTCGGAAGCATCGTTAAAAAACTTGAGGCTAGTAACAAAGTCCCCGATATATCTGACTCTACTCGAGTAGAACAATGAAGGTCCCTGCACAACTCAAGAGGATCTTCATTCTCCGCTCTTCAGTGTGAGACGAGGGTTCCTTTCCCTGCTTCGTCGAGAAATCATTCCTGGCTTTCCCGTCGCATCTCAAGAGGAGGTGCTCTCCACAGGAAACTCAAGAGGAACTCCAGGAGTCGGGCCACCAAACCAAAAGAGGCGCAAAAGTCTCAGTCGAATCCAGATGAATGTGATTACCCTGCAGTGCCTCGAATGTCACCCCGTGTATAGACTCACACCACGGTGGCACGCATGACAGCTCTGTGAGAAAGCCTCCTGGGAAAGCTTCAGAACCCTGTGTCAACTCGATGGGAAGCCTCACACTGCTACTACATCTCGGCAGGAAAACGGACTAGCATGTCTCCACACGAGACAAGGCCTGGCTCCCATGTGGAGTCCCCAGAGGAACCTCAAAAACCACGTCAGCACTGGAGAGGAAATCTCAGGTTGTGGCCTCTGCTCCTGACAAAGACTTAGGACGCAGCAATGAATTGAGAGGAATCCCACGAGTTCCGTTGCAAATCGGAGAGACACTGGCCTTTCCTGAGGCCTCATGAGTGGGTCCCTGAGGTCTCCATCGTAACTCGAGAGGAACCTNAGACTTAGGACGCAGCAATGAATTGAGAGGAATCCCACGAGTTCCGTTGCAAATCGGAGAGACACTGGCCTTTCCTGAGGCCTCATGAGTGGGTCCCTGAGGTCTCCATCGTAACTCGAGAGGAACCTGCTTCAACTCGAGAAAAACCCAGAGGTTCTCCGGTCCATGCGAGATGAAGCCTTTTTCCGCTGCAGGGTCTCGAGGGAAATCACAACTTTCCTCTTGAACCTCAGAAGCGTCCTTCAAACGATTGCTGCAAGTTAACACATTCCCCGACATATCTCTCTCCACTCAAGTAGAAAAACGAAGGTGCCTGCACAACTCAAGGGCATCCCCATTCTCCCCTCCTCAGTGTGAGACGAAGCTTCCTTTCCCTGCTTCGTCGAGAAAAGATTCCTGGCCTTCCCTTGCCGTCTCAAGAGGAGGCGCTCTTCACAGAAAACTGTAGAACTCCAGGAGTAGGGCCACCAAACCAAAAGAGGCACAAAAGTCAGTCGAATCCAGATGAACGTGATTACCCTGCACTGCCTCGAATGTCACCCCGTGTTTCGACTCACACTATGGTGGCACGTGTGACAGCTCTGTGGGAAAGCCTCGTGGGAAAGCCTCAGATCCCTGAGTCAACGCAATGGGAAGCCTCACACTGCTACTACAGCTCGGGAGGAAAAGGGACTAGCATGTCTCCACACGAGACAAGGCCTGGCTCCCTGTGGAGACTCCAGAGGAAACCCAAGAAACCTGTCTGCCCTGGAAAAGTAACTTCAGGTTGCGGCCTCCACTCCTCACAAAGTCATAGGATGGAGCAACGAATGGAGCAGAATCGCACAAGTCCCCTCGCAACTAAGAGAGACACTGGCCTATCCTGATGCCTCATGAATGGGTCCTGAGGTTTCCATCATAACTCGAGAGGAACCTGCCACAACTCGAAAAAAAACAGGAGATTCTCCCCTCCTTGTGAGATGAGGACATTTTCTGATGCGGTATCTCGACGGAAATCACACCTTCCCTTTTGAAACATGAAAGCATCTTTCACACCCTTGCTGCAAATCAAGAAGTTCTCCGACATATCCGTCTCTAGTCACACGAAATAAGAAGGTCCCTCCAAAACTCAAGAGGAGCCCAGTTTCCCTCTTCTCAATGCGAGATGAGGTTTTCTTTCACTGCTTCGGCGAGACATGATTCCTGGTGTTCCTTTCGCATCTCAAGTGGAGGTCTTCTTTATAGGAAAGTCGAGAGGAACTCCAGGGGTCGTGCAACCATTCCAAAAGACCACGAAATAACTCTTTCTACTCCAGCTAAAGCTGATTTCCCTGCACTGCCTCAAATGTTACCCAGAGTATCGACTCACACCATGNGTGTTCCTTTCGCATCTCAAGTGGAGGTCTTCTTTATAGGAAAGTCGAGAGGAACTCCAGGGGTCGTGCAACCATTCCAAAAGACCACGAAATAACTCTTTCTACTCCAGCTAAAGCTGATTTCCCTGCACTGCCTCAAATGTTACCCAGAGTATCGACTCACACCATGGTGAACCCTGTGACAACCCTGTGGGAAAGCCTTGAGGGAAGGAACAGATCCTTGTGTCAACTCGACGGAAAGCTTGACTCTGCTGCTACAGCTGGGGAGGAAAGCGGAAATGCATGTCTCCACTTGAGACAAGGCCCGACTACCCTGTGGAGACTCCAGAGGAACCCCAAGAACCCTGTCTGCACTGGAGAGGAAACTTCAGTTGGCGGCCTACGTTCCAGAGAAGGACTTAAGATGCGGCACTGACTGGAGAGGAATCCCGTGAAGCCCCTCGCAACTCTGATGGACACTGGCCTTTCCTGAGGCCTCCTGAACAGATCCCTGAGGTCACCGTCTAACTCGGAGGAACCTGCCACAACTCGAGACAAAATAGGAGGTTCTTCCATCCAGGCGAGATGAGGCCTTTTTCTGCTGCAGGGTCTCAAGGGAAATCACACCTTCCCTCTTGAACCTCGGAAGCATCGTTCAAACAATTGAAGCTAGTCAAAAAGTACCCTGACATATCTGTCTGCACTCGAGTAGAACAACGAATGTCCCTGCACAACTCAAGAGGATCCCCATTATCCCCTCTTCAGTGTGAGACGAATCCATTCCTGATTCTTCGAGAAATGATTCCTGCATTCCCATCGCATCTCAAGAGGAGGCGCTCTCCAGAGGAAACTCCAGAGGAACTCCGGGGTTTGGACCACCAAATCAAAAGAGGCGCAAAAGTCTCACTCGAATCCAGATGAACGTGATTACCCTGCAGTGCCTCGAATGGCACCACATGTATCGACTGACACCACGGTGGCACTTCTGACAGCTCTGTGGGAAAGCCTCCTGGGAAAGCCTCAGATCCCTGTGTCAACACGATGGGAAGCCTCACACTGCTATGACAGCTCGGGAGGACAAAGGACTAGCATGTTTCCACACGAGACAAGGCCTGACTCCCCTGTGGAGTCTCCAGTGGAATCTCAAGTACCACGTCAGCACTGTAGAGGAAACCTCAGGTTGCGGCTCCTAACAAAGACTTAGGATGCAGCAACGAATGCAGAGGAATCCCACGAGTCCCCTCGCAACTCGGAGAGACACTGGCCTTTCCTGAGGCCTCATGAGTGGGTCCCAGAGGTCTCCATCGAAACTCGAGAGAAACCTGCCGCAACTCGACAAAAACCAGGAAGTTCTCCCCTCCAGGCGAGATGAGGCCCTTTTCCACTGCGTTGTCTAGATGGAAGTCACACCTTCCCTCTTGAAATTCGAAAGCATCTTTCACGCTCTTGATGTAAGTCAAGAAGTTCTCCGACATATCTATCTCCTTTCCAGCGAAACAAGAGGGTCCCACCAAAACTCAGGAGGAGCCCCGTTTCCCTCTCCTCAATGCAAGATTAGGGTTTCTTTCCCTGCTTCGGCGAGACATGATTGCTGGTGTTCCTTTCGCATCTCAAGTGGAGGCCTTCTCTACAGGAAAGTCGAGAGGAACCCCGGGGGTTGTGTAACCATTCCAAAAAAACACGAAATGACTCATTCTACTCCAGTTAAGCTGATTTCCCTGCACTGCCTCGAATGTTACCCAGAGTATCGACTCACACCATGGTGGACCCTGTGACAGCTCTGTGGGAAAGCCTTCAGTGAAGGCACAGAACCCTGTGTCAAGTCCACGGGAGGCTTGACTCTGCTGCTACAGCTGGGGAGGAAAGCGGACGTGCATGTCTCCATTAGATACAAGGCCTGACTCCCCTGAGGAGACTCCAGAGGAACTCCAAGAACACTCTCTGCAGTGGAGAGGAAAATTCAGGTGGTGGCCTACGCTCCAGATGAGGACTTAGGATGCGGCAACGCCTGGAGAGGAATCTGGAGAAGCCCCTCATAACTCGCATGAACCCTGGCCTTTCTTGAGGCCTCCTGAGTGGGTCGCTGAGGTCCCCGTCATAACTTGAGAGGAACATGCTGCAACTCGAGCAAAACCAGGAGTTCTCCACTCCAGGCGAGATGAGGACCTTTTCCACTGCAGGGTCTCGAGGGAAATCACACCTTCCCTCTTGAACCTCGGAAGCACCCTTCCAAGGCTTGCTGAAATTTAAGACATTACCGACATATCTGTCTCCACTATTGTAGAACAACGAAGGTCCCTGCACAAATCAAGAGTATCCCCATTCTCCCCTCTTCAGTGTGAAGCGAGGGTTGTTTCTCTGATTCGTTGAGAAATGATTCCTGCTTTCCCGTCGCATCTCAAGAGGAGGCGCTCTCTACAGGAAACTCGAGAGGAACTCCAGGGGTCGGGGCACAAAACCAAAAGAGGCGCAAATGTCTCAGTCGAATCCAGATGAACGTGATTACCCTGCAGTGCCTCAAATGTCACCCGTGTATCGATTCACACCACGGTGGCACGTGTGACAGCTCTGTGGGAAAGCCTCGAAGGAAAGCCTCAGATCACTGTGTCAACTCGATGGGAAGCCACACATTGCTATTATATCTCGGGAGGAAAACGTTCTTGCATGTCTCCACATGAGATAAGGCCCTGCTCCCATGTGGAGTCTCCAGAGGAACTTCAAGAACCACGTCAGCACTGGAGAGGAAAACTCAGGTTGCGGTCTCCACTCCTGACAAAGATTTAGGACGCAGCAACGAATGGAGAGGAATCCAACGAGTCCCCTTGCAACTCCGAGGGACACTGGCCATTCGTGAGGCCTCATGAGTGTGTCCCTGAGGTCTCCATTGTAACTCGAGAGTAACCTGCTGCAACTCGAGAAAAACCCAGAAGTTCTCCCCTCCAGGCGAGAAGAGGCCCTTTTTCATAGCGGTGTCTCAATGGAAATTACACCTTCCCTCTTGAACCTCGAAAGCATCCTTCACAGTCTTGCTGCAAGTCAAGAAGTTCTCCGACATATCCGTCTCCACTCGAGTGAAGCAACGAGGGTCCCTCCACAACTCAAGAGGAGACCCGTTTCAATCTCCTCAATGCGAGATGACTTTCTCTTTTCCTGCTTCGAAGAGACATGATGCCTGGCGTTCCCATCGCATCTCAAGTGGAGGCCTTCTCTACAGGAAAGTCGAGAAGAACCTCAGGGGTCGTGCAACCATTCCAAGAGACCACGAAATTACTCATTCTACTCCAGTTAAAACTGATATCCCTGCTCTTTCTTGAATGTTACCTGCAGTATGGACTCACACAATGTTGGCCCCTGTGACAGCCCTGTGGGAATGCCTTGAGGGAAGGCAGAGATCCCTGTGTCAACTCGAAGGGAAGCTTGACTCTGCTGCTACAGCTGGGGAGGAAAGCGGACGTGCATGTCTCCACTCGAGACGAGGCCTGACTCCCCTGTGGAGACTCCAGAGGAAATCCAATAACCCTGTCTGCCCTGGAGAAGAAACTTCAGCTTTCGGCCTACGGTCCAGAGAAGGACTTTAGATGCGACAAGGACTGGAGAGGAATCCCAAGAAGCCCCTCGCAACTTGCATGGGTACTGGCGTTTCCTCAGGCCTGCTGAGCGGGTTGCTGAGGTTCCCATCGTGACTCGAGAGGAAACTACCGCAACTCGAGGAAAACCAGTAGGTTCTCCCCTCCAGGCGAGTTGAGGCCCTTTTCCGCTGCAGGGTCTCAAAGGGAAATCACACCTTCAGTCTTGAACCTCGGAAGCGTCGTTCAAAGACTTGAGGCTTGTGAAAAAGTTCCTCGAAATATCTCTCTCCACTCGAGTAGAACAATGAAGGTCCCGGCACAACTCAAGAGGATCAGCATTATTCCTTTTTCAGTGTGAGACGAGGGTTCCTTTCCCTGCGTCGTTGAGAAAAGATTTCTGCCTTCCCGTCGCATTTCAAGAGGAGGCGCTGTCCACAGTAATCTCGAGAGGAACTCCAGGGGTCGGGCCAGCAAAACAAAAGAGGCGCAAAAGTGTCTGTCGAATCCAGATGGCGTGATTACCCTGCAGTTCCTCGGATGTCACTCCGTGTATCGACTCCCCCCACGGTGGCACGTGTGGGAGCTCTGTGGGAAAGTCTCGTGGGAAAGCCTCAGGTCTCTGTGTCAACACGATGTGAAGCCTCACACTGTTACTACAGCTCGGGAGGAAAACGGACTAGCATGTCTCCACACGAGACAAGGCCTGNTGGCGTGATTACCCTGCAGTTCCTCGGATGTCACTCCGTGTATCGACTCCCCCCACGGTGGCACGTGTGGGAGCTCTGTGGGAAAGTCTCGTGGGAAAGCCTCAGGTCTCTGTGTCAACACGATGTGAAGCCTCACACTGTTACTACAGCTCGGGAGGAAAACGGACTAGCATGTCTCCACACGAGACAAGGCCTGGCTCCCCGGTGGAGTCTCCAGAGGAACCTCAAGAACCACTTCAGCACTGGAGAGGAAACCTCAGGTTGCGGCCTCTGCTCCTGACAAAGACTTAGGACGCATCAAGGAATGGAGAGGAATCCCACGAGTCCCCTTGCAACCCGGAGAGACACTGGCCTTTCTTGAGGCATCATTAGTGGGTCCCTGAGGTCTCCATCGTAACTCGAGAGGAACCTGCCACAACTCGAGAAAAAACAGGAGGCTCTCCCTCCAGGCGAGATGAGGACATTTTCCGCTGCGGTGTCTCTACGGAAATCACACCTTCCATCTTGAAACTCAAAAGCTTTTTTCACTCCCTTGCTGCAGGTCAAGAAGTCTTCTGACATATACTTCTAGACTCGAGCGTAACAAGAGGGTCCCTCCACAACTCAAGAGGAGCCCCGTTTCACTCTCCTGAATGTGAGATGAGCATCTTTCCCTGATTCTTCCATCTTGAAACTCAAAAGCTTTTTTCACTCCCTTGCTGCAGGTCAAGAAGTCTTCTGACATATACTTCTAGACTCGAGCGTAACAAGAGGGTCCCTCCACAACTCAAGAGGAGCCCCGTTTCACTCTCCTGAATGTGAGATGAGCATCTTTCCCTGATTCGGTGAGACATGATTCCTGGTGTTCCTTTCGCATCTCAAGTGGAGGCCTTCTCTACAGGAACGTCGAGATGAACTCCAACGGTCATGCAACCATTCCGAAAGACCACCATATGACTAATTCTACTCCAGCTAAAGCTGATTTCCCTGCACTGCCTCAAAAGTTACCCAGAGTATCGACTCACACCATGCTCGCCCCAGGGTCAGCCCTGTGGGAACGCCTTGAGGAAAGGCACAGATCCCTGTGACAACTCGACCGGAAGCTTGCCTCTGCTGCTACAGCTGGGGAGGAAAGCGGACATGCATGTCTACACTCGAGACGAGTACAGACTCCCATGTGGAGACTCCAGAGGAACCTCAAGCACCCTGTCTGCAGTGGAGAGGAAATTTCAGGTTGTGGCCTTTGCTCCAGACAAGGACTTAAATTGCAGCACCAACTGGAGAGGAATCCCGAGAAGCCCCTCGCAACTCACATGAAACCTGGCCTTTCCTGAGGGCTCCTGAGCGGGTCCCTGAGGTCCCCGTCGTAACTAGAAAGGAACCTGCTGCAAGTCAAGAAAAACCAGGAGGGTCTCCCTTCGAGGCGAGATGAGGCATTTTTCCACTGTAGGGTCTGGAGGGAAATCACACCTTCCGCCTTGAACCTCGGAAGTGTCCTTCAAATGGTTGCTGCAAGTTTAGACGTTTGCCGACATATCTTTCTCCACTCCTCAGTGTGAGACAAGGGTTCCTTTCCCTACTTCGTTGAGAAATGATTCCTGGCCTTCTGGTCGCATCTCAAGAGAAGGCGCTCTCCACAGGAAACTCAAGAGGAAGTCCAGGGGTCGGGCCATGAAGAAAAAGACGCGCAAAAGTCTCAGTCGAATCCTGATGAACGTGATTAGCCTGCAGTGACTCGAATGTCACACCGGGTATCGACTGACACCACGGTGGCACGTGTTACAGCCCTGTGGGAAAGCCTCTTGGGAATGCCTCAGATCCCTGTGTCAACTCGATGGGAAGCCTCACACTGCTACTACAGCTCGGGATGAATGCCCACTAGCACTTCTCCACACTGACAAGGCCTGACTCCCCTGTGGAGACTCCAGAGGAACCACAAGAATCATGTCAGCACTGGAGAGGAAAACTCAGGTTCCGGCCTTCGCCCCTGACAAACACTTAGGAAGCAGCACCGAATGGAGAGGCATCCCTCAATTCCCCTCACAACTCAGAGAGACACTGACCTTTCCTGAGGCCTAATGAGTGGGTGCCAGAGGTCTCCATCATAACTCGAGAGGACACTGCCGCAACTCGAGAAAAACCAGGAAGTTCTGCCCTCCAGGCGAGATGACGCCCTTTTTTGTTGCGGTGTGTTGACGGAAATCACACCTTTCCTCTTGAATCTCAAAGCATCCTTAACACCCTTGCTGTAAGTCAACAAGTTCTCTAATAAATCCGACTCCACTCAAGCAAAACGGCCAGGGTCCCTCCACAACTCAAGAGGAGGCTCGTCTCCATCTCCTCAATGCGAGATGATGTTTTGTTTTCCTGCTTCGACAAGATATGATTCCTGGCGTTCCCTTCGCATCTCAAGTGGAGGCCTTCTCTACAAGAAAGTCGAGAAGAACACCAGCGGTCATGCAACAATTCCAAAAGACCACCATATGACTCATACCACTCCAGCTGAAGCTGATTCAATGCACTGCCTCGAATGTTACCAAGATTATCGACTCACACACTGGTCACCCCAGGGTCAGCCCTGTTGGAAAGCCTTGAGGAAAGGCACAGATCCCTGAGACAACTCGACGGAAAGCTTGAATCTGCTGCTATAGCTGGGGCAGAAAGCAGACGTGCATGTCTCCACTCGAGATGAGGACGGACTCCCATGTGGAGACTCCAGAGGAACCCCAAGAACCCTGTCTTCAATGGAGAGGAAACTTCAGGTTGTGGCCTACGCTCTAGACAAGGACTTAAGATGCAGCACCGACTGGAGAGGAATCCCAAGAAGCCCCTCGCAACTTGCATGGGCAATGGCCTTTCCTGAGGCCTCCTCAGCAGTTTGCTGAGATTCCTGTCCTAACTCGAGAGGAACCTGCTGCAACTCGAGAAAAACCAATAGGTTCTCCCCTCCAGGCAAGATGAGGCCCTTTTCCGCTGCAGGGTCTCAAGGAAAATCATACCTTCTGACTTGAAACTCGGAAGCGTCATTCAAACACTTGAGGCTTGTCAAAAAGTTCCCCAACATATCTGTCTCCACTCGAGTAGAACAACGAAGGTCCGTGCACAAGTCAAGAGGATCCCCATTCTCCCCTCTTCAGTGTGAGACGAGGGTTCCTTTCCTTGATTCTTTGAGAAATGCTTCCTGCCTTCCCGTCACATCTCAAGAGGAGGTGCTCTCCACAGGAATCTCGAGAGGAACTCCAGGGGTCGGGCCAGCAAAACAAAAGAGGCACCAAAGTCTCAGCCGAATCAACATGAACGTGATTACCGTGCAGTTCCTCGGATGTCACCCCGTGTATCGATTCACACCACAGTGGCACGTGTGGTAGCTCTGTGGGAAAGCCTCATGGGAAAGCCTCAGGTCTCTGTGTCAACACGAGGGTAAGACTTACAGTGCTACTACAGCTCGGGAGGAAAACGGACTAGCGTGTCTCCACACGAGACAAGGCCTGGCTCCCCTATGGAGTCTCCAGAGGAACCTCAAGAACCATGTCAGCACTGGAGAGGAAAGCTCAGGTTGCGGCCTCCGCTCATGTCAAAAACATAGGGCGCAGCAACGAATGGAGAGGAATCCAACGAGTCCCCTCGCACCTCGGAGGGACACTGGCCTTTCCTGAGGCCTCATGAGTGGGACCCTGAGGTCTCCATCGTAACTCGAGTGGACCCTGCTGCAACTCGAGAATAACTAGGAGGTTCTGCCCTCCTGGTGAGATGAGGCCCTTTTATGTTGCGGTGTCTCAACGGAAATCACACCTTCCCTGTTGAACTTCGAAAGCGTCCTTCACACCCTTGCTGCAAGTCAAGAAGTTCTCTGACGTATCCTTCTCCACTCGAGCAAAACAGCGAGGGTCTCTCCACAACTCAAGAGGAGCCCCGTTTCCCTCTCCTCAATGCGAGATGACGTTTTCTTTTCCTGCTTCGACTAGACATGATGCCTGGTGTTCCCTTCGCATCTCAAGTGAAGTCCTTCTCTACAGGAAAGTCGAGAGAAACTCCACGGGTGGTGCAACCATTCCGAAAAACCACCATATGACTCAAACCACTCCAGCTGAAGCTGACATCCCAGCATCTCTTCGAATGTTACCCAGAGTATCAACTCACACCATGTTGGGCCCTGTGACATCCCTGTGGGAAAGGCTTCAGGGAAGGAACAGATCCCTGTGTCAACTCGACAGGAAGCCTGACTCTGCTGCTACAGCAGGAGAGGAAAGTGGGTGTGCATGTCTCCACTCCAGAGGAGGCCTGAATCCCTTGTGGAGACTCCACAGGAACCCCAAGAACTCTGTCTTCAGTGGAGAGCAACTTCAGGTTGCAGCCTACGTAACAAACAAGGACTTAACTTGCAGCACCGACTGGAGAGGAATCCCAAGAAGCCCCTCTCAACTCGTCTTGGCACTGGCCTTTCCTGAGGCCACCTGAGCGGGTCGCTGAGGTTCCCATCGTAACTCGAGAGGAACCTGCAGTAACTCGAGAAAAACCAGGAGGTTCTTCCCTCCAGGCGAGATGAGGCCCTTTTCCCCTGCAGGGTCTCGAGGGAAATCACACCTTCCCTCTTGAACCTCGGAAGCGTTCTTCAAACGCTTGCTGCAAGTTAAGAGGTTTCCTGACATATCTGTCTCCAATCGAGGAGAAGAACGAAGGTCCCTGCACAACTCAAGAGAATCCACATTCTCCCTTCCTCATAGTGAGATGAGGGTTCCTTTCACGTCTACGTCGAGAAAGGATTCTTGGCCATTCCGTCGCATCTCAAGAGGAGGCGCTCTCCACAGGTATCTCGAGAGGAACTGCAGGAGTCGGGCCACCAAACCAAAAAAGGCACAAAAGTTTCAGTCAAATCCAGATGAATGTGATTACCCTGCAGTGCCTCGAAAGTAACCCCGTATATCGACTCACACCATGGTGGCACGTGTTACACCTCTGTGGGAAAGCCTCGTGGGAAAGACTCATATTCCTGTGTCAACTCGATGGGCAGCCTCACACTGCTACTACATCTTGGGAGGAAAACGGACTAGCAGGTCTCCACACGAGACAAGGCCTGGTTCACCTTTGGAGTCTCCAGAGGAACCTCAAGAACCACCTCAGCACTGGAGAGGGAACCTCAGGTTGCGGCCTCCACTCCTGACAAAGACTTAGGACCCAGCAACGAATGGAGAGTAATCCCACGAGGCTCCTTGCAACTCAGAGAGACACTGGCCTTTCCTGAGGCCTCATGAGTGTGTCCATGAGGTCTCCATTGTAACTCGAGAGGATCTTGCCACAAATAGAGAAAAACTCAGAGATTCTCTCCTCCAGGAGAGATGAGGCCTTTTTCCGCTGTGGTGTCTCGACAGAAATCACACCTTCCGTCATGGAACTCGAAAGCATCTCTCATATCCTTGCTGCAAGTCAAGAAGTACATCCTTGCTGTATTGACTCACACCAGGGTGGCACGTGTGACAGCCCTGTGGGAAAGGCTCGTGTGAATGCCTCAGATCCCTGTGTCAACTTGATGGGAAACCTCACACTGCTACTACTGCTCGGAAAGAAAGCAAACTAGCATTTCTCCACACCAGAAAAGGCCTGACTCCCCTGTGGAGACTCCAGAGGAACGTCAAGAACCATGTCAGCAGTGGATAGGAAAATTCAGGTTCCAGCCTTCGCTCCTGACAAACACTTAGGTAGCAGCACCAAAAGGAGAGGAATCCCTAGAGTCCCCTCTCAACTCGGAGTGACACTGGCCTTTCCTGAGAGCTCATGAGTGTGTCCCAGAGTTCTCCATCGTAACTCGAGAAGACCTTGCCACAACTCGAGAAAAACCAGGAGGTTCTGCCCTCCAGGCGAGATGTGGCCCTTTTCGTCTGAAGGGTCTCAAGGGAAATCACACCTTCCTTCTTGAATCTCGGAAGCGTCCTACAAACGCTTGCTGCAAGTTAAGACTTTCCCGGGCATATCAGTCTCCACTTGAGTAGAAAAACTTAGTTCCCTGTACAACTCAGGAGGATACCCAGTCTCCCATCCTCAGTGTGAGACGACGGTTCCTTTCTTGCTTCGTCAAGAAATGATTCCTGGTCTTCCCCTCGGAACTCAAGAGGCTGTCTCTTATGACACTGGCCTTTCCTGAGAGCTCATGAGTGTGTCCCAGAGTTCTCCATCGTAACTCGAGAAGACCTTGCCACAACTCGAGAAAAACCAGGAGGTTCTGCCCTCCAGGCGAGATGTGGCCCTTTTCGTCTGAAGGGTCTCAAGGGAAATCACACCTTCCTTCTTGAATCTCGGAAGCGTCCTACAAACGCTTGCTGCAAGTTAAGACTTTCCCGGGCATATCAGTCTCCACTTGAGTAGAAAAACTTAGTTCCCTGTACAACTCAGGAGGATACCCAGTCTCCCATCCTCAGTGTGAGACGACGGTTCCTTTCTTGCTTCGTCAAGAAATGATTCCTGGTCTTCCCCTCGGAACTCAAGAGGAGGCGCTCTCCACAGGAAACTTGAGAGGAATTGCAATAGTCAGACAACCAAACCAAAGAGGCGAAAAAGTGTCAGTCGAATTCAGATGAACGTGATTTCGCTGCAGTGCCTCGAATATCACCCCGTGTATTGACTGACACCATGGTGGCACGTGTTACAGCCCTGTGGGAAAGCCCCGTGGGAATGCATCATATCCCTGTGTCAACTCGATGGGAAGCCTCACATTGCTACTACAGCACGGGTAGAAAGCGAACTAGTATGTCTACACACGAGACAAGTCCTGACTCCCCTCGGGAGACTCCAGAGGAACCTCAAGAACCATGTCAGCACTGGAGAGGAAACCTCAGGTTCCAGCCTTTGTTCCTGACAAACACTTGGGAAGCAGCACCGAATGGAGAGGAATCCCGCAAGTCTCTTAGCAACTCGGAGTGACACTGGCCTTTCATGGGGCCTCATGAGTGGGTTCCAAAGGTCTCCATCGTAACTCGAGAGGACCCTGCTGCACCTCGAGAATAACCAGGAGGTTCTGCCCTCCAGGCGAGATGAGGCCCTTTTTCGTTGCAGTGTCTCGACGGGAATCAACCTTTCCTCTTGAACCTCGAAAGCGTCCTTCACACCCTTGCTGCAAGTCAAGAAGTTCTCTGACATATCCGTCTCCACTCGAGTGAAACAGCGAGGGTCCCTCCACAACTCAAGAGGAGCCCCGTTTCCCTCTCCTCAATGCGAGATGGCGTTTTCTTCTCCTGCTTCAATTAGACCTGATGCCTGGCATTCCCTTCGCATCTCAAATGGAGTCCTTCTCTACAGGAAAGTCGAGAGGATTTCCACTGGTGGTGCAACTATTCTGAAAGACCACGATATGACTCAAACCACTCCAGCTGAAGATGATTTCCCTGAACCTCCTCAAGTATCGATACCCAGAGTATCGACTGACACCATGTTGGCCCCTGCGACAGCCCTGTGGGAAAGCTTTGAGGAAAGGAACAGATCCCTGTGTCAACTCGACAGGAAGCCTGACTCTGCTGCTACAGTTGGGGAGGAAAGCGGACGTGAATGTCTCCACTCCAGACGAGGCCTGAATCCCATGTGGAGACGCCAGAGGAACCACAAGAACCCTGTTTTCAGTGGAGAGAAACTTCAGGTTGCGGCCTACTCTCCAGACAAGGATTTAAGATATGGCACCGACTGGAGAGGAATCCCAAGAAGCCCCTCTCAACTCGCCTTGGCACTGGCCTTTCCTGAGGCATCCTAGTGGGTCACTGAGGTTCCCGTCATAACTCAAGAGGAAACCTGCCGTAACTCGAGAAAAACCAGGAGATTCTCCCCTCCAGGCGAGATGAGGCCTTTTTCCGCTGCAGGTTCTTAAGGGAAATCACACCTTCCCTCTTGAACTTCGGAAGCGTCGTTCAGACACTTGAGGCTAGTTAAAAAATTCCCTAACATATCTGTCTCCATTCGAGTAGAACAACGAAGGTATCTTCACAACTGAAGAGGATTCCCATTCTCCCCTCTTCAGTAGGGAAATCACACCTTCCCTCTTGAACTTCGGAAGCGTCGTTCAGACACTTGAGGCTAGTTAAAAAATTCCCTAACATATCTGTCTCCATTCGAGTAGAACAACGAAGGTATCTTCACAACTGAAGAGGATTCCCATTCTCCCCTCTTCAGTGTGAGATGAGGTTTCCTTTCCCTGATTCGTCGAGAAATGATTCCTGCCTTCCCATTGCATCTCAAGAGGAGGTGCTCTCCACAGGAAACTCGAGAGGAACTCCAGGGTTCGGGCCTGCAAATAAAAAAAGAAGAATAAAAGGCTCAGTCGAATCCAGATGAACGTGATTAAACTGCAGTTCCTCGAATGTCACCCAGTGTAGAGACTCACACCACAGTGGCACGTGTGACATCTCTGTGGGAAAGCCTCGTGGGAAAGCCTCATATCTCTGTGTCAACACGATGTAAACTCTCACACTGCTACTACAGCTCGGGAGGAAAACGTACTAGCATGTCTCCACACGAGACAAGGCCTGGCTCCCCTGTGGAGTCTCCAGAGGAACCTCAAGAACCAGATCAGCACTGGAGGAGGAATCTAAGGTTGCGGCTTCTGCTCCTGAGAAAGACTTAGGATGCAGCAACGAATGAAGTGTAATCCCTTGAATCTCCTCGCAAATCGGAGAGACACTGGCCTTTCCGGGGCCTCATGATTGGGTCCCTGAGGTCTCCATCGTAAGTTGAGAGTCACGTGCCGCAACTCGAGAAAAACCTGGAGTTTCTCCCCTCCCGGTGACATGAGGACATTTCCGCTGCGGTGTCTCTACGGAAATCACACTTTCCATCTTGAAACTAGAAAGCGTTTTCCCCACCCAGGCTGCAAGTCAAGAATTTCTCTGACATATCCTTCTAGACTCGAGTGAAACAAGAGGGTCCCTCCACAACTCAAGAGGAGCCCCGTTTCACTCTCCTCAATGTGAGATGAGCGTATTTCCCTGCTTCGGCGAG
This sequence comes from Oreotragus oreotragus, assembly GCA_006410675.1. Lineage (NCBI taxonomy): Eukaryota > Metazoa > Chordata > Mammalia > Artiodactyla > Bovidae > Oreotragus > Oreotragus oreotragus. The sequence continues at coordinate 61,091 of SJYX01019962.1, forward strand.
ACATGATTCCTGGTGTTCCTTTCACATGTCAAGTGGAGGCCTTCTCTACAGGAACGCCTAGATGAACTCCAGGGGTCATGCAACCATTTCGAAAATCCCCATAGGACTCATTCTACTCCAGCTAAAGCTGATTTCATATCACTGCCTTGGATGTTATCCAGAGTATCGACTCACACCATTGTGGCCCCTGTGAAAGCCTTGTGGGAAAGCCTTGAGTAAAGACACAGACCCCTGTGACACTTCGACAGGAAGCTTGTCTCTGCTGCTACAGCTGGGGAGGAAAGCGGACTTGCATGTCTTCACTCGAGAAAAGGACGGACTTCCATGTGGAGACTCCAGAGGAACCCCAAGAACCCTGTCTGCAATGGCGAGGACATTTCAGGTTGCAGCCTAAGCTCCAGAAAAGGACTTAAGATGCGGCACAGACTGGAGAGGAATCCTGAAAAGCCCCTCAAAATTCGCATGAATGCTGGCCTTTCCTGAAGCCTCCTGAGCGGGTCCCTGAGGTCCCCGTCGTAAGTCGAGAGGAACCTGCTGTAACTCGAGAAAAACCAGGAGGTTCTCCCCTCCAGGCGAGATGAGNAGACTGGAGAGGAATCCTGAAAAGCCCCTCAAAATTCGCATGAATGCTGGCCTTTCCTGAAGCCTCCTGAGCGGGTCCCTGAGGTCCCCGTCGTAAGTCGAGAGGAACCTGCTGTAACTCGAGAAAAACCAGGAGGTTCTCCCCTCCAGGCGAGATGAGGCCCTTTTCCACTGCAGGATACAAGGTAAATCACACCTTCACTCCTGAACCATGGAAGCGTCCTTCAAACGCTTGCTGCAAGTTAATAGGTTTCCTGACATGTCTGTTTCCAATCGAGTAGAACAACGAAGGTATCTTCAAAACTGAAGAGGTTTCACATTCTCCCCTCTCATTGTGAGACGAGGATTCCTTTCCATTCTCCGTCGAGCAATGATTCCTGGCCATCCCGTCGCATCTCAAGAGGAGGCGCTCTCCATAGGAATCTCGAGAAGAACTCCAGGAGTCGGGCCACCAAACCAAAAGAGACACAAAAGTCTCAGTCGAATCCAGATTAACGTGATTTCCCTGCAGTGCCTCGAATGTCACCCCGTGTATCGACTGACACCACGGTGGCACGTGTTACAGCCCTGTGGGAAAGCCACCTGGGAATGCCTCAGATCCTTGTGTCAACTCGATGGGAAGCCTCACACTGCTACTAAAGCTCGGGAAGAAAGCGAACTAGCATTTCTTCATTCGAGACAAGGCTTGACTCCTCTGTGGAGACTCCAGAGGAACCTCAAGAACCACGTCAGCACTGGAGAGGAAAACTCAGGTTGCAGCCTCCACTCCTGACAAAGATTTAGGAACCAGCAACGAATGGAGAGGAATCCCACGAGGCCCCTCACAACTCGGAGAGACACTGGCCTTTCCTGAGGACTCATGAGTGTGTCCCTAAGTTCTAAATCCTAACTCGAGAGAAACCTGCCACAACTCGAGAAAAACCCAGAGGTTCTCCCCTCCATGGGAGATGAGGCCTTTTTCCCCTGTGGTGTCTCGATGGAAATCACACCTTCCCTCTTGAAACTCGAAAACGTCTCTCACATCTTTGCTGAAAGACAAGAAGTACATCCTTGCTGTATCGACTGACACCACGGTGGCAGGTCTGATAGTCCTGTTCGAAAGCCTCGTGGGAATGCCTCAGATCCCTGTGTCAACTCGATGGGAAGCCTCACACTGCTACTACCGCTCACAAGGAAAGCAAACCAGAATTTCTCCAGAAGAGAAAAGGCCTGACTCCCCTGTGGAAACTCCAGAGGAACCTCAAGAACAATGTCAGCAGTGCTGAGGAAACTGCAGGTTCCAGCCTTTGCTCCTGACAAACACTTAGGTAGCAGCACCGAAAGGAGAGGAATCCCTCGAGTCCCCTCGAAACTGGGAGTGACACTGGCCTTTTCTGAGAGCTCATGAGTGTGTCCCAGATTTCTCCATCGTAACTCGAGGAGACCCTGCCGCAACTCGAGAAAAACCAGGAGGTTCTGCCCTCCAGGTGAGATGAGGCCCTTTTCGGCAGAAGGGTCTCGAGGGAAATCACATCTTCCTTCTTGAACCTCGGAAGCGTCCTACAAACGCTCGCAGCAAGTTAGGACATACCCCGGCATATCAGTCTCCACTCGAGTAGAAAAACAAAGTTCCCTGCACAACTCAGGAGGATCCCCAGTCTCCCCTCCTCAGTGTGAGAAGAGTGTTCCTTTCCTGCTTCGTCTAGAAATGATTCTTGGCCTTCCCGTCGCATCTCAAGAGGAGGCGCTCTCCACAGCAAACTTGAGAGGAACTTCAGGACTTAGGCAACCAAACCAAAAGAGGCGCAAATGTCTCAATCGAGTCCAGATGAACGTGATTTTCCTGCAGTGCCTCGAAAGTCACCCCGTGTATCGACTGACACCACGGTGGCAAGTAATACAGCCCTGTGGGAAAGCCACGTGTGAATGCCTCAGATCCCTGTGTCAACTCGATGGGAAGCCTCACACTGCTACTGCAGCTCGGGAAGAAAGCAAAATAGCATTTCTCCACAGGAGACAAGGCGTGACTCCCCTGTGGAGACTCCAGAGGCACCTCAAGGACCATGTCAGCATAGGAAAGGAAACCTCAGGTTCCGGCCTTTGCTCCTGAGAAACTCTTAGGAAGCAGCACTGAATGGAGAGGAATCCCGCAAGTCTCTTAGCAACTCGGAGAGACACTGGCCTTTCCTGTGGCCTCATGAGTGGGTCCCAGAGGTCTCCATCATAACTCGAGAGGATCCTGCTGCAACTCGAAAAAAACCAAGAGGGTCTGCCCTCCAGGCGATATGATGCCCTTTTTCGTTGCGGTTTCTTGATGGAAATCACACCTTCCCTCTTGAACCTCGAAAGCGTCCTTCACACCCTTGTTGCAAGTCAAGAAATTCTCTGACATATCCGTCTCCACTCGAGCGAAACAGCGAGTGTCTCTCCACAACTCAAGAGGAGCCCCGTTTCCCTCTCCTCAATGTCAGATTACGTTTTCTTTTCCTGATTTGACTAGACACGATGCCTGGTGTTCCCTTCGCATCTCAAGTGGAGTCCTTCTCTGGAGAAAAGGAGAGAGGAACGCCACGGGTGGTGCAACCATTTCGAAAGACCGCCATATGACTCAAACCTCTCCCGCTGAAGCTTATTTCCCTGCACCTCCTCGAATGTTACCCAGGGTATCGACTAACACCATGTTGGGCCCTGCAACAGCCCTGTGGGAAATCCTTGAGGGAAGGAACAGATCCCTGTGTGAACTATACAGGAAGCCTGACTCTGCTGCTACAGCTGGGGAGGAAAGAGGACGTGCATGTCTCCACTCCAGAGAGGCCTGAATCCCACGTAGAAACTCCAGAGGAACCCCAGGAACACTGTCTTCAGTGGAGAGAAAATTCAGGTTGCAGCCTATGCTCCAGACAGGACTTAAGATGTGGTACCGACTGGAGAAGAATCCCAAGAAGCCCCTCTCAACTCGCCTTTGCATTGGCCTTTCCTGAGGCCTCCTGAGAGGGTCGCTGAGGTTCCCGACATAACTCGAGAGGAACCTGCCATAACTAGAGAAAAACCAGGAGGTTTTCCCCTCCAGGAAGGTGAGGTTTTTTTCCGCTGCAGGGTCTCAAGGGAAATCACACCTTCCCTCCTGAACTTCAGAAGCGTCTTTCAAACACTTGAGGCTAGTGAAAAAATTCCCTGACATATCTGTCTCCAATCGAGTAGAACAACGAAGGTATCTTCACAACTGAAGAAGATACTCATTCTCCCCTCTTCAGTGTGAGATGAGGGTTCCTTTCCCTGATTCGTCGAGAAATGATTCCTGCCTTCCCATTGCATCTCAAGAGGAGGGGCTCTTCAAAGGAAACTCGAGAGGAACTCCAGGGTTCGCGCCTGTAAAAAAAAAATAGAGAAGCAAAAGTCTCAGTCGTTTCCAGATGAACGTGATTAAACTGCAGTTCCTCGAATGTCACCCAGTGTATCGACTNTTCCTTTCCCTGATTCGTCGAGAAATGATTCCTGCCTTCCCATTGCATCTCAAGAGGAGGGGCTCTTCAAAGGAAACTCGAGAGGAACTCCAGGGTTCGCGCCTGTAAAAAAAAAATAGAGAAGCAAAAGTCTCAGTCGTTTCCAGATGAACGTGATTAAACTGCAGTTCCTCGAATGTCACCCAGTGTATCGACTGACACAATGGTGGCACGTGTGACAGCTCTGTGGGAAAGCCTCTTGGGAAAGCCTCAGATCTCTGTGTCAACACGATGGGAAGCCTCACACTGCTACTACAGCTCGGGAGGAAAACGGACTAGCATGTCCCCACATGAGACAAGGCCTGGCTCCCCTGTGAGGTCTCCAGAGGAACCTCAAGAACCAAATCAGCACTGGAGAGGAAAACTCAGGTTGCGGCTTCTGCTCCTGAGAAAGTCTTAGGATGCAGCAACGAATGAAGTGTAATCCCTTGAATCCCCTCGCAAATCGGAGAGACACTGACCTTTCCAGAGGTCTCATGAGTGGGTCCCTGATGTCTCCATCGTAACTCGAGAGGCACCTGCTGCAACTCGAGAAAAACCTGGAGTTTCTCCCCGCCAGGCGAGATGAGGACATTTCCGCTGCGGTGTCTCTACGGAAATCACACCTTCCTTCTTGAAACTCGAAAAAGTTTTTCACACCCATGCTGCAAGTCAAGAAGTTCTCCGAAAAATCCTTGTAGACTCGAGTGAAACAAGAGGGTCCCTCCACAGCTCAAGAGGAGCCCCGTTTCTCTCTCCTCAATGGGAGATGAGCGTATTTACCTGCATCGACGAGACATGATTCCTGATGTTCCTGTCGCATCTCAAGTGGAGACCTTCTCTACAGGAACGTCGAGATGAATTCCAGGGGCGTGCAACCATTCCGAAAAACTCCCATATGACTCATTCTACTCCAGCTAAAACTGATTTCGTAGCTCTTCCTCGGATTTTACCCAGAGTATCGACTCATACCATGGTAACCCCGGTGACAGCCTTGTGGAAATCCTTGAGGAAAGACACAGATCCCTGTGACACCTCGACGGGAAGCTTGACTTTGCTGCTACAGCTGGGGAGNAGTGTTACAGCTCTGTGGGAAAGCCACGTGGGAATGCCTCAGATCCTTGTGTCAACTCGATGGGAAGCCTCACACTGCTACTAAAGCTCGGGAAGAAAGCGAACTAGCATTTCTTCATTCGAGACAAGGCTTGACTCCTCTGTGGAGACTCCAGAGGAACCTCAAGAACCACGTCAGCACTGGAGAGGAAAACTCAGGTTGCAGCCTCCACTCCTGACAAAGATTTAGGAACCAGCAACGAATGGAGAGGAATCCCACGAGGCCCCTCACAACTCGGAGAGACACTGGCCTTTCCTGAGGACTCATGAGTGTGTCCCTGAGTTCTAAATCCTAACTCGAGAGAAACCTGCCACAACTCGAGAAAAACCCAGAGGTTCTCCCCTCCATGGGAGATGAGGCCTTTTTCCCCTGTGGTGTCTCGATGGAAATCACACCTTCCCTCTTGAAACTCGAAAACGTCTCTCACATCTTTGCTGAAAGACAAGAAGTACATCCTTGCTGTATCGACTGACACCACGGTGGCAGGTCTGATAGTCCTGTTCGAAAGCCTCGTGGGAATGCCTCAGATCCCTGTGTCAACTCGATGGGAAGCCTCACACTGCTACTACCGCTCACAAGGAAAGCAAACCAGAATTTCTCCAGAAGAGAAAAGGCCTGACTCCCCTGTGGAAACTCCAGAGGAACCTCAAGAACAATGTCAGCAGTGCTGAGGAAACTGCAGGTTCCAGCCTTTGCTCCTGACAAACACTTAGGTAGCAGCACCGAAAGGAGAGGAATCCCTCGAGTCCCCTCGAAACTGGGAGTGACACTGGCCTTTTCTGAGAGCTCATGAGTGTGTCCCAGATTTCTCCATCGTAACTCGAGGAGACCCTGCCGCAACTCGAGAAAAACCAGGAGGTTCTGCCCTCCAGGTGAGATGAGGCCCTTTTCGGCAGAAGGGTCTCGAGGGAAATCACATCTTCCTTCTTGAACCTCGGAAGCGTCCTACAAACGCTCGCAGCAAGTTAGGACATACCCCGGCATATCAGTCTCCACTCGAGTAGAAAAACAAAGTTCCCTGCACAACTCAGGAGGATCCCCAGTCTCCCCTCCTCAGTGTGAGAAGAGTGTTCCTTTCCTGCTTCGTCTAGAAATGATTCTTGGCCTTCCCGTCGCATCTCAAGAGGAGGCGCTCTCCACAGCAAACTTGAGAGGAACTTCAGGACTTAGGCAACCAAACCAAAAGAGGCGCAAATGTCTCAATCGAGTCCAGATGAACGTGATTTTCCTGCAGTGCCTCGAAAGTCACCCCGTGTATCGACTGACACCACGGTGGCAAGTAATACAGCCCTGTGGGAAAGCCACGTGTGAATGCCTCAGATCCCTGTGTCAACTCGATGGGAAGCCTCACACTGCTACTGCAGCTCGGGAAGAAAGCAAAATAGCATTTCTCCACAGGAGACAAGGCGTGACTCCCCTGTGGAGACTCCAGAGGCACCTCAAGGACCATGTCAGCATAGGAAAGGAAACCTCAGGTTCCGGCCTTTGCTCCTGAGAAACTCTTAGGAAGCAGCACTGAATGGAGAGGAATCCCGCAAGTCTCTTAGCAACTCGGAGAGACACTGGCCTTTCCTGTNAGGCACCTCAAGGACCATGTCAGCATAGGAAAGGAAACCTCAGGTTCCGGCCTTTGCTCCTGAGAAACTCTTAGGAAGCAGCACTGAATGGAGAGGAATCCCGCAAGTCTCTTAGCAACTCGGAGAGACACTGGCCTTTCCTGTGGCCTCATGAGTGGGTCCCAGAGGTCTCCATCATAACTCGAGAGGATCCTGCTGCAACTCGAAAAAAACCAAGAGGGTCTGCCCTCCAGGCGATATGATGCCCTTTTTCGTTGCGGTTTCTTGATGGAAATCACACCTTCCCTCTTGAACCTCGAAAGCGTCCTTCACACCCTTGTTGCAAGTCAAGAAATTCTCTGACATATCCGTCTCCACTCGAGCGAAACAGCGAGTGTCTCTCCACAACTCAAGAGGAGCCCCGTTTCCCTCTCCTCAATGTCAGATTACGTTTTCTTTTCCTGATTTGACTAGACACGATGCCTGGTGTTCCCTTCGCATCTCAAGTGGAGTCCTTCTCTGGAGAAAAGGAGAGAGGAACGCCACGGGTGGTGCAACCATTTCGAAAGACCGCCATATGACTCAAACCTCTCCCGCTGAAGCTTATTTCCCTGCACCTCCTCGAATGTTACCCAGGGTATCGACTAACACCATGTTGGGCCCTGCAACAGCCCTGTGGGAAATCCTTGAGGGAAGGAACAGATCCCTGTGTGAACTATACAGGAAGCCTGACTCTGCTGCTACAGCTGGGGAGGAAAGAGGACGTGCATGTCTCCACTCCAGAGAGGCCTGAATCCCACGTAGAAACTCCAGAGGAACCCCAGGAACACTGTCTTCAGTGGAGAGAAAATTCAGGTTGCAGCCTATGCTCCAGACAGGACTTAAGATGTGGTACCGACTGGAGAAGAATCCCAAGAAGCCCCTCTCAACTCGCCTTTGCATTGGCCTTTCCTGAGGCCTCCTGAGAGGGTCGCTGAGGTTCCCGACATAACTCGAGAGGAACCTGCCATAACTAGAGAAAAACCAGGAGGTTTTCCCCTCCAGGAAGGTGAGGTTTTTTTCCGCTGCAGGGTCTCAAGGGAAATCACACCTTCCCTCCTGAACTTCAGAAGCGTCTTTCAAACACTTGAGGCTAGTGAAAAAATTCCCTGACATATCTGTCTCCAATCGAGTAGAACAACGAAGGTATCTTCACAACTGAAGAAGATACTCATTCTCCCCTCTTCAGTGTGAGATGAGGGTTCCTTTCCCTGATTCGTCGAGAAATGATTCCTGCCTTCCCATTGCATCTCAAGAGGAGGGGCTCTTCAAAGGAAACTCGAGAGGAACTCCAGGGTTCGCGCCTGTAAAAAAAAAATAGAGAAGCAAAAGTCTCAGTCGTTTCCAGATGAACGTGATTAAACTGCAGTTCCTCGAATGTCACCCAGTGTATCGACTGACACAATGGTGGCACGTGTGACAGCTCTGTGGGAAAGCCTCTTGGGAAAGCCTCAGATCTCTGTGTCAACACGATGGGAAGCCTCACACTGCTACTACAGCTCGGGAGGAAAACGGACTAGCATGTCCCCACATGAGACAAGGCCTGGCTCCCCTGTGAGGTCTCCAGAGGAACCTCAAGAACCAAATCAGCACTGGAGAGGAAAACTCAGGTTGCGGCTTCTGCTCCTGAGAAAGTCTTAGGATGCAGCAACGCATGAAGTGTATTCCCTTGAATCCCCTCGCAAATCGGAGAGACACTGACCTTTCCAGAGGTCTCATGAGTGGGTCCCTGATGTCTCCATCGTAACTCGAGAGGCACCTGCTGCAACTCGAGAAAAACCTGGAGTTTCTCCCCGCCAGGCGAGATGAGGACATTTCCGCTGCGGTGTCTCTACGGAAATCACACCTTCCTTCTTGAAACTCGAAAAAGTTTTTCACACCCATGCTGCAAGTCAAGAAGTTCTCCGAAAAATCCTTGTAGACTCGAGTGAAACAAGAGGGTCCCTCCACAGCTCAAGAGGAGCCCCGTTTCTCTCTCCTCAATGGGAGATGAGCGTATTTACCTGCATCGACGAGACATGATTCCTGATGTTCCTGTCGCATCTCAAGTGGAGACCTTCTCTACAGGAACGTCGAGATGAATTCCAGGGGCGTGCAACCATTCCGAAAAACTCCCATATGACTCATTCTACTCCAGCTAAAACTGATTTCGTAGCTCTTCCTCGGATTTTACCCAGAGTATCGACTCATACCATGGTAACCCCGGTGACAGCCTTGTGGAAATCCTTGAGGAAAGACACAGATCCCTGTGACACCTCGACGGGAAGCTTGACTTTGCTGCTACAGCTGGGGAGGAAAGCGGACTTGCATGTCTCCACTCGAGACAAGGACCGACTCCCATGTGGAGATTCCAGAAGAACCCCTTGGAACCCTGTCTGCAGTGGTGAGAAAATTTCAGATTTCGGCCTTCGCTCCAGGCAAGAACTTAAGATGCGGCTCCGTCTGGAGAGGAATCCTGAAAATCCCCTTGCAACTCACATGAACCCTGGCCTTTGCTGAGGCCTCCTGAGCGGGTTCCTGAGGTCCCCGTCGTAACTCGAGAGGAACCTGCCTTAACTCGAGAAAAACCAGGAGGTTCCCCACTCCAGGCGAGTTGAGGCCCTTGTCCGCTGCAGGGTCTCGAGGGAAATTACACCTTCACTCTTGAACCTCAGGAGCGTCCTTCAAATGCTCGCTGCAAGTGAAGAGGTATCCTGACATAACTGTCTCCACTCGAGGAGAAGAACAAAGGTCCCTGCACAACTGAAAAGGATCCCCATTCTCCCCTCCTCATTGTGAGACGAGGGTTCCTTTCCCTTCTACGTTGAGAAATGATTCTTGGCCATACCATCGCATCTCAAGAGGAGCCGCTCTGCACAGGAATCTCGTGAGGAACTCCAGGAGTCGAGCCACCAAACAAAAAGAGGAGCAAAAGTCTCAGTCGAATCCAGATGAATCTGATTACCCTGCAGTGCCTCGAAAGTCACCCTATGTATCGACTCACACCATGGTGGCACGTGTTACAGCTCTGTGGGAAAGCCTCGTGGGAAAGACTCAGTTTCCTGGGTCAACTCGATGGGAAGCCTCACACTGCTACTACATCTTGGAAGGAAAATGGACTAGCATGTCTCCAAACGAGACAAGGCCTGGTTCGCCTTTGGAGTCTTCAGAGGAATTTCAAGAACCACATCAGCACTGGAGAGGAAACCTCAGGTTGCCGCTCCGATCCTGACGAAGATTTAGGACGCAGCAACGAATGGAGAGGAATCCCATGAGACCCGTCGCAACTCGGAGAGACATTGGCCTTTCCTGAGGACTCATGAGTGTGTCCCTGAAGTCTACATCGTAACTCGAGAGGAACCTGCCCGAACTCGAGAAAAAAACAGAGGTTCTCCCCTCCAGGCGAGATGAGGCCTTTTTCCACTGTGGTGTCTCAATGGAAATCACACCTTCCCTCTTGAAACTCGAAAGCGTCTCTCACATCCTTGCTGCAAGTCAAGAAGTACATCCTTGCTGTATCGAATGACAACACGGTGGCACGTGTGACAGCCCTGTGGGAAAGCCTCCTGGGAATGCCTCGGATCCCTGCGTCAACTAGATGGGAAACCTCACACTGCTATTACCGCTCGGAAGGAAAGCAAACTATCGTTTCTCCACACGAGAAAAGGCCTGGCTCCCCTGTGGAGACTCCAGAGGAACCTCAAGAACAATGTCAGCATGCTGAGGAAACTTCAGGTTCCAACCTTCGCTCCTGACAAACACTTAGGTAACAGCACCGAAAGGAGAGGAATCCCTCGAGTCCCCTCGCAACTCGGAGTGACACTGGCCTTTCCTGAGAGCTCATGAGTGTGTCCCACAGTTCTCCATCGTAACTCGAGGAGACCCTGCCGCAACTCAAGAAAAACCAGGAGGTTCTGCGCTCCAGGCGAGATGAGGCCCTTTTCGCCTGAAGGGTCTCAAGGGAAATCACACCTTCCTTCTTGAACCTCGGAAGCGTCCTACAAACGCTTGCTGCAAGTTAAGACGTTCCCCGGCATATAAGTCTCCACTCGAGTAGAAAACCAGTGTTCCCTGCACAACTCGGGAGGATCCCCAGTCTCCCCTCTTAAGTGTGAGACGAGGGTTCCTTTCCTGCTTCGTTGAGAAATGATTCCTGGCCTTCCCGTCGCATCTCAAGAGGAGTCGCTCTCCACAGGGTTCTCGAGAGGAACTCCAGGAGTCGGGCCACCAAACCAAAAGAGGCACAAATGTCTCAGTCGATACCAGATGAACGTGATTGCCCTGTAGTGCCTCGAATGTCACCCCATGTGTCGACTCACACCACGGTGACACGTGTTAAAGCTCTGTGGGAAAGCCACGTTGGCATGCCTCAGATCCCTGTGTCAACTCGATGGGAAGCCTCACACTGCTACTACAGCTCAGGAAGAAAGCGAACTAGCATTTCTCCACACGAGACAAGGCTTAATTCCCCTGTGGAAACTCCAGAGGAACCTCAAGCACCATGTCAACACTGGAGAGGAAACCTCAGGTTCTGGCCTCTGCTCCTGACAAACACTTAGCAAGCAGCACCGAATGGAGAGAAATCCCGCAAGTCTCTTAGCAACTCGGAGAGACACTGGCCTTGCATGAGGCCTCATGAGTCGGTCCCAGAAGTCTCCATCCTAACTGGAAATGATCCTGCTGCAACTCGAGAATAACCAGGAAGTTCTGCCCTCCAGGCGAGATGAGGCCCTTTTTCGTTGTGGTGTCTCGACGGAAATCACACCTTCCCTCTTGAACCTCGAAAGCGTCCTTCACACCCTTGCTGCAAGTCAACAAGTTCTCTTGCATATCCGTCTCCACTCGAGCAAAACAGCAAGGGTCCCTCCACAACTCAACAGGAGCCCCGTTTCCCTCTCCTCAATACGAGATTACGTTTTATTTTCCTGCTTCGACTAGACATGATGCCTGGCGTTGCCTTTGCATCTCAAGTGGAGTCCTTCTCTACAGGAAAGTCGAGAGGAACTCCACGGGTGGTGCAACCATTCCGAAAGACCAAAATATGACTCAAACCACTCCAGCTGAAGCTGATTTCCCTGCACCTCCTCGAATGTTACCCAGAGTATCGACTCACACCATGTTGGCCCCGGCGACAGCCCTGTGGGAAAGCCTTGAAGGAAGAAACAGATCCCTGTGTCAACTCGACAGGAAGCCTGACTCTGCTGCTACAGTTGGGGACGAAAGCGGACGTGCATGTCTCCACTCCAGACGAGGCCAGAATCCCATGTGGGGACTCCAGAGGAACCCCAAGGACCCTGTCTTCAGTGGAGAGCAACTTCAGGTTGCGGTCTATGCTCCAGACAAGGACTTATGATGCGGCACCAACCGGAGAGGAATCCCAAGAAGTCCCTCTCAACTCGCCTTGGCACTGGCCTTTCCTGAGGCCTCGTGAGCAGTTCGCTGAGGTTCCTGTCATAACTTGAGAGGAAGCTGCCGTAACTTGAGAAAAACCAGGAGGTTCTCCCCTCAAGGCGAGATGAGGGCTTTTTCTGCTGCAGGGTCTCAAGGGAAATCACACCTTCCCTCTTGAACTTTGGAAGCGTTGTTCAAACACTTGAGGCTAGTCAAAAAATTCCCTGACGTATCTGTCTCCAATCGAGTAGAACAAGGAAGGTATCTTCACAACTGAAGAGGATCCCCATTCTCCCCTCTTCAGTGTGAGACGAGGGTTCCTTTCCCTGATTCGTCGAGAAGTGATTCCTTCCTTCCCATTGCATCTCAAGAGGAGGCGCTCTCCACAGGAAACTCGAGAGGAACTCCAGGGTTCGGGCCTGCAGAAAAAAAAAAAAAGAAAGAAAGAGGAGTAAAAGTCTCATTCAAATCCAGAAGAATGTGATTAAACTGGAGTTTCTCAAATGTCACCCAGTGTATCGACTCACACCACGGTGGCACGTGTGAGAGCTCTGTGGGAAAGCCTCAAATCTCTGTGTCAACACGATGGGAAGCCTGACACTGCTACTACAGCTCGGGAGGAAAACGGACTAGCATGTCTCCACACGAGACAAGGCCTGGCTCCCCTGTGGAGTCTCCAGAGGAACCTCAAGAACCATATCAGCACTGGAGTAAACCTCAGGTTGTGGCTTCTGCTCCTGAGAAAGACTTAGAATGCAGCAATGAATGAAGTATAATCCCTTGAATGCCTTCGTAAATCGGAGAGACACAGGCCTTTCCGGAGGCTTCATGAGTGTGTCCCTGAGGTCTCCATCGTAACTCGAGAGGCACCTGCCACAACTCGAGAAAAACCTGGAGTTTCTCCCCTCCAGGCGAGATGAGGACATTTCCGCAGCGGTGTCTCTACGGAAATCACACCTTCCAACTTGAAACTCGAAAGCGTTTTTCACACCCATGCTGCAAGTCAAGAAGTTCTCCGATGTTTCATTTTAGACTCGAGTGAAACAAGAGAGTCCCTCCACAACACAAGAGGAGCCCCGCTTCACTCTCCTCAATGCGAAATGAGCGTATTTTCCTGCTTCGGCGAGACATGATTCCTGGTGTTCCTTTCGCAACTCAAGTGGAGGCCTTCTCCACAGGAACGTCGAGATGAACTCCAGGGGTCGTGCAACCATTCGGAAACACCCCCATATGACTCATTCTACTCCAGCTAAGGCTGATTTCATAGCACTGCCTCGGATGTTACCCAGAGTATCGACTCACACCATGGTGGCCCCTGCGACAGCCCTGTGGGAAAGCCATGAGGGATGGAACAGATCCCTGTATCAACTCGACAGGAAGCCTGAATCTGCTGATACAGCTGGGGAGGAAAGCGGACGTGCATGTCTCCACTGCAGACGAGGCCTGAATCCCTTGTGGAGACTCCAGAGAAACCCCAAGAACACTGTCTTCAGTGGAGAGAAACTTCAGGTTGCCACCTACGCTACAGACAAGGACTTAAGATGTGTCACCAACTGGAGAGAAATCCCACGAGGCCCCTTGCAACTCGGAGAGACTCTGGACTTTCCTGAGGCCTCATGAGTGTGACACTGAGGTCTCCAACCTAAGTCGAGAGGAACCTGCCACAACTCGGGAAAAGGCATATGTTCTCCCCTCGAGGAGAGATGAGGCCTTTTTCCGCTGTGGTGTCTCCACGGAAATCACACCTTCCCTCTCGAAACTCGAAAGCATTTCTCACATCCTTGCTACAAGTGAAGAAGTACATCCTTGCTGTATCGACTGGCACCACGGTGGCAAGTGTGACAGCCCTATGGGAAAGCCTCGTGGGAATGCTTCAGATCCCTGTGTCAACTCGATGGGAAGCCTCACACTGCTACTGCCTCTCGGAACGAAAGCAAACTAGCATTTCTCCACACGAGAAAAGGCCTGACTCCCCTGTGGAGAATCCAGAGGAACCTCAAGAATCATGTCAGCAGTTTAGAGGAAACTTCAGGTTCCAGCCTTCGCTCCTGACAAACACTTATTTGGCAGCACCGAAAGGAGAGGAATCCCTCGAGTCCCCTCGCAACTCGGAGTGACACTGGCTTTTCCTGAGAGCTCATGAGTGTGTCCCAGACTTCTCCATCATAACTCGAGAAGACCCTGCTACAACACGAGAAAAAACAGAATGTTCTGCCCTCCAGGCGAGATGAGGCTCTCTTGGACTGAAGGGTCTCGAGGGAAATCACACCTTCCTTCTTGAACCTCGGAAGCGTCCTACAAACGCTTGCTGCAAGTTAAGACGTTCCCCGGCATATCAGTCTCCACTCGAGTAGAAAAACAAAGTTCCCTGCACTACTCAGGAGGATCCCCAGGTCCCTCCTCAGTGTGAGACGAGGGTTTCTTCCTGCTTCGTCGAGAAATGATTCCTAGCCTTCCCGTCTCATCTAAAGAGGACGAGCTCTCCACAGGAAACTTGAGAGGAAATCCAGGTGTCAGGCAACCAAACCAAAAGAGGCACAAAAGTCTCAGTCGTATCCAGATGAATGTGATTTCCCTGCAGTGCCTCGAATGTCACCCCGTGTATCGACTGACACCACAGTGGCACGTGTTACAGCCCTGTGGGAAAGCCACGTAGGAATGCCTCAGATCTCTGTGTAAACTCGATGGGAAGACTCACACTGCTACTACAGCTCGGGAAGAAAGCGAACTAGCACTTCTCCACAAGAGACAAGGCCTGACTCCCCTGTGGAGACTCCAGAGGAACCTCAAGAACCATGTCAGCACTCGAGAGGAAACCTCAGGTTCCAGCCTTTGCTCCTGAGAAACACTTAGGAAGCAGCACCAAATAGAGAGGAATCCTCCAAGTCTCTTAGCAACTCGGAGAGACATTGGCTTTCCTGAGGCCTCTTGAGTGGATCCTAGAGTTCTCCATTGTAATTCGAGAAGATCCTGCTGCCACTCGAGAATAACCAGGAGGTTCTGCCCTCCAGGCGAGATGAGGCCCTTTTTCGTTGCGGTGTCTAGACGGAAATCACACCTTCCCTCTTGAACCTCGAAAGCGTCCTTCACACCCTTACTGCAAGTCAAGAAGTTCTCTGACATATCCGTCTCCACTCGAGAGAAACAGCGAGGGTCGCTCCATAACTCAAGAGTAGCCCCGTTTCCCTCTCCTCAGTGCGAGATGACGTTTTCTTTACCTGCTTCGACTAGACATGATGGCTGGCATTCCCTTCGCATGTCAAGTGGAGTCCTTCTCTACAGGAAAGTCGAGCGGAACTCCACGGGTGGTGCAACCATTCCGAAAGACCACCATATTACTCATTCAACTCCAACTAAAGCTGATTTCGCAGCACTGCCTCGGATGTTACCCTGAGTATCGACTCGCACCATGGTGACCACTGTGACAGCCTTGTGGGAAAACCTTGAGGTAAGACACAGAACCTGGTGACACATCGACGGGAAGCCTGACTCTGCTGCTACAGCTGGAGACAAAAGCGGACTTGCATGTCTCCACTCGAGACGAGGACAGACTCCCATGTGGAGACTCCAGAGGAACCCCAAGAACCCTGTCTGCAGTGACGAGGAAATTTCAGGTTGCGGCCTACGCTCCAGACAAGGACTTAAGATGTGGCAACGACTGGAGAGAAATCCTGAAAAGCCCCTCGTAACTGACATGAACCCTGGCCTTTCCTGAGGCCTCCTGAGCGGGTCCCTGAGGTCCCCGTCGTAACTCGAGAAGAACCTGCTGTAACTCGAGAAAACCCAGGAGGTTCTCCCCTCCAGGCGAGATGAGGCCCTTTTCTGCTGTAGGGTCTCGAGGGAAATCAGACCTTCTCTCTTGAACCTCGGAAACGTCCTTCAAACGCTTGTTGCAAGTTAAGAGGTTTCCTGACATATCTGTCTCCACTCGAGGAGAAGAACGAAGGTCCCTGCCAAACTCAGGAGGATCCCCAGTCTCTCCTCCTCAGTGTGAGACGAGGGTTCCATTCCTGCTTCTTCGAGAAATGATTCTTGGCCTTCCCGTCGCATCTCAAGAGGACGCGCTCTCCACAGGAAACTTGAGAGGAACTCCAGAAGTTGGGCAACCAAACCAAAAGAGGCGCAAATGTCTCAGTCGAATCCAGATGAACGTGATTGCCCTGCAGTGCCTGGAATGTCGCCTCGTGTATCGAGTGACACCACGGTGGCACGTGTTACAGCCCTGTGGGAAAACCACGTGGGAATGTCTCAGATCCCGGTGTCAACTGGATGGGAAGCCTCACACTGCTACTACAGCTCGGGAAGAAAGCGAACTAGCATTTCTCCACACTAGACGAGGCCTGACTCCCCTGTGGAGACTCAAGAGGAACGTCAAGAACCATGTCAGCACTGGAGAGGAAACCTCCGATTCCAGCCTTTGCTCCTGAAAAACAGTTAGGAAGCAGCACCGAATGGAGAGGAATCCCGCAAATCTCTTAGCAACTCGGAGAGACACTGGCCTTTCCTGAGGCCTCATGAGCGGGTCCCAGACGTCTNAGGAAACCTCCGATTCCAGCCTTTGCTCCTGAAAAACAGTTAGGAAGCAGCACCGAATGGAGAGGAATCCCGCAAATCTCTTAGCAACTCGGAGAGACACTGGCCTTTCCTGAGGCCTCATGAGCGGGTCCCAGACGTCTCCATCATAACTCGAGAAGACCCTGCTGCAACTCGAGAATAACCAGGAGGTTCTGCCCTCCAGGCGAGATGAGGCCTTTTTTTCGTTGTGGTGTCTCGACGGAAATCACACCTTCCCTCTTGAACCTCGAATGCGTCCTTCACACCCTTGATGCACGTCAAGAAGTTCTCTGATATATCCGTCTCCAATCGAGCGAAACAGCGAGGGTTCCTCCACAACTCAAGAGGAGCCCCGTTTTCCTCTCATCAATGTGAGATGACGTTTTCTTTTCCTGCTTCAACTAGATATGATGGTTGGCATTCCCTTCACATGTCAAGTGGAGTCCTTCTCTACAGGAAAGTCGAGAGGAACTCCTGGGGTCATGCAATCATTCCGAAACACCCCCATATGACTCATTCTACTCTAGCTAAAGCTGATTTCGTAACACTGCCTCGGATGTTACCCAGACTATCGACTCACTCCATGGTGGCCCCTGTGACAGCCTTGTGGGAAAGCCATGAGGAAAGACACAGATCCCTGTGACACCTCGACGGGAAGCTTGACTCTGCTGCTACAGCTGGTGAGGAAAGCGGACTTGCATGTCTCCACTCGAGACGAGGACGGACTCCCATGTGGAGACTCCAGAGGAACCCCAAGAACCCTGTCTGCAGTGGCGAGGAAATTACAGGTTGCGGCCTATGCTTCAGACAAGGACCTAAGATGCAGCACAGACTGGAGAGGAATCCTGAAAAGCCCCTCGCAACTCTCATGGACCCTGGCTTTTCCTGAGGCCTCCTGAGAGGGTCCCTGTGGTGCCCATCATAACTCGAGAGGAACCTGCCGTAACTCGAGAAAAACCAGGAGGTTCTCCCCTGCAGGCGAGATGAGGCCCTTTTCTGCTGCAGGGTCTCGAAGGAAATCACACCTTCACTCTTGAACCTCGGAAGCGTCCTTCAAACACTTGCTGCAAGTTAAGAGGTTTCCTGACATATCTGTCTCCACTCGAGGAGAAGAACGAAGATCCCTGCACAACTCAACAGGATCCCCATTCTCCCCTCCTGATTGCGAGACGAGGGTTCATTTCCCTTCTACATCGAGAAATGATTCTTGGCCATCCAGACACATCTCAAGAGGAGCCGCTCTCCACAAGAATCTCGAGAGGAACTCCAGGAGTCGGGCCACTAAACCAAAAGAGGCACAAAAGTCTCAGTCGAATCCTGATGAATGTGATTACCCTGAAGTGCCTCGAAAATCACCCCGTGTATCGATTGACACCATGGTGGCACGTGTTACAGCTCTGTGGGAAGGTCTCGTGGGAAAGACTCAGATTCCTGTGTCAAATCGATGGGAAGCCTCACACAGGTACTACACCTTGGGAGAAAAATGGACTAGCATGTCTCTACACGAAACAAGGCCTGGTTCGCCTTTGGAGTCTCCAGAGGAACCTCAAAAACCACGTCAGCACTGGAGAGGACACCTCAGGTTGCATCCTCTGCTCCTGACATATTTAGGACGCAGCAACAAATGGAGAGGAATCCCACGAGTCCCCTCGCAACTCGAAGAGACACTGGCCTTTCCTGAGGCCTCATGAGTGTGTCCCTGAGGTCTCCATCGTAACTCGAGAGTAACCTGCCACAACTCGAGAAAAATCCAGGTGTTCTCCCCTCCAGGCGAGATGAGGCCTTTTTCCGCTGTGGTGTCTCGACGGAAATCACAACTTCCCTCTTGAAACTCGAAAGCATCTCTCACATCCTTACTGGAAGTCAAGAAGTACATCCTTGCTGTATAGGCTGACACCAGCGTGGCACGTGTGACAGCCCTGTGAGAAAGCCTCGTGGGAATGCCTCTGATCCCTTTGTCAACTCGACAGAAAACCTCACACTGATACTACCGCTCGGAAGGAAAGAAAACTATCATTTCTCCACACGAGAAAAGGATTGAATCCCCTGTGGAGACTACGGAGGAACCTCAAGAACCATGTCAGCAGTGGAGAGGAAACTTCAGCTTCTAGCCTTGGCTCCTGAAAAACACTTAGGTAGCCTTACCGAAAGGAGAGTAATCTCTCGAGTACCCTCGCAACTCGGAATGACACTGGCCTTTCCTGAGAGCTCAAGAGTGTGTCCCAGAGTTCTCCATTATAACTCGAGAAGACCCTGCTGCAACTCGAGAGAATCCAGGAGGTTCTGCCCTCCAGGCGAGATGAGGCCCTTTTCGGCTGAAGGGTCTCTAGGGAAATCACACCTTCCTTCTTGAACCTCGGAAGCGTCCTACAAACGCTCGCTGCAAGTTAAGACGTTCCCCGGCATATCACTCTCCACTCGAGTAGAAAAACAAAGTTCCCAGCACAACTCAGGAGGATCCCCAGTCTCCCCTCCTCAGTGTGAGACGAGGGTTCCTTTACTGCTTCGTCAGGAAATGATTCCTGGCCTTCCCGTCGCATCTCAAGAGGAGGCGCTCTCAACAGGAAACGTGAGAGGAACTCCAGGAGTCGGGCAACCAAACCAAAAGAGGCGCAAAATTCTGTCGAAACCATATGAACATGATTTCCCTGAAGTGCCTCCAGTGTCACCCCGTGTATAGACTGACACTGCGGTGGCAAGTGTCACAGCCCTGTGTGAAAGCCACTTGAGAATGTCTCAGATCCCTCTGTCAACTGGATGGGAAGCCTCATACTGCTATTACAACTCGGGAAAAAAGCGAACTAGCATTTCTCCACCTGAGACAAGGCCTGACTCCCCTGTGGAGACTCCAAAGGAACCTCAAGAACCATGTCAGCACTGGAGAGGAAACCTCAGGTTCCAGCCTTCGCTCATGACAAACACTTAGGAAGCAGCACCGAATGGAGAGGAATCCCGCAAGTCTCTTAGCAACTCGGAGAGGCACTGGCCTTTCCTGAGGCCTCAAGAGTGGGTCCCAGAGGTCTCCATCGTAACTCGAGAGGACCCTGATGGAACTCGAGAATAACCAGGAGGTTCTGCCCTCCAGGAGAGATGAGGCCTTTTTTGTTGCGGTGTCTCGACGGAAATCACACCTTCCCTTTTGAACCTCTAAAGCGTCCTTCACACCCTTGCTGCAAATCAAGAAGTTCTCTGACATATCTGTCTCCAATCGAGCGAAACAACGAGGGCCCCTCCACAACTCAAGAGGAGCGCCGTTTCCCTCTCCTCAAAGCGAGATGATGTTTAATTTTCCTACTTCAACTAGACATGATGCCTGGTGTTCCCTTCGCATCTCAAGTGGAGTTCCTCTCTACAGGAACGTCGAGATGAACTCCAGGGGTCGTGCAACCATTCCGAAACACGCCCATATGACTCATTCTACTACAGTTAAAGCTGATTTTGTAGCACTGCCTCGGATGTTACCCAGAATAGCGATTCACACCATGGTGGCCCCTGTGACAGCCTTGTGGGAAAGCCTTAAGGAAAGACACAGATCCCTGTGACACCTCGACGAGAAGCTTGACTCTGCTGCTACAGATGCTGAGGAAAGCGGACTTGCATGTCTCCACTCGAGACGAGGACGGACTCCCATGTGGTACACCACGGTGGCACGTGTGACAGCCCTGTGGGAAAGCCTCGTGTGAATGCCTCAGATCCCTGTGTCAACTCCATGGGAAGCTTCACACTGCTACTACCGCTCGAAAGGAAAGCAAGCTAGCATTTCTCTACACGAGAAAAGGCCTGACTCCCCTGTGGAGACTCCAGAGGAACTTCAAGAACCATGTCAGCAGTGGAGAGGAAAATTCAGGTTCCAGCCTTCGCTCCCGACAAACACTTAGGTAGCAGCATCGAAAGGAGAGGAATCCCTTGAGTCCCCTCGCAACTCGGAGTGACACTGGCGTTTCCTGAGAGCTCATGAGTGTGTTCCAGAGTTCTTCATCGTAACTCGAGAAGACTCTGCCTCAACTCGAGAAAAACCAGGAGGTTCTGCCCTCCAGGCGAGATGAGGCCCTTTTCAGCTGAAGGGTCTCGAGGGCAATCACACCTTCCATCTTGAACCTCGGAAGCGTCCTACAAACGCTTGCTGAAAGTTAAGACGTTCCCCGGCATATCAGGCTCCACTCGAGTAGAAAAACAATGTTCCCTGCACAACTCAGGTGGATCCCCAGTCTCCCCTCCTCATGTGAGACGAGGGTTCCTTTCCTGCTTGGTCGAGAAATGATTCCTGGCCTTCCCGTCACAACTCAAGAGTAGGCGCTCTCCACAGGAAACTTAAGAGGAACTCCAGGAGTCGGGAAACCAAACCAAAAGAGGCACAAAAGTCTCAGTCGAACCCAGATGAACATGATTTCCCGCAGTGCCTCGAATGTCACCCCATGTATTGAGTGACACCACGGTGGCACGTGTTACAGCCTTGTGGGAAAGCCACGTGGGAAATCCTCAGATCCCTGTGTCAACTCGATGGGAAGCCTAACACTGCTACTACAGCTCGGGAAGAAAGAGAACTAGCATTCTCCACACGAGAAAAGGCCTGACTCCCCTGTGGAGACTCCAGGGGAACCTCAAGAACCATGTCAGCACTGGAGAGGAAACCTCAGGTTCAGGCCTTTGCTCATGACAAACACTTAGGGAGCAGCACCGAATGGAGAGGAATCCCGCAAGTCTCTTAGCAACTCGGAGAGACAATGGCCTTTCCTGAGGCCTCATGAGTGGGTCCCAGAAGTCTCCATCTTAACTCGAGAGGACCCTGCTGCAACTCGGGAATAACCAGGAGGTTTTGCCCTCCAGGCGAGATGAGGTGTTGCGGTGTCTCGACCGAAATCACACCTTCCCTCTTGAACCTGGAAAGCGTCCTTCACACCCTTGCTGCAAGTCAAGAAGTTCTCTTACATATCCGTCTCCACTCGAGCGAAACAGCAAGGGTCCCTCCAGAACCCAAGAGGAGCTCCGTTTCCCTCTCCTCAATGTGAGATGACGTTTTCTTTTCCTGCTTCGACTATACATGATGCTTGGCGTTCCCTTCGCACCTGAAGTGGAGTCCCGAGAGGAAAGCCACGGGTGGTGCAACGATTCCAAAAGACCACCATATGACTCAAACCACTCCAGCTGAAGCTGATGTCCCTGCACTTCATCGAATATTACCTAGAGTATCGACTCACACTATGTTAGCCCCTGTGACAGCCCTGTGGGAAAGCCTTGAGGGAAGGAACAGATCCCTGTGTCAACTCGACAGGAAGCCTGACTCTGCTGCTACAGCAAGGGAGGAAAGAGGACGTGAATGTCTCCACTCCAGACGAGGCCTGAATCCCATGTGGAGACTCCAGAGGAACCCCAAGAACCCTGTCTTCAGTGGAGAGAAACTTCAGGTTGCGGCCTAAGTTCCAGACAAGGACTTAAGATGCGGCACCGACTGGAGAGGAAATGCAAGAAGCCCCTCTGAACTCACCTTGGCACTGGCCTTTCCTGAGGCCTCCTGAGCAGGTCCCTAAAGTTCCCGTCCTAACTCGAGGCGAACCTGCCGTAACCAGATAAAAATCAGGAGATTCTCCCTCCAGGTTACCTGAGGCCTTTTTTTGCTGCAGGGTCTCAAGGGAAATCACACCTTCCCTCTTGAACTTAGGAAGCATTGTTCAAACACTTGAGGCTAGTCAAAAAATTCCCTGACATGTCTGTCTCCAATCGAGTAGATCAACGAAGGTATCTCCACAACTGAAGAGGATCCTCATTCTCCCCTCTTCAGTGTGAGACGAGGGTTCCTTTCCCTGATTCGTCGAAAAATGATCCCTGCCTTCCCATTGCATCTCAAGAGGAGGCGCTCTCCACAGGAAACTAAAGAGGTACTCCAGGGTTCGGGCCTACAAAAAAAAAAAAAAAAGGGGGATCAAAAGTCTCAGTCGAATCCATATGAACGTGATTAAACTGCAGTTCCTCAAATGTAACCCACTTTATCGACTCACACCACGGTGGCACGTGTGACACCTCTGTGGGAAAGCCTCGTGAGAAAGCCTCAGATCTCTGTGTCAACAAGATGGGAAGCCTCNCGCTCGAAAGGAAAGCAAACTAGCATTTCTCCACACGAGAAAAGGCCTGACTCCCCTGTGGAGACTCCAGAGGAACTTCAAGAACCATGTCAGCAGTGGAGAGGAAAATTCAGGTTCCAGCCTTCGCTCCCGACAAACACTTAGGTAGCAGCATCGAAAGGAGAGGAATCCCTTGAGTCCCCTCGCAACTCGGAGTGACACTGGCGTTTCCTGAGAGCTCATGAGTGTGTTCCAGAGTTCTTCATCGTAACTCGAGAAGACCCTGCCGCAACTCGAGAAAAACCAGGAGGTTCTGCCCTCCAGGCGAGATGAGGCCCTTTTCAGCTGAAGGGTCTCGAGGGCAATCACACCTTCCATCTTGAACCTCGGAAGCGTCCTACAAACGCTTGCTGAAAGTTAAGACGTTCCCCGGCATATCAGGCTCCACTCGAGTAGAAAAACAATGTTCCCTGCACAACTCAGGTGGATCCCCAGTCTCCCCTCCTCATGTGAGACGAGGGTTCCTTTCCTGCTTGGTCGAGAAATGATTCCTGGCCTTCCCGTCACAACTCAAGAGTAGGCGCTCTCCACAGGAAACTTAAGAGGAACTCCAGGAGTCGGGAAACCAAACCAAAAGAGGCACAAAAGTCTCAGTCGAACCCAGATGAACATGATTTCCCGCAGTGCCTCGAATGTCACCCCATGTATTGAGTGACACCACGGTGGCACGTGTTACAGCCTTGTGGGAAAGCCACGTGGGAAATCCTCAGATCCCTGTGTCAACTCGATGGGAAGCCTAACACTGCTACTACAGCTCGGGAAGAAAGAGAACTAGCATTCTCCACACGAGAAAAGGCCTGACTCCCCTGTGGAGACTCCAGGGGAACCTCAAGAACCATGTCAGCACTGGAGAGGAAACCTCAGGTTCAGGCCTTTGCTCATGACAAACACTTAGGGAGCAGCACCAAATAGAGAGGAATCCCGCAAGTCTCTTAGCAACTCGGAGAGACAATGGCCTTTCCTGAGGCCTCATGAGTGGGTCCCAGAAGTCTCCATCTTAACTCGAGAGGACCCTGCTGCAACTCGGGAATAACCAGGAGGTTTTGCCCTCCAGGCGAGATGAGGTGTTGCGGTGTCTCGACCGAAATCACACCTTCCCTCTTGAACCTGGAAAGCGTCCTTCACACCCTTGCTGCAAGTCAAGAAGTTCTCTTACATATCCGTCTCCACTCGAGCGAAACAGCAAGGGTCCCTCCAGAACCCAAGAGGAGCTCCGTTTCCCTCTCCTCAATGTGAGATGACGTTTTCTTTTCCTGCTTCGACTATACATGATGCTTGGCGTTCCCTTCGCACCTGAAGTGGAGTCCCGAGAGGAAAGCCACGGGTGGTGCAACGATTCCAAAAGACCACCATATGACTCAAACCACTCCAGCTGAAGCTGATGTCCCTGCACTTCATCGAATATTACCTAGAGTATCGACTCACACTATGTTAGCCCCTGTGACAGCCCTGTGGGAAAGCCTTGAGGGAAGGAACAGATCCCTGTGTCAACTCGACAGGAAGCCTGACTCTGCTGCTACAGCAAGGGAGGAAAGAGGACGTGAATGTCTCCACTCCAGACGAGGCCTGAATCCCATGTGGAGACTCCAGAGGAACCCCAAGAACCCTGTCTTCAGTGGAGAGAAACTTCAGGTTGCGGCCTAAGTTCCAGACAAGGACTTAAGATGCGGCACCGACTGGAGAGGAAATGCAAGAAGCCCCTCTGAACTCACCTTGGCACTGGCCTTTCCTGAGGCCTCCTGAGCAGGTCCCTAAAGTTCCCGTCCTAACTCGAGGCGAACCTGCCGTAACCAGATAAAAATCAGGAGATTCTCCCTCCAGGTTACCTGAGGCCTTTTTTTGCTGCAGGGTCTCAAGGGAAATCACACCTTCCCTCTTGAACTTAGGAAGCATTGTTCAAACACTTGAGGCTAGTCAAAAAATTCCCTGACATGTCTGTCTCCAATCGAGTAGATCAACGAAGGTATCTCCACAACTGAAGAGGATCCTCATTCTCCCCTCTTCAGTGTGAGACGAGGGTTCCTTTCCCTGATTCGTCGAAAAATGATTCATGCCTTCCCATTGCATCTCAAGAGGAGGCGCTCTCCACAGGAAACTAAAGAGGTACTCCAGGGTTCGGGCCTACAAAAAAAAAAAAAAAAGGGGGATCAAAAGTCTCAGTCGAATCCATATGAACGTGATTAAACTGCAGTTCCTCAAATGTAACCCACTTTATCGACTCACACCACGGTGGCACGTGTGACACCTCTGTGGGAAAGCCTCGTGAGAAAGCCTCAGATCTCTGTGTCAACAAGATGGGAAGCCTCACACGGCTACTACAGCTCGGGAGGAAAATGGACTAGCATGTCTCCACACGAGACAAGGCCTGGCTCCCCTGTGGAGTCTCCAGAGGAACCTCAAGTACCAGATCAGCACTGGAGAGGATACCTCAGGTTGCGCCTTCTGCTCCTGAGAAAGACTTAGAATGCAGCAACGAATGAAGTGTAATCCCTTGAATCCACTCGCAAACTGGAGAGACACTGGCCTTTCTGGAGGCCTCATGAGTGGGTCCCTGAGGTCTCCATCATAAGTCGAGAGGCACCTATCGCAAATTGAGAACAATCTGGATTTTCTCCCCTCCAGGCAAGATGAAGACATTTCCGCTGCGGTATCTCTACGGAAATCACACCTTCCATCTTGAAACTCGAAAGCGTTTTCAACACCCATGCTGCAAGTCAAGAAGTTCTCCGACATATCCTTCTAGACTCGATTGAAACAATAACGTTCCTCCACAACTCAAGAGTACCCCCATTTCACTCTTCTCAATGTGAGATGAGCGTATTTCCCTGCTTCGGTGAGACCTGATTCCTGGTGTTCCTTTCGCATCTCAAGTGGAGGCCTTCTCTAGCGGAACGTCGAGATGAAATCCAGGGGACATGCAACCATTCCGAAAAACCCCCATATGACTCATTCTATTCCAGCTAAAGCTGATTTTGTAGCACTGCCTCGGATGTTACCCAGAGTATCGACTCACACCATGGTGGCCCCTGTGACAGCCTTGTGGGAAAGCCTTGAGGAAAGACACAGATCCCTGTGACACCTTGATGGGAAGCTTTAATCTGCTGCTACAGCTGGGGAGGAAAGCGGACTTGCATGTCTCCACGCGAGACGAGGATGTACTCCCATGTGGAGACTCCAGAAGAACCTCAAGAACCCTTTCTGCAGTGGTGATGAAATTTCAGGCTGTGGCCTACGCTCCAGACAATGACTTAAGATGTGGCATCGACTGTAGAAGAATCCTGAAAAGCCCCTTTCAACTCGCATAAACTCTGGCCTTTCCTGAGGTCTCCTGACTGGGTCCCTGAGTTCCCCATCGTAACTCGAGAGGAACCTGCCGTAACTCGAGAAAAACCAGGAAGTTCTCCCCTCCAGGAGAGATGAGGCCCTTTCGGCTGCAGGGTCTCGAGGGAAATCACACCTTCACCCTTGAACCTCGGAAGCGTCCTTCAAACGCTTGCTGCAAGTTAAGAGGTTTCCTCACATATCTGTCTCCACTCGAGAAGAAGAACAAAGATCGTTGCACAACTCAAGAGGATCCCCATTCTCCACTCCTCATTGTCAGACGAGGGTTACTATCCCATCTAAGACGATAAATGATTCTTGGCCATCCCGTCGCATCTCAAGAGGAGGCGCTCTCCACAGGAATCTCGAGAGGAACTCCAGGAGTTGGGCCACCAAACCAAAAGAGGTTCAAAAGTCTCAGGCGAATCCAGATGAATGTGATTACCCTGCAGTGCCTCGAAAGTCACCCCGTGTATCGACTCACACCATAGTGGCACGTGTTACAGCTCTGTGGGAAAGCCTCGTGGGAAAGACTCAGATTTCTGTGTCAATTCGATGGGAAGCCTCACACTCCTACTACGTCTTGGGAGGAAAACAAACTAACATGTCTCCACACGAGACAAGGCCTGGTTCGACTTTGGAGTCTACAGAGGTACCTTACGAACCACGTCAGCACTGGAGAGGAAACCTCAGGTTGCAGCCTCCGCTCCTGACAAAGATTTAGGATGCAGCAACGAATGGAGAGGAATCCCACAAGGCCCATTGCAACTCGGAGAGACAATGGCCTTTCCTGAGGCCTCATGAGTGGATCCCAGAGGTCTCCATCATAACTCGAGAGGACCCTGCTGCAACTTGAGAATAACCAGGAGGTTCTCCCCTCCAGGCGAGATGAGGCTTTTTCCACTGTGGTGTCTCGACGGAAATCACACCTTCCCTCTTGAAACATGAAAGCATCTGTCACATCCTTGCTGCAAGTCAAGATCTTCCTTACTGTATCGACTGACACCACGGTGGCACGTGTGACAGCCTTGTGGGAAAGCCTCGTGGGAATGCCTCAGATCCCTGTGTCAACTAGATAGGAAGACTCACACTGCTACTACCGCTCAGTCGGAAAGCAAAGTAGCATTTCTACACAAGAGAACAGGCCTGACTCCACTGTGGAGACTCCAGGGGAACCTCAAGTACCAAGTCAGCAGTGGAGAGGAAACTTTAGATTCCAGCCTTCGCTACTGACAAACAATTAGGTAGCAGCACCGAAAGGAGAAGAATCCCTCGAGTTCCCTCGCAACTCGGAGTGACACTGGAATTTCCTGAGGCCTCATGAGTGTGTCCCAGAGTTCTCCATCATAACTCGAGAGGACCCTGCTGCAACTCGAGAATAACCAGGAGGTTCTGCACTCCAGTCGAGATGAGGCCCTTTTTCGTTGCTGTGTCTCGACAGAAGTCACACCTTCCTTCTTGAACCTCGAAAGCGTCCTTCACACCCTTGCTGCAAGTCAAGAAGTTCTCTGACATATCCGTCTCCACTCGAGTGAAACAGCGAGCATCCCTCCACAACTGAAGAGGACCCCCTTTTCCCTCTCCTCAATTTTAGATTACGTTTTCTTTTCCTGCTCAACTAGACATGATGCCTGGTGTTCCCTTCGCATCTCAAGTGGAGTCCTTCTCTACAGGAAAGTCGAGAGGAACTCCATGGGTGGTGCAACCATTACGAAAAACCACCATATGACTCAAACCACTCCAGCTGAAGCTGATTTCCCTGCACTTCCTCGAATGTTACCCAGAGTATCGACTCACACCATGTTGGGCCCTGCAACAGCCCTGTGGGAAATCCTTGAGGAAAGGAACAGATCCCTGTGTCAACTCGACAGGAAGCCTGACTCTGCTGCTACAGCTGGGGAGGAAAGCGGACGTGCATGTCTACACTTCAGACGAGGCCTGAATCCTATGTGGAGACTACAGAGGAACCCCTAGTATCCTGTCTTCAGTGGAGAGAAACTTCAGGTTGCGGCCTACGCTCCAGACAAGGACTTAAGATGCGACACCTATTGCAGAAGAATCCCAAGAAATCCTTCTCAACTTGACGTGGCACTGGCCTTTCCTGGGGCCTCCTGAACGGTTCGCTGAGATTCCCGTCATAACTCGAGTGAAACTTGCCATAACTCTAGAAAAACCAGGAGGTTATCACCTCGAGGCAAAATGAGGCCTTTTTCTGCTGCAGGCTCTCAATGGAAATCACACCTTCCCTTGGAACTTCGGAAGCGTCGTTCAATATCTTGAGGCTAGTCAAAAAATTCCCTGACATATCTGTCTCCAATCGAGTAGAACATCGAAGGTATCTTCACAACTGAAGAGGATCCCTATTCTCCCCTCTTCAGTGTGAGACGAGGGTTCTTTTCGCTGATTCTTTGAGAAATGATTCCTGCCTTCCCATTGCATCTCAAGAGGAGGCGCTATCCACAGGAAACTCGAGAGGAACTCCAGGGTTTGGGCCTGCTAAAAAAAAAAAAAAAGAGGATGAAAAGTCTCATCGAATACAGATGAACGTGATTAAACTGCAGTTCCTCGAATATCACCCAGAGTATCGACTCACACCATGGTGGCACGTGTGACAGCTCTGTGGGAAAGCCTCGTGGGAAAGACTCAGATCTCTGTGTCAACACGATAGGAAGCCTCACACTACTACTACAGCTCGGGAAGAAAACAGACTAGCATGTCTCCACACGAGACAATGCCTGGCTCCCTTGTGGAGTCTCCAGAGGAACCTCAAGAAGCAGATCAGCACTGGAGAGGAAACCTCAGGTTGCAGCTTCTGCTCCTGAGAAAGACTTAGGATGCAGCATCGAATGAAGTGTAATCCCTTGAATCCCCTCACAAACCGCAGAGACACTGGCCTTTCCGGAGGCCTCATGAGTGGGTCCCTGAGGTCTCCATCGTAACTCAAGTGGCACCTGCCACAACTTGAGAAAAAACTAGAGTTTGTCCCCTCCAGGCGAGATGAGGACATTTCCGCTGTGATGTATCTACGGAAATCACACCTTCCATCTTGAAACTCGAAAGCGTTTTCACACCCAGGCTGCAAGTCAAGAGGTTCTCCCACATATCCTTCTAGACTCGAGAGAAACAAGAGCGTCCCTCCACAACTCAGGAGGAGCCCCGTTTTACTGTCCTCAATGCGAGATGAGCGTATTTCCCTGCTTCGGCGACACATGACTCCTGGTGTTCCTTTCACATCTCAAGTGGAGGCCTTCTCTACAGGAACGTCGAGATGAACTCCAGGGGTCAGGCCACAAAACCAAAAGAGGCACAAAAGTCTCAGTCGAATCCAGATGAATGTGATTACCTTGCAGTGCCTCAAAAGTCACCCCGTGTATCGACTCACACCATGGTGGCACGTGTAACAGCTCTGTGGGAAAGCCTCGTGGGAAAGACTCAGATTCCTCTGTCAACTCGATGGTAAGCCTGACAGTGCTACTACATCTTGGGAGGAAAATGGACTAGCATGTCTCCACACGAGACAAGGCCTGGTTCGCCTTTGGGGTCTCCAGAGGAACCTCAAGAACCACGTCAGCACTGGAGAGGAAACCTCAGGTTGCAGCCTCCGCTCCTGACAAAGATTTAGGACACAACAACGAATGGAGAGGAATCCCATGAGGCCCCTCGCAACTCGGAGAGACACTGGCCTTTCCTGAAGACTCGTGAGTGTGTACCTGAGGTCTCCATCGTAACTCGAGAGGAACCTGTCACAACTCGAGAAAAACCCAGATGTTCTCCCCTCCAGGCGAGATGAGGCCTTTTTGCACTGTGGTTTCTCAACGGAAATCACACCTCCTCTTGAAACTCGAAAGTGCCTCTCACATTCTTGCTGAACGTCAAGAAGTACATCCTTGCTGTATCGACTGACACCACGGTGGCACGTGAGCCAGCCCTGTGGGAAAGCCTCGTGGGAATACCTCAGATCTCTGTGTCAACTCGATGGGAAGCCTCACACTGCTGTTACCACTCGGAAGGAAAGCAAACTAGCATTTCTCCACACCAGAAAAGGCCTGACTCCCCTGTGGAGACTCCAGAGNCTCGTGGGAATACCTCAGATCTCTGTGTCAACTCGATGGGAAGCCTCACACTGCTGTTACCACTCGGAAGGAAAGCAAACTAGCATTTCTCCACACCAGAAAAGGCCTGACTCCCCTGTGGAGACTCCAGAGGAACCTCAAGAACCGTGTCACCAGTGAAGAGGAAACTTCAGGTTCCAGCCTTCGCTCCTGACAAACAATTAGGTAGCAGCCCCGAAATAGAGGAATCCCTCGAGTTCCCTCGCAACCCGGAGTGACACTTGCCTTTCCTGAGAGCTCATGAGTGTGTCCCAGAGTTCTCCATCGTGACTCGAGAAGACCCTGCCGCAACTCGAGAAAAAACAGGAGGTTCTGCCCTGCGGGCGAGATGAGGACTTTTTGGCTGAAGGGTCTCGAGGGAAATCACACCTTCCTTCTGGAAACTCGGAAGCATCCTACAAATGCTTGCTGCAAGTTAACACTTTCCCCAGCATATCAGTCTCCACTCGAGTAGAAAAACAAATTTCCCTGCACAACTCAGGAGGATCCCCAGTCTCTGCTCCTCAGTGTGAGACGAGGGATCCTTTCCTGCTTCATCGAGAAATGATTCCTGGCCTTCCAGTCGCATCTCAAGAGGAGGCGCTCTCCACAGGAAACTTGAGAGGAACTCGAGGAGTCGGGCAACCAAATCAAAAGAGGCGAAAAAATCTCAGTCGAATCCAGATGAAAGTGATTTCCCTGCAGTGCCTCGAATGTTACCCTGTGTATCGACTGACACCACGGTGGCACGTGTTATAGCCCTGTGGGAAAGCCAGGTTGGAATGCCTCAGATCCCTGTGTCAACTCGATGGGAAGCCTCACACTACTACCACAGCTCGGGAAGAAAGCGAAATAACATTTCTCCACAGGAGACAAGGCCTGATTCCCCTGTGGAGACTCCAGAGGAACCTCAAGAACCATGTCAGCACTGGAGAGAAAACCTCAGGTTCCGGCCTTTGCTCCNGGGAAGCCTCACACTACTACCACAGCTCGGGAAGAAAGCGAAATAACATTTCTCCACAGGAGACAAGGCCTGATTCCCCTGTGGAGACTCCAGAGGAACCTCAAGAACCATGTCAGCACTGGAGAGAAAACCTCAGGTTCCGGCCTTTGCTCCTGACAAACACTTAGGAAGCAACACCGAAAGGAGAGGAATCCCGCAAGTCTCTTAGAACCTCGGAGAGACACTGGCCTTTCCTGAGGCCTCATGAGTGTGTCCCTGAGGTCTCCATCGTAACTCGGGAGAAACATGCCAAAACTCGGGAAAAACCCAGAGTTTCTCCCCTCCAGGCGAGATGAGGCCTTTTACCACTGTGGTGTCTCGACGGAAATCACATCTTCCCTCTTGAACTTCGGAAGCGTCGTTCAAACACTTGCGGGTAGTCAACAAATTCTCTGACATATCTGTCTCCAATCGAGTAGAACAACGAAAGTATCTTCACAACTGAAGAGGATCCCCATTCTCCCCTCTTTAGTGTGAGACGAGGGTTCCTTTCTCTGATTCGTCGAGAAATAATTCCTACCTTCCCATTGCATCTCAAGAGGAGGAGCTCTCCACAGGAAACTCGAGAAGAACTCCAGGGTCAGGCCTGCAAAAAAACAGAGGAGCAAAAGTTACAGTCGAATCCAGATGAAGGTGATTAAACTGCAGTTCCTCGAATGTCACCCACTATATCGACTCACACCACGGTGGCATGTGTGACAGCTCTGTGGGAAATCCTCTTGGGAAAGCCTCAGATCTCTGTGTCAACACAATGGGAAGACTCACACTGCTACTACAACTCGGGAGAAAAACGGACTAGCAAGTCTATACACGTAACAAGACCTGGCTCCCCTGTGGAGTCTCCAGAGGAAACTCAAGAACCAGATCAGCACTGAAGAGGAAACCTCAGATTGCGGCTTCTGCTCCTAAGAAAGGCTTAGGATGCAGCAACGAATGAAGTGTAATGCCTTGAATCCCCTCGTAAATCGGAGAGACACTGGCCTTTCCAGAGGCCTCATGAGTGGGTCCCTGAGGTCTCCATCGTAACGCAAGAGGCACCTGCCGCAACTTGAGAAAAACCTGGAGTTTCTCCCCTCCAGGCGAGATGAGGACATTTCCGCTGTGATGTCTCTATGGAAATCACACCTTCCATCTTGAAACTCGAAAGCGTTTTTCACACCCATGCTGCAAGTCAAGAAGTTCTCCGACATATCCTTCTAGACTCGAGTAAAACAAGAGGGTCCCTCCACAAATCAAGAGGACCCCTGTTTCACTCTCCTCAATGCGAGATGAGTGTATTTCCCTGCTTCGGAGAGACATGATTCCTGTTGTTCAATTCACATCTCAATTGGAGGCTTTCTCTACAGGACCGTTGAGATGAACTCCAACGGTCGTGCAACCATTATGAAACACCCCCGCATGACTCATTCTACTCCAGCTAAAGCTGATTTCATAGCACTGCCTCGGATGTTACCCAGAGTATTGACTCACACCAATGTGGCCCCTGTGACAGCCTTGTGGGAAAGCCTTGAGGAAAGACACAGATCCCTGTGACACCTCGACGGGAAGGTTGAATCTGCTGCTACAGCTGGGGAGGAAAGCGGACTTGCATATCTCCACTCGAGACGAGGACGGACTCCCATGTGGAGACTCCAGAGGAACCCCAAGAACCCTGTCTGCAGTGGTGAGGAAATTTCAGGTTGCGGCCTATGATCCAGACAAGGACTTAAGTTGCGGCACCGACTGGAGAGGAATCCTGAATAGCCCCTCGCAACTCACATGAACCCTGGCCTTTCCTGAGGCCTACTGAGTGGGTCCCTGAAGTGCCCATCGTAACTCGAGAGGAACCTGCCGTAACTCGAGAAAAACGAGGAAGTTCTCCCCTCCAGGCGAGATGAGGCCCTTTTCCGCTGCAGAGTTTCGCGGGAAATCACACCTTCACTCTTGAACCTCGGAAGCGTACTTCAAACAATTACTGCATGTTAAGAGGTTTCCTGACATAAGTGTCTCCACTCGAGGAGAAGAACGAAGATCGTTGCACAACTGAAGAGAATCCCAATTGTCCCCTCCTCATTGTTAGACTAGGGTTCCTATCCCTTCTAAGTCGAGAAATGATTCTTGGCCATTCCGTCACATCTCAAGAGGAGGCGCTCTCCATAGGAATCTCGAGAGGAATTCCATGAGTCAGGCCACCAAACCAAAAGAGGCACAAAATTCTCAGTCGAATCCAGATGAATTTGATTACCCTGCAGTGCCTCGAAAGTCACCCCGTGTATCGACTCACACCATGGTGGCACGTGTTACAGCTCTGTGGAAAGCCTTGTGGGAAAGACTCAGATTCCTGTGTCAACTCGATGGGAAGCCTCACACTGCTACTACAACTTGAGAGGAAAACGGACTAGAATGTCTCCACATGAGACA
The DNA here is from genome assembly GCA_006410675.1 of Oreotragus oreotragus. NCBI lineage: Eukaryota > Metazoa > Chordata > Mammalia > Artiodactyla > Bovidae > Oreotragus > Oreotragus oreotragus. The sequence continues at coordinate 94,701 of SJYX01019962.1, forward strand.
AGCCCTGGTTCTCCTTTGGAGTCTCCCGAGGAACCTCAAGAACCAGGTCAGCACTGGAGAGGAAACGCAGGTTGCAGCCTCCGCTCCTGACAAAGATTTAGGACACAGCAACGAATGGCGAGGAATCCCACGAGGCCCCTCGCAACTCGGAGTGACACTGGTCTTTCCTGATGCCTCATGAGTGTGTCCCTGAGATCTCCAACATAACTCGAGAGGAACCTGCCACAACTTGAGAAAAACCCAGACGTTCTCCCCTCCAGGTGAGATGAGGCCTTTTTGTGCTGTGGTGCCTCAACGGAAATCACACCTTCCCTCTTGAAACTCGAAAGTGTCTGTCACATTCTTGCTAAAAGTCAAGAAGTACATCCTTGCTGTATCGACTGACACCACGGTGGCACGTGTGCCAGCCCTGTGGGAAAGCCTTGTGGGAATGCCTCAGATCTCTGTGTCAACTCGATGAGAAGCCTCACACTACTACTACCACTCGGAAGGAAAGCAAACTAGCATTTCTCCACACCAGAAAAGGCCTGACTCTCCTGTGGGGACGCCAGAGGAACCTCAAGAACCATGTCACCAGTGGAGAGGAAACATCAGGGTCCACCCTTCACTCCTGACAAACACATAGGCAGCACCACCGAAAGGAGAGCAATCCCTGGAGTCCCCTCGCAACTCGGAGAGAAACTGGCCTTTCCTGAGAGCTCATGAGTGTGTCCCAGAATTCTACATCGTATCTCGAGAAGACACTGCCGCAACTAGAGAGAAACCAGGAGGTTCTGCCCTCCAGTCGAGATGAGGCCCTTTTCGGCTGAAGGGTCTCGAGGGAAATCACATCTTCCTTCTTGAACCTTGGAAGCGTCCTACAAACGCTTACTGCAAGTTAAGACGTTCCCCGGCATATCAGTCTCCACTCGAGTAGAAAAACAAAGTTCCCTGCACAACTCGGGAGGATTCCCATTCTCCCCTCCTAAATGTGAGACGAGGGATCCTTTCCTGCTTCGTCGAGAAATGATTCCTGGCCTTCCCGTTCCATCTCAAGAGGAGGCGCTCTCTACAGGAAACTCGAGAAGAACTCCAGGGTTCGGGCCTGCAAAAAAAAAAAGAGGAGCAAAATTCTCAGTCGAATCCAGATAAACGTGATTAAACTGCAGTTCTTCGAATGTCACCCAGTATATCGACTCACACCACGGTGGGATGTGTGACAGCTCTGTGGAAAATCCTCTTGGGAAAGCCTCAGATCTCTATGTCAAAACGATGGGAAGCCTCACACTGCTACTACAGCTCGGGAGGAAAACGGACCAGCATGTCTATACACGTGACAAGGCCTGGCTCCCCTGTTGCGTCTCCAGAGGAAAATCAAGAACTAGATCAGCACTGAAGAGGAAAACTCACGATGCAGCTTCTGCTCCTGAGAAAGACTTAGGATGCAGCAATGAATGAAATGTAATGCCTTGAATTCCCTCGCAAACCGGAGAGACANCTGTGACAGCCTTGTGGGAAAGCCTTGAGGAAAGACACAGATCCCTGTGACACCTCGACGGGAAGGTTGAATCTGCTGCTACAGCTGGGGAGGAAAGCGGACTTGCATGTCTCCACTCGAGACGAGGACGGACTCCCATGTGGAGACTCCAGAGGAACCCCAAGAACCCTGTCTGCAGTGGTGAGGAAATTTCAGGTTGCGGCCTATGATCCAGACAAGGACTTAAGTTGCGGCACCGACTGGAGAGGAATCCTGAATAGCCCCTCGCAACTCACATGAACCCTGGCCTTTCCTGAGGCCTACTGAGTGGGTCCCTGAAGTGCCCATCGTAACTCGAGAGGAACCTGCCGTAACTCGAGAAAAACGAGGAAGTTCTCCCCTCCAGGCGAGATGAGGCCCTTTTCCGCTGCAGAGTTTCGCGGGAAATCACACCTTCACTCTTGAACCTCGGAAGCGTACTTCAAACAATTACTGCATGTTAAGAGGTTTCCTGACATAAGTGTCTCCACTCGAGGAGAAGAACGAAGATCGTTGCACAACTGAAGAGAATCCCAATTGTCCCCTCCTCATTGTTAGACTAGGGTTCCTATCCCTTCTAAGTCGAGAAATGATTCTTGGCCATTCCGTCACATCTCAAGAGGAGGCGCTCTCCATAGGAATCTCGAGAGGAATTCCATGAGTCAGGCCACCAAACCAAAAGAGGCACAAAATTCTCAGTCGAATCCAGATGAATTTGATTACCCTGCAGTGCCTCGAAAGTCACCCCGTGTATCGACTCACACCATGGTGGCACGTGTTACAGCTCTGTGGAAAGCCTTGTGGGAAAGACTCAGATTCCTGTGTCAACACGATGGGAAGCCTCACACTGCTACTACAACTTGAGAGGAAAACGGACTAGAATGTCTCCACATGAGACAAGCCCTGGTTCTCCTTTGGAGTCTCCCGAGGAACCTCAAGAACCAGGTCAGCACTGGAGAGGAAACGCAGGTTGCAGCCTCCGCTCCTGACAAAGATTTAGGACACAGCAACGAATGGCGAGGAATCCCACGAGGCCCCTCGCAACTCGGAGTGACACTGGTCTTTCCTGATGCCTCATGAGTGTGTCCCTGAGATCTCCAACATAACTCGAGAGGAACCTGCCACAACTTGAGAAAAACCCAGACGTTCTCCCCTCCAGGTGAGATGAGGCCTTTTTGTGCTGTGGTGCCTCAACGGAAATCACACCTTCCCTCTTGAAACTCGAAAGTGTCTGTCACATTCTTGCTAAAAGTCAAGAAGTACATCCTTGCTGTATCGACTGACACCACGGTGGCACGTGTGCCAGCCCTGTGGGAAAGCCTTGTGGGAATGCCTCAGATCTCTGTGTCAACTCGATGAGAAGCCTCACACTACTACTACCACTCGGAAGGAAAGCAAACTAGCATTTCTCCACACCAGAAAAGGCCTGACTCTCCTGTGGGGACGCCAGAGGAACCTCAAGAACCATGTCACCAGTGGAGAGGAAACATCAGGGTCCACCCTTCACTCCTGACAAACACATAGGCAGCACCACCGAAAGGAGAGCAATCCCTGGAGTCCCCTCGCAACTCGGAGAGAAACTGGCCTTTCCTGAGAGCTCATGAGTGTGTCCCAGAATTCTACATCGTATCTCGAGAAGACACTGCCGCAACTAGAGAGAAACCAGGAGGTTCTGCCCTCCAGTCGAGATGAGGCCCTTTTCGGCTGAAGGGTCTCGAGGGAAATCACATCTTCCTTCTTGAACCTTGGAAGCGTCCTACAAACGCTTACTGCAAGTTAAGACGTTCCCCGGCATATCAGTCTCCACTCGAGTAGAAAAACAAAGTTCCCTGCACAACTCGGGAGGATTCCCATTCTCCCCTCCTAAATGTGAGACGAGGGATCCTTTCCTGCTTCGTCGAGAAATGATTCCTGGCCTTCCCGTTCCATCTCAAGAGGAGGCGCTCTCTACAGGAAACTCGAGAAGAACTCCAGGGTTCGGGCCTGCAAAAAAAAAAAGAGGAGCAAAATTCTCAGTCGAATCCAGATAAACGTGATTAAACTGCAGTTCTTCGAATGTCACCCAGTATATCGACTCACACCACGGTGGGATGTGTGACAGCTCTGTGGAAAATCCTCTTGGGAAAGCCTCAGATCTCTATGTCAAAACGATGGGAAGCCTCACACTGCTACTACAGCTCGGGAGGAAAACGGACCAGCATGTCTATACACGTGACAAGGCCTGGCTCCCCTGTTGCGTCTCCAGAGGAAAATCAAGAACTAGATCAGCACTGAAGAGGAAAACTCACGATGCAGCTTCTGCTCCTGAGAAAGACTTAGGATGCAGCAATGAATGAAATGTAATGCCTTGAATTCCCTCGCAAACCGGAGAGACACTGGCCTTTCCGGAGGCCTCATGAGTGGGTCCCTGATGTCTCCATCGTAACTCGAGAGGCACCTGCCGCAACTCGAGAAAAACCTGGAGTTTCTCCCCTTCAGGTGAGATGAGGACATTCCCGCTGCGGTGTCTCTACGGAAATCACACCTTCCATCTTGAAACTCCAAAGCGTTTTTCACACCCATGCTGCAAGTCAAGAAGTTCTCCGACATATCCTTCTAGACTCAAGTGAAACAAGAGGGTACCTCCACAACTCAAGAGGAGGCCCGTTTCAAACTCCTCAATGCGAGATGAACGTATTTCCCTGCTTCGGAAAGACATGATTCCTGGTGTTCTTTCGCATCTCAAATGGAGGCCTTCTACACAGGAACGTCGAGATGAACTCCAGGGGTCGTGCTACAATTCGGAAACATCCCCATATGACTCATTCTACTTCAGCTATAGCTGATTTCGTAGCACGGCCTCGGATGTTACCCAGAGTATCGACTCACACCATGGTGGCCCCTGTGAGAGCCTTGTGGGAAAGCCTTGAGGAAAGACACAGATCCCTGTGACGCCTCGACGGGAAGCTTGACACTGTTGCTACAGCTGGGGAGGAAAGCCGACTTGCATGTCTCCACTTGAGACGAGGACGGACTCCCATGTGGAGATTCCAGAGGAACCCCAAGAACCCTGTCTGCAGTGGCGAGGAAATTTCAGGTTGTGGCCTACGCTTCAGACAAGGTCTTAAATCCTGCACCGACTGGAGAGGAATCCTGAAAAGCCCCTCGCAACCCGCATGAACCCTGGCTTTTCCTGAGGCCTCCTGAGAGGGTACCAGAGGTCCCCGTCGTTACTCGAGAGGAACCTGCCATAACTCGAGAAAAACCAGGAGGTTCTCCCCTCCAGGCAAGATGAGGCCCTTTTCTGCTGTAGGGTCTCGAGGGAAATCACACCTTCTCTCTTGAACCTCAGAAGTGTCCTTCAAACGCTTGCTGCATGTTAAGAGGTTTCCTGACATATCTGTCTCCACTCGAGGAGAATGAAGGTACCTGCAGAACTCAAGAGGATCCCCAATCTCCCCTCCTCATTGTGAGAGGAGGGTTCCTTTCTGTTCTACGTCAAGAAAAGATTCTTGACCATCCCGTCACATCTCAAGAGAAGGCGATCTCCACAGGAATCTCGAGTGGAACTCCAGGATCGGGCCACCAAACCAAAAGAGGCACAAAAGTCTCAGTCGATTTCAGATGAATGTGATTACCGTGCAGTGCCTCGAAAATCACCCCGTGTATCGACTCACACTATGGTGGCACGTGTTACAGCAAGAGGCACAAAAGTCTCAGTCGAATCCAGATGAATGGAATTACACTGCAGTGCCTCGAAAGTCACCACGTGTATTGACTGACACCACGGTGACACGTGTTACAGCAAGAGGCACAAAAGTCTCAGTCAAATCCAGATGAACGTGATTTCCCTGCAGTGCCTCGAATGTCACCCCGTGTATCGACTGACACCGTGGTGGCACGTGTTACAGCCCTGAGGGAAAGCCAGGTGGGAATGACTCAGATCCCTGTGTCCACTTGATGGGAAGCCTCACACTGCTACTACAGCTAGGGAAGAAAGCGAACTAGCATTTCTCCACACGAGACAAGGCCCAAGTCCCCTTTGGAGACTCCAGAGGAACCTCAAGAACCATGTCAGCACTGGAGAGGAAACCTCAGGTTCCGGCCTTTTCTCCTGACAAACACTTAGGAAGCAGCACCCGAATGGATTGGATTCCCACAAGTCTCTTAGCAAATTGAAGAGACACTGGCCTTTCCTGAGGCCTCATGAGTGGGTCCCAGAGGTCTCTATCTTAACTCGAGAGGACCCTGCTGCAACTCGAAAATAAACAGGAGGTTTTGCCCTCCAGGCGAGATGAGACCATTTTTCGTTGTGGTGTCTCGATGGAAATCACACCTTCCCTCTTGAACCTCGAAAGCATCCTTCACACCCTTGCTGCAATTCAAAAAGTTCTTTGACATATCCGTCTCCACTCGAGCGAAAAAGCGAGGGTCCCTCCACAACTCAAGAGGAGCCCCGTTTCCCTCTCCTCAATGCAAGATGACATTTTCTTTTCCTGCTTCGACTAGAAATGGTGCCTGGCGTTTCCTTCCATCTCAAGTGGAGTGCTTCTCTACAGGAAAGTTGAGAGGAACTCCAGTGGTGGTGCAACCATTCCGAAAGACAACCATATGACTCAAACCACTCCAGCTGAAGCTAATTTCCCTCACCACCTCAAATGTTACACAGAGTATCGACTCACACCATGTTGGCCCCTGCGACATCCCTGTGGGAAAGCCTTGAGGGAAGGAACAGATCCCTCTGTTAACTCGACAGGAAGCCTGACTCAGCTGTTACAGGTGGGGAAGAAAGTGGACGTGCATGTGTCCACTAGAGACGAGGCCTGAATCCCATGTGGAGTCTCCAGAAGAACCTTTAGAACTCTGTCTTCAGTGTAGAGAAATTTCAGGTTGCGGCCTACGCTCCAGACAAGGACTTAAGATGCGGCACCGACTGGAGAGGAATCCCAAGAAGCCCTTCTCAACTCGCATTGGCACTGGACTTTCCTGAGGCCTCCGGAGCAGGTCGCTGAGGTTCCCGTTGTAATTAAAGAAGAACCTGCCTTAACTCGAGAGAAACCAGGAGGTTCTCCCCTCCAGGCGAGATGAGGCCTTTTTCCGCTGCAGGGTCTCAAGGGAAATCACACCTTCCCTCTGGAACATCAGAAGCTTCGTTCAAACACTTAAGGCTAGTCAAAAAATTCCCTGAAATATCTGTCTGCAATCGAGTAGAACAACTAAGGTATCTTCACAACTAAAGAGGATCCCCATTCTACACTCTTCAGTGTGAGACAAGGGTACCTTTCCCTGGTTCGTCGAGAAATGATTCCTGCCTNCTGGAACATCAGAAGCTTCGTTCAAACACTTAAGGCTAGTCAAAAAATTCCCTGAAATATCTGTCTGCAATCGAGTAGAACAACTAAGGTATCTTCACAACTAAAGAGGATCCCCATTCTACACTCTTCAGTGTGAGACAAGGGTACCTTTCCCTGGTTCGTCGAGAAATGATTCCTGCCTTCCCATTGCATCTCAAGAGGAGGTGCTCTCCACAGGAAACTCGAGAGTAATTCCAGGCTTCGGGCCTGCAAAAAAAAAAAAAAAAACAGGAGTAAAAGTCTCAGTTGAATCCAGATGAACGTGATTAAACTGCAGTACCTCAAATGTCACCCAGTGTATTGACACACACCACGGTGGAACGTGTGACAGCTCTGTGGGAAAGCCTCGTGGGAAAGCCTCAGATCTCTGTGTCAACACGATGGGAAGCCTCACACTACTACTACAGCTCGGGAGGAAAACAGACTAGCATGTCTCCACAGGAGACAAGGCCTGGCTCCCCTGTGGAGTATCCAGAGGAACCTCAAGAAGCAGATCAGCACTGGAGAGAAAAACTCAAGTTGCGACTTCTGCTCCTGAGAAAGACTTAGGATGCAGCAACGAATGAAGTGTAATCCCTTGAATCCACTCGCAAATCGGAGAGACACTGGCCTTTCCAGAGGCGTCATGAGTGGGTCCCTGAGGTCTCCATCGTAACTCGAGAGGCACCTGCCTCATCTCCAGAAAAATCTGGAGTTTCTACCCTCCAGGCGAGATTACGACATTTCTGCTGTTGTGTCTCTACGGAAATCACACCTTCCATCTTGAAACTCGAAAGCGTTTTTCACACCCATAGTGCAAGTCAAGAAGTTCTCCGACATGTCCTTCTAGACTCGAGTGAAACATGAGGGTACCTCCACAACTCAAGAGGAGCCCCGTTTCACTCTCCTCAATGCGAGATGAGCGTATTTCCCTGCTTCGGCGAGACATAATTGCTAGAGTTCCTTTCGCATCTCAAGTGGAGGCCTTCTCTACAGGAACGTCGAGATGAACTCCAGGGGTCTTGCAGCCATTCCGAAACACCCCCATATGACTCATTCTACTCCAGCTAAAGCTGATTTCGTAGCACTGCCTCGGATGTTACCCAGAGTATCGACTCACACCTTACTGGACACTGTGACAGTCTTGTGGGAAAGCCTTGAGGAAAGACACAGACCCCTGTGACACCTCGACGGGAAGCTTGATTCTGGTGCTACAGCTGGGGAGGAAAGCGGACTTGCATGTCTCCACTCGAGATGAGGATGGACTCCCATGTGGAGACTCCAGAGGAACCCCAAGAACACTGTCTGCAGTGGCGAGGA
>SJYX01019962.1:124014-201857 GCA_006410675.1 Oreotragus oreotragus
TCTCCATCGTAACTCGAGAAGACCCTGCGGCAACTCGTGAAAAACCACGAGGTTCTGCTCTCTGGGCGAGATGAGGCCGTTTTTGGCTGAAGGGTCTCAAGGGAAGTCACATCTTCCCTATTGAACTTGGGAGGCGTTGTTCAAACACTTGAGGCTAATCAAAAAATTCCCTGACATTTCTGTTTCCAATCGAGTAGGACAACGAAGGTATCTTCACAAAGGAAGAGGATCCCCATTCTCCCCCTCTTCAGTGAGAGACGAGGGTTCCTTTCCCTGAGTCGTCGAAAAATGATTCATGCCTTCCCATTGCATCTCAAGAGGAGGCACTCTGCACAGGAAACTCGAGAGGAACTCCATGGTTCGGGTCTGCAAGGAAAAAAAAAGAGGAGCAAAAATCTCAGTCGAATCCAGATGAACGTGTTTCAACTGCAGTTCGTCGAATGTCACTCAGCGTATCGACTCATACCACGGTGGCACGTGTGACCGCTCTGTGGGAAAGCCTCCTGGGAAAGCCGCAGATCTGTGTGTCAACACGATGGGAAGCCTCACACTGCTACTACAGCTCAGGAAGAAAACGGACTAGCATGTCTCCACACGAGACAAGGCCTGGCTCCCCTGTGAAGTCTCCAGAGTAACCTCTAGAACCAGATCAGCACTGGAAAGGAAACATCAAGTTGCACTTTCTGCTCCTGAGAAAGACTTAGGATGCAGCAACGCGTGAAGTGTAATCCCTTGAATCCCCTCGCGAATTGGAGAGACACTGGCCTTTCCAGAGGCCTCATGAGAGGGTCCGTGAGGTCTCCATCGTAAATCAAGAGGCAACTGCCACAACTCGAGTAAAGCCTGAGGTTTCTCCCCTCCAGGCGAGATGAAGACATTGCCTCTGCGGAGTCTCGATGGAAATCACACCTTCCATCTTGAAACNGAGCAAAAGTCTCAGTCGAATCCAGATGAACGTGATTAAACTGCAGTTCCTCGAATGTCACCCAGTGTATCAACTCGCACCACGGTGGCACGTGTGACAGCTCTGTGGGAAAGCCTTGTGGGAAAGCCTCAGATCTCTATGTCAACACGATGGGAAGCCTTACACTGCTACTACAGCTCGGTAGGATAACGGACTAGCATGTCTCCACACGAGACAAGGCCTGGCTCCCCTGTGGAGTCTCCAGAGGAGCCACAAGAACCAGATTATCACTGGAGAGGAAAAATCAGGTTGCGACTTCTGCTCCAGAGAAAGACTTAGAATGCAGCAACGAATGGAGAGAAATCCCACGAGGCCTCTAGCCACTTGGAGAGACACTGGCCTTTCATGAGACTTCATGAGTGTGTCCCTGAGGTCTCCATCGTAAATCGAGAGGAACCTGCCACAACTCGAGAAAAACCCAGAGGTTCCCCCCTCTAGGCGAGATGAGGCCTTTTTCCTCTGTGGTTTCTCGCTGGAAATCACACCTTCCTTCTTGAAACTCGAAAGCATCTCTCACATCCTTGCTGCACGTCAAGAAGTACATCCTTGCTGTATTGACTCACACCACGGTGGCACGTGTTACAGCCCTGTGGGAAAGCCTCGTGGGAATGTCTCAGATCCCTGTGTCAACTCGATGGGAAGTCTCACACTGCTACTACCGCTCAGAAGGAAAGCAAACTAGAATTTCTCCACACGAGAAAAGCCCTGACTCCCCTGTGGAGACTCCAGTGGAACCTCAAGAATCATGTTAGCAATGGAGAGGAAAATTCAGATTCCAGCATTCGCTCCTGACAAACACTTAAGTATCAGCACCGAAAAGAAAGGAATCCCTAGAATCCCCTCGAAACTCGGAGTGTCACTGGCCTTTCCTGAGAGCTCATGAGTGTGTCCCAGAATTCTCCATTGTAACTCGAGAAGACCCTGCCACAACTCGAGAAAAACCAGGAAGTTCGGCCCTCCAGGGGAGATGAGGCCGTTTTCAGCTGAAGGGTCTCGAAGAAAATCACACATTTCTTCTTGAACCTCGGAAGCGTCCTACAAACGCTTGCTGAAAGTTAAGACTTTCCCGGGCATATCAGTCTCCACTCGAGTAGAAAAACAAAGTTCCCTGCACAACTCAGGAGGATCCCCAGTCTCCCCTCCTCAGTGTGAGACCAGGGTCCCTTTCTTGCTTCGTCGAGAAATGATTCCTGGCCTTCCCGTCGCATCTCAAGAGGAGACGCTTTCTACAGGAACCTGAGAGGAACACCAGGAGTCGGGCAACCAAATCAAAAGAGGTACAAAATTCTCAGTCAAATCCAGATGAACGTGATTACCCTGCAGTGCATCGAATATCACCTCGTGTATCGACTGACACCACGGTCGAAGGTGTTACAGCCCTGTGGGAAAGCCACTTGCGAATGTCTCATATCTCTGTGTCAACTCGATGGGAAGCCTCACACTGCTACTATAGCTCGGGAAGAAAGCGAACTAGCATTTCTCCACACGAGACAAGGCCTGACTCCCATGTGGAGACTTCTGAGGAACCTCAAGAACCATGTCAGCACTGGAGAGGAAACCTCAGGTTCTGGCCATTGCTCCTGACAAGCAATTAGAAAACAGCAACGAATGGAGAGAAATCCCACGAGGTCCCTCGCAACCCAGAGAGACACTGGCCTTTCCTGAGGCCTCATGAGTGTGTCCCTGGGGTCTCCATCGTAACTCGAGAGGAAACTGCCACAACTCGGAAAAAACCCAGAGGCTCTCCCCTCCAGGCTAGATGAGGCCTTTTTCCGCTGTGGTGTCTCGACGGAAATCACACCTTCCCTCTTGAAACTCGAAAGCGTCTCTCACATCCTTGCTGCAAGTCAAGAAGTACATCCTTGCTGTATCGACTGAAACCACGGTGGCACGTGTGACAGCCCTTTGGGAAAGCCTCGTGGGAATGCCTCAGATCCCTGAGTCAACTCGATGGGAAGCCTCACACTGCTACTACCGCTCGGAAGGAAAGCAAATTAGCATTTCTCCACACGAGAAAAGGCCTGACCCCCCTGTGGAGACTCCAGACGAACTTCAAGAACCATATCAGCCATGGAGAGGAAACTTCAGTTTCCAGCCTTTGCTCCTGACAAACGATTAGGTAGCAGCACCGAAAGGAGAGGAATCCCACGGATCTCCTCGTAACTCGGAGTCACACTGGCCTTTCCTAAGAGCTCATGAGTGTGTCCCAGAGTTCTCCATCGTAACTCGAGAAGACCAGCCACAACTCGAGAAGAACCAGGAGGTTCTGCCCTCCAGGCGACATGAGGCCCTTTTCGGCTGAATGGTCTCCAGGGAAATCACACCTTCCTTCTTGAACCTCGAAAGCGTCCTACAAACGCTTGCTGCAAGTTAACACGTTCCCCCGCATATCAGTCTCCACTCGAGTATAAAAACAAATTTCCCTGCACAACTCATGAGGATCCCCAGTCTCCCCTCTTCAGTGTGAGACGAGGGTTCCTTTCCTGCTTCGTCGAGAAATGATTCCTGGCCTTCCTGTCGCATCTCAAGAGGAGGCGCTCTCCACAGGAAAATAGAGACAAACTCCAGGAGTCGGGCAACCAAACTAAAAGAGGCGGAAAAGTCTCAGTCGAATCCAGACGAACGTGATTTACCTGCAGTGCCTCGAATGTCACCCCGTGTATCGACTGACACCACGGTGGCACGTGTTACAGCCCTGTGGGAAAGCCACGTGGGAATGCCTCAGATCCCTGTGTCAACTCGATGAAAAGACTCACACTGCTACTACAGAGTGGGAAAAAAGTAAACTAGCATTTCTCCACACGAAACAAGGCCTGACTCGCCTGTGGAGACTCCAGAGGAACCTCAAGAACCATGTCAGCACTGGAGAGGAAACCTCAGGGTCTGGCTTTGCTTCTGAAAAAGACTTAGGAAGCAGCACCGAACGGAGAGGAATCCCGCAAGTCTCTTATCAACTCGGAGAGACACTGGCCTTTCCTGAGTCCTCATGAGTGGGTCCCAGAGGTTTGATCATAACTCGAGAGGACCCTGCTGCAATTCGAGAATAACAATGAGGTTCTTCCCTCCAGGCGAGATGAGACCCTTTTTCGTTGCGGTGTCTCGATGGAAATCACACCTTCCCTCTTGAACCTCGAAGGCGTCCTTCACACCCTTGCTGCAAGTAAAGATATTCTCTGATATATCCGTCTCTACTCGAGCGAAACAGCGAGGGTCCCTCCACAACTCAAGAGGAGCCCCGTTTCACTCTCCTTAATGTGAGATGACGTTTTATTTTCCTGCTTCGACTAGGCATGATGCCTGGCGTTCCCTTCGCATCTCAAGTGGAGTCCTTCTCTACAGGAAAGTCGAGAGGAACTCCACGTTTTGGTGCAACCATTCCGAAAGACCACCATATTACTCAAACCACTCCATCTGAAGCTGATTTCCCTGCACCTCCTCGAATGTTTCCCATAGTATTGACTAATATCACGTTGGCCCCTGCCACAGCCCTGTGGAAAAGCCTTGAGGGAAGGAACAGATCCCTGTGTCAACTCGACAGGAAGCCTCATTCTGCTGCTTCAGCTGGGGAGGAAATTGGACATGCATGTCTCCACTCCAGACCAGCCCTGAATCCCATGTGGAGACTCCAGAGGAACACCAAGAACCCTATCTTCAGTGGAGAGAAACTTTAGGTTGCAGCCTATGCTCCAGACAAGGACTTAAGATGTGGTACCAACTGGAGAGGAATCCCAAGAAGCCCCTCTCAACTCGCCTTGGCACTGGTCTTTCCTGAAGCCTCCTGATCGGGTCACTGAGGTTCCCGTCGTAACTCGAGAGGAACCTGCCATAACTCGAGAAAAACCAAGAGGTTCTCCCCTCCAGGCGAGATGAGGCCTTTTTCCGCTGCAGGGTCTCAAGGGAAATCACACCTTCCCTCTGGAACTTCAGAAACGTCGTTCAAAGACTTGAGGCTAGTCAAAAAATTCCCTGACATATCTGTCTCCAGTCGAGTAGAACAACAAAGGTATCTTCACAAATGAAGAGGATCCCATTCGCCCCTCTTCAATGTGAGACGAGGGTTCCTTTCCCTGATTCATAGAGAAATGATTCCTGCCTTCCCATCGCATCTCAAGAGGAGGCGCTCTCCACAGGAAACTCNTCGAATGTCACCTCATGTATCGACTGACACCACGGTGGCACGTGTTACAGCCCTGTGGGATAGCCACGTGGGAATGCCTCAGATCTCTGTGTCAACTCGTTAGGAAGCCTCACACTGCTACTACAATTCGGGAAGAAAGCGAAGTAGCATTTCTCCACACGAGACAAGGCATGACTCCCCTGTGGAGACTCCAGAGGAACCTCAAGGACCATGTCAGCAATGGAGAGGAACTTCAGTTTCCGGCCTTTGCTCCTGAGAAACACTTATGAAGCAGCACCGAATGGAGAGGAATCCCGTAAGTAACTTAGCAACTCGGAGAGACACTGGCCTTTTTCCTGAGGTCTCATGAGTGAGTCCCAGATGTCTCCATCGTAACTCGAGAGGACCCTGCTGCAATTCGATAATAACCAGGAGGTTCTGCCCTCCAGGCGAGATGAGGCCCTTTTCGGCTGAAGGGTCTCGAGGGAAATCACACCTTCCTTCTTGAACCTCGGAAGCGTCCTACAAACTCTTGCTGCAAGTTAAAATATTCCCAGGCATATCAGTCTCCACTCGAGTAGAAAAACAAAGCTCCCTGCACAAATCTGGAGGATCCCCAGTCTCCCCTCCTCAGTGTGAAATGAGGGTTCCTTTCCTGCTTCGCCGAGAAATGATTCCTGGCCTTCCCGTTCCATCTCAAGAGGAGGCGCTCTCCACAGGAAACTTGACAGGAACTCCAGGAGTCGGGCATCCAAACCAAAAGAGGTGCAAAAGTCTCAGTCGAATCCAGATGAACGTGATTTCCCTGCAGTGGCTCGAATGTCACCTCATGTATCGACTGACACCACGGTGGCACGTGTTACAGCCCTGTGGGATAGCCACGTGGGAATGCCTCAGATCTCTGTGTCAACTCGTTAGGAAGCCTCACACTGCTACTACAATTCGGGAAGAAAGCGAAGTAGCATTTCTCCACACGAGACAAGGCATGACTCCCCTGTGGAGACTCCAGAGGAACCTCAAGGACCATGTCAGCAATGGAGAGGAACTTCAGTTTCCGGCCTTTGCTCCTGAGAAACACTTATGAAGCAGCACCGAATGGAGAGGAATCCCGTAAGTAACTTAGCAACTCGGAGAGACACTGGCCTTTTTCCTGAGGTCTCATGAGTGAGTCCCAGATGTCTCCATCGTAACTCGAGAGGACCCTGCTGCAATTCGATAATAACCAGGAGGTTCTGCCCTCCAGGCGAGATGAGGCCCTTTTCGGCTGAAGGGTCTCGAGGGAAATCACACCTTCCTTCTTGAACCTCGGAAGCGTCCTACAAACTCTTGCTGCAAGTTAAAATATTCCCAGGCATATCAGTCTCCACTCGAGTAGAAAAACAAAGCTCCCTGCACAAATCTGGAGGATCCCCAGTCTCCCCTCCTCAGTGTGAAATGAGGGTTCCTTTCCTGCTTCGCCGAGAAATGATTCCTGGCCTTCCCGTTCCATCTCAAGAGGAGGCGCTCTCCACAGGAAACTTGACAGGAACTCCAGGAGTCGGGCATCCAAACCAAAAGAGGTGCAAAAGTCTCAGTCGAATCCAGATGAACGTGATTTCCCTGCAGTGGCTCGAATGTCACCTCATGTATCGACTGACACCACGGTGGCACGTGTTACAGCCCTGTGGGATAGCCACGTGGGAATGCCTCAGATCTCTGTGTCAACTCGTTAGGAAGCCTCACACTGCTACTACAATTCGGGAAGAAAGCGAAGTAGCATTTCTCCACACGAGACAAGGCATGACTCCCCTGTGGAGACTCCAGAGGAACCTCAAGGACCATGTCAGCAATGGAGAGGAACTTCAGTTTCCGGCCTTTGCTCCTGAGAAACACTTATGAAGCAGCACCGAATGGAGAGGAATCCCGTAAGTAACTTAGCAACTCGGAGAGACACTGGCCTTTTTCCTGAGGTCTCATGAGTGAGTCCCAGATGTCTCCATCGTAACTCGAGAGGACCCTGCTGCAATTCGATAATAACCAGGAGGTTCTGCCCTCCAGGCGAGATGAGGCCCTTTTCGGCTGAAGGGTCTCGAGGGAAATCACACCTTCCTTCTTGAACCTCGGAAGCGTCCTACAAACTCTTGCTGCAAGTTAAAATATTCCCAGGCATATCAGTCTCCACTCGAGTAGAAAAACAAAGCTCCCTGCACAAATCTGGAGGATCCCCAGTCTCCCCTCCTCAGTGTGAAATGAGGGTTCCTTTCCTGCTTCGCCGAGAAATGATTCCTGGCCTTCCCGTTCCATCTCAAGAGGAGGCGCTCTCCACAGGAAACTTGACAGGAACTCCAGGAGTCGGGCATCCAAACCAAAAGAGGTGCAAAAGTCTCAGTCGAATCCAGATGAACGTGATTTCCCTGCAGTGGCTCGAATGTCACCTCATGTATCGACTGACACCACGGTGGCACGTGTTACAGCCCTGTGGGATAGCCACGTGGGAATGCCTCAGATCTCTGTGTCAACTCGTTAGGAAGCCTCACACTGCTACTACAATTCGGGAAGAAAGCGAAGTAGCATTTCTCCACACGAGACAAGGCATGACTCCCCTGTGGAGACTCCAGAGGAACCTCAAGGACCATGTCAGCAATGGAGAGGAACTTCAGTTTCCGGCCTTTGCTCCTGAGAAACACTTATGAAGCAGCACCGAATGGAGAGGAATCCCGTAAGTAACTTAGCAACTCGGAGAGACACTGGCCTTTTTCCTGAGGTCTCATGAGTGAGTCCCAGATGTCTCCATCGTAACTCGAGAGGACCCTGCTGCAATTCGATAATAACCAGGAGGTTCTGCCCTCCAGGCGAGATGAGGCCCTTTTCGGCTGAAGGGTCTCGAGGGAAATCACACCTTCCTTCTTGAACCTCGGAAGCGTCCTACAAACTCTTGCTGCAAGTTAAAATATTCCCAGGCATATCAGTCTCCACTCGAGTAGAAAAACAAAGCTCCCTGCACAAATCTGGAGGATCCCCAGTCTCCCCTCCTCAGTGTGAAATGAGGGTTCCTTTCCTGCTTCGCCGAGAAATGATTCCTGGCCTTCCCGTTCCATCTCAAGAGGAGGCGCTCTCCACAGGAAACTTGACAGGAACTCCAGGAGTCGGGCATCCAAACCAAAAGAGGTGCAAAAGTCTCAGTCGAATCCAGATGAACGTGATTTCCCTGCAGTGGCTCGAATGTCACCTCATGTATCGACTGACACCACGGTGGCACGTGTTACAGCCCTGTGGGATAGCCACGTGGGAATGCCTCAGATCTCTGTGTCAACTCGTTAGGAAGCCTCACACTGCTACTACAATTCGGGAAGAAAGCGAAGTAGCATTTCTCCACACGAGACAAGGCATGACTCCCCTGTGGAGACTCCAGAGGAACCTCAAGGACCATGTCAGCAATGGAGAGGAACTTCAGTTTCCGGCCTTTGCTCCTGAGAAACACTTATGAAGCAGCACCGAATGGAGAGGAATCCCGTAAGTAACTTAGCAACTCGGAGAGACACTGGCCTTTTTCCTGAGGTCTCATGAGTGAGTCCCAGATGTCTCCATCGTAACTCGAGAGGACCCTGCTGCAATTCGATAATAACCAGGAGGTTCTGCCCTCCAGGCGAGATGAGGCCCTTTTCGGCTGAAGGGTCTCGAGGGAAATCACACCTTCCTTCTTGAACCTCGGAAGCGTCCTACAAACTCTTGCTGCAAGTTAAAATATTCCCAGGCATATCAGTCTCCACTCGAGTAGAAAAACAAAGCTCCCTGCACAAATCTGGAGGATCCCCAGTCTCCCCTCCTCAGTGTGAAATGAGGGTTCCTTTCCTGCTTCGCCGAGAAATGATTCCTGGCCTTCCCGTTCCATCTCAAGAGGAGGCGCTCTCCACAGGAAACTTGACAGGAACTCCAGGAGTCGGGCATCCAAACCAAAAGAGGTGCAAAAGTCTCAGTCGAATCCAGATGAACGTGATTTCCCTGCAGTGGCTCGAATGTCACCTCATGTATCGACTGACACCACGGTGGCACGTGTTACAGCCCTGTGGGATAGCCACGTGGGAATGCCTCAGATCTCTGTGTCAACTCGTTAGGAAGCCTCACACTGCTACTACAATTCGGGAAGAAAGCGAAGTAGCATTTCTCCACACGAGACAAGGCATGACTCCCCTGTGGAGACTCCAGAGGAACCTCAAGGACCATGTCAGCAATGGAGAGGAACTTCAGTTTCCGGCCTTTGCTCCTGAGAAACACTTATGAAGCAGCACCGAATGGAGAGGAATCCCGTAAGTAACTTAGCAACTCGGAGAGACACTGGCCTTTTTCCTGAGGTCTCATGAGTGAGTCCCAGATGTCTCCATCGTAACTCGAGAGGACCCTGCTGCAATTCGATAATAACCAGGAGGTTCTGCCCTCCAGGCGAGATGAGGCCCTTTTCGGCTGAAGGGTCTCGAGGGAAATCACACCTTCCTTCTTGAACCTCGGAAGCGTCCTACAAACTCTTGCTGCAAGTTAAAATATTCCCAGGCATATCAGTCTCCACTCGAGTAGAAAAACAAAGCTCCCTGCACAAATCTGGAGGATCCCCAGTCTCCCCTCCTCAGTGTGAAATGAGGGTTCCTTTCCTGCTTCGCCGAGAAATGATTCCTGGCCTTCCCGTTCCATCTCAAGAGGAGGCGCTCTCCACAGGAAACTTGACAGGAACTCCAGGAGTCGGGCATCCAAACCAAAAGAGGTGCAAAAGTCTCAGTCGAATCCAGATGAACGTGATTTCCCTGCAGTGGCTCGAATGTCACCTCATGTATCGACTGACACCACGGTGGCACGTGTTACAGCCCTGTGGGATAGCCACGTGGGAATGCCTCAGATCTCTGTGTCAACTCGTTAGGAAGCCTCACACTGCTACTACAATTCGGGAAGAAAGCGAAGTAGCATTTCTCCACACGAGACAAGGCATGACTCCCCTGTGGAGACTCCAGAGGAACCTCAAGGACCATGTCAGCAATGGAGAGGAACTTCAGTTTCCGGCCTTTGCTCCTGAGAAACACTTATGAAGCAGCACCGAATGGAGAGGAATCCCGTAAGTAACTTAGCAACTCGGAGAGACACTGGCCTTTTTCCTGAGGTCTCATGAGTGAGTCCCAGATGTCTCCATCGTAACTCGAGAGGACCCTGCTGCAATTCGATAATAACCAGGAGGTTCTGCCCTCCAGGCGAGATGAGGCCCTTTTTCGTTGCGGTGTCTCGACGGAAACCACACCTTCCTCCTGAACCACGAAATCGTCCTTCACACCCTTGCTGCAAGTCAAGAAGTTCTCTGACATATCCGTCTCCACTCGAGCGCAACAGCGGGGGTCTCTCCACAACTCAAAAGGAGCCCCATTTCCCTCTCCTCAATGCGAGATGATATTTTCTTTTCCTGCTTCGACTAGACGTGATGCCTGGCATTTCCCTTCGCATCTCAAGTGGAGTCCTTATCTACAGGAAAGTCGAGAGGAACTCCACGGGTGGTGCAACCATTCCAAAAGACCACCATATGACTCAAAAGAGTCTCGATGGAAATCACACCTTCCATCTTGAAACTCGAAAGCGTTTTTAACACCCATGCTGCAAGTCAAGAAGTTCTCTGACATATCCGTCTCCACTCGAGCGCAACAGCGGGGGTCTCTCCACAACTCAAAAGGAGCCCCATTTCCCTCTCCTCAATGCGAGATGATATTTTCTTTTCCTGCTTCGACTAGACGTGATGCCTGGCATTTCCCTTCGCATCTCAAGTGGAGTCCTTATCTACAGGAAAGTCGAGAGGAACTCCACGGGTGGTGCAACCATTCCAAAAGACCACCATATGACTCAAACCACTCCAGCTGAAGCTGATTTCCCTGCACCTCCTCGAATGTTACCCAGAGTATCGACTCACACCATGTTGGGCCGTGCGACAGACCTGTGGGAAAGGCTTGAGGGAAGGAACAGATCCCTGTTTCAACTCAACAGGAAGCCTGACTCTGCTGCTAAACCTCGGGAGGAAAGCAGACGTGCATGTCTCCACTCCAGACGAGGCCTGGATCTCAGGTGGAGACTCCAGAGGAAACCCAAGAACCCTGTTTTCAGTGGAGAGAAACTTCAGGTTGCGGCATACGCTTCAGACAAGGACTTAAGGTGTGGCACCGACTGGAGAGGAATCCCAAGAAGTCCTTCTCAACTCGTCTTGGCACTGGCCTTTCCTGAGGGCTCCTGAGCGGGTCGCTGAGGTTCCCGTCGTAACTCGAGAAAAACCAGGAGTTTCTCCCCTCCAGGAGAGATGAGGCCTTTTTCCGGTGCAGGGTCTGCAGGGAAATCACACCTTCCCTCTTGAACTTCGGAAGCGTCGTTGAAAAACTTGACGCTAGTCAAAAAATTCCCTGAAATGTCTGTCTCCAATCGAGTAGAACAACGAAGGTATCTTCACAACTGAAGAGGATCCCGATTCTCCACTCTTCAGTGGGAGACGAGGGTTCCTTTCCCTGATTCGTCGAGAAATGATTCCTGCCATCCCATTGCATCTCAAGAGGAGGCGCTCTCCACAGGAAACCCGAGAGGAACTCCAGGGTTCGGGCCCGTGGGAAAAAAAAAAAAAAAGAGGCAAAAATGTCTCAGTCGAATCCAGATGAACGTGATCACACTGCAGTTTCTGGAATGTCACCCAATGTAATGACTCACACCACGGTGGCACGTGTGACAGCTCTGTGGGAAAGCCTCGTGGGAAAGCCTCAGATCTCTGTGTCAACACGATGGGAAGCCTCACACTGCTACTACAGCTTGGGAGGAAAAAAGGACTAGCATATCTCCAAACGAGACAAGGCCTGGCTCCCATGTGGAGATTCCAGAGGAACCTCAAGATCCAGATCAGCACTGGAGAGGAAACCTCAGGTTGTGGCTTCCACTCCTGAGAAAGAGTTAGGATGCAGTAACGAATGAAGTGTAATCCGTTGAATCCGCTCGCAGATCGGAGAGACACTGGCCTTTCCGGAGGCCTCATGACTGAGTCCCTGAAGTCTCCATCATAACTCGAGAGGCACCTGACACAACTCGAGAAAAACGTGGAGTTTCTCCCCTCCAGGCGAGATGAGGACATTTACACTGCGGTGTCCCTACGGAAATCAGACCTTACATCTTGAAACTCGAAAGCGTTTTTCACACCCATGCTGCAAGTCAAGAAGTTCTTTGACATATCATTCTAGACTCGAGTGAAACAAGAGGGTCCCACGACAACTCAAGAGGAGCCCTGTTACACTCTGCTCAATGCGAGATGAGCGTATTTCCCTACTTCGGCGAGACATGATTCCTGGTGTTCCTTTCGCATCTAAAGTAGAGGCCTTCTCTACAGGAACGTCGAGATGAACTCCAGGGGACGTGCAACCATTCCGAAACACCCCTATATAACTCATTCTACTCCAGCTAAAGCTGAATTCATAGCACTGCCTCGGATGTTACCCAGAGTATCGACTCACACCATGGTAGCCCCTGAGACAGCCTTGTGGGAAAGCCTAGAGAAAGGCACAGATCCCTGTGACACCTCAACGGGAAGCTTGACTCTGCTGCTACAGCTGGGGAGGAAAGCGGACTTGCATGTCTCCACTCGTCACGAGGACGGACTCCCATGTGGAACTCCAGAGGAACCCCAAGAAGCCTGTCTATAGTGGCAAGGAAATTTCAGGTTGCGGCCTACGCTCCAGACAAGGATTTAAGATGCGGCACTGACTGGAGAGGAATCCTGAAAAGCATCTCGCTACTCGCATGAAACCTGGCCTTTCCTGAGGCCTCCTGAGCGGGTCCCTGAGGTCCCAGTCATAACTCGGGAGGAACCTGCCGTAATTCGAGAAAAACCAGAAGGTTCTCCCCTAAAGGCGAGATGAAGCCTTTTTCCGCTGCACGATCTCGAGGGAAATCACAGCTTCACACTTGAACCTCGGAAGCATCCTTCAAACGCTTGCTGCAAGTTAAGAGGTTTCCTGACATATCTGTCTCCACTCGAGGAGAAGAACGAAGGTCCCTGCACAACTCAACAGAATCCGCATTCTCCCCTCCTCATNAAATCACAGCTTCACACTTGAACCTCGGAAGCATCCTTCAAACGCTTGCTGCAAGTTAAGAGGTTTCCTGACATATCTGTCTCCACTCGAGGAGAAGAACGAAGGTCCCTGCACAACTCAACAGAATCCGCATTCTCCCCTCCTCATTGTGAGACAAGGGTTCCTTTCCCTTCTACGAAGAAAAATTATTCTTGGCCATCCCGTCACATCTCAAGAGGAGGCGCTCTCCACAGGAATCTCGAGAGGAACTCCAGGAGTCGGGCCACCAAACCAAAAGAGGCACAAAAGTCTCAGTCGAATCCAGATGAATGTGATTACCCTGCAGTGCTTTGAAAGTCAACCCGTGTATCAACTCACACCATTGTGGCACGTGTTACAGCTCTGTGGGAAAGCCTTGTGGGAAAGACTCAGATTCCTGTGTCAACTCGATGGGAAGCCTCACACTGCTACTACATCTTGGGTGGAAAACAGACTACCATGTCTGCACACGAGACAAGGCCTGGTTCGCCTTTGGAGTCTCCAGAGGAACCTCAAGAACCACGTCAGCACTGGAGAGGAAACCTCAGATTGCGGCCTCCGCTCCTGACAAAAATTTAGGATGCAGCAACCAATGAAGAGGAATCCCACGAGGCCACTCAAAACTCGGAGAGACACTGGCCTTTCCTGAGGCCTCATGAGTGTGTCCTGAGGTCTCCATCGTAACTCGAGAGGAACCTGCCACAACTCGAAAAAAAAACAGAGATTCTCACCTCCAGGCGAGATGAGGACTTTTTCGGCTGTGGTGTCTCGACGGAAATCACACATTCCCTTTTGTAATTCGAAAGCATTTCTCACATCCTTGCTGCAAGTCAAGAAGTACATCTTTGCTGTATCGACTGACAACACGGTGGCACGTGTGACAGCCCTGTGGGAAAGACTCGTTGGAATGGCTCAGGTTCCTGTGTCAACTCGATGGGAAGCCTCACACTGCTACTACCGCTCGGAAGGAAAGCAAAATAGTATTTCTCCACACGGGGAAAGGCCTGACTCCCCTGTGGAGATTCCAGAGGAACCTCAAGAACCATGTCAGCAGTGGAGAGAAAACTTCAGGTTCCAGCCTTCGCTCCTGACAAATAGGTAGCAGAACCAAAAGGAGAGGAATCCCTCGAGTCCCCTCGCAAATCGAAGAGACACTGGCTTTTCCTGAGAGCTCATGAGTGTGTCCAGAGTTCTCCATTGTAATTCGAGAAGACCCTGCCGCACCTCGAGAAAAACCAGGAGGTTCTGTCCTCCAGGCGAGATGAGGCACTGTTCAGCTAAAGGGTCTCGAGGAAAATCACACCTTCCTTCTTGAACCTCAGAAACGTCCTACAAATGCTTGCTGCAAGTTAAGACGTTCCCCGGCATATCAGTCTCCACTCGAGTAGAAAAACAAAGTTCCCTGCACAACTCAGGAGGATCCCCAGTCTCCCCTCCTCAGTGTGAGACGAGGGTTCCTTTCCTGCTTCGTCAATAAATGTTTCCTGGACTTCCCATCGCATCTCAAGACGAGGCGCTCTCCACAGGAAAGTTTAGAGGAACTCCAGGGGTCTGGAAACAAAACGAAAAGAGGCGAAAAAGTCTCAGTCGAATCCAGATGAACGTGATTTCCCTGCAGTGCCTCGAATGTCACCCCGTGTATCGACTGACACCACGGTGGCACGTGTTACAATCCTGTGGGAAAGCCACCTGGGAATGACTCAGATCCCAGTGTCAACTCGATGAGAAGCCTCACACTGCTACTACAGCTCAGGAAGAAAGCATACGAGCATTTCTCCACACGAGACAAGGTCTGACTACCCTGTGGAGACTCCAGAGGAACCTCAAGAACCATGTCAGCACTGGAGAGGAAACCTCAGGTTCAGGCCTTTGCTCCTGACAAACACTTAGGAAGCAGCACCAAATGGAGAGGAATCCCGCAAATCTCTTAGCAACTCGGAGAGACACTGGCCTTTCCTGAGGCCTCATGAGTTGATCCCAGAGGTTTCCATCTTAATTCGAGAGGACCTTGCTGCAATTCGAGAATAACCAGGAGGTTCTGCCCTCCAGGTGAGGTCAGGCCCTTTTTCGTTGTGGTGTCTCGACGGAAATCACACCTTCCCTCTTGAACCTCCAAAGCGTCCTTCACACCCTTGCTGCAAGTCTAGAAGTTCACTGACATGTCCGTCTCCACTCGAGCGAAACAGCGAGGGTTCCTCCACAACTCAAGAGGAGCCCAGTTTCCCTCTCCTCAATGCGAGATGATGTTTTCTTTTACTGCTTCGACTACACATGATGCCTGGTGTTCCCTTTGCATCTCAAGTGGAGTCCTTCTCTACAGGAAAGTCGAGAGGAACTCCACTTGTGGTGCAACCATTCTGAAAGACCACCATATGACTCAAACCACTCCAGCTGAAGATGATTTCCCTGCACCTACTCGAATGTTACCCAGAGTATCGACTCAAACCATGTTGGGCCCTGCGACAGCCCTGTGGGAAAGCCTTGAGGGAAGGAGCAGATCCCTGTGTCAAGTCGACAGGAAGCCTGACTCTGCTGCTACAGCTGGGGAGGAAAGCGGACTTGCATGTCTCCACTAGAGACGAGGCCTGAATCCCATGTGGAGACTACGGATGAACCCCCAAAACCCTGTCTTCAGTGGAGAGAAACTTCAGGTTGCGGACTATGTTCCAGACAAGGACTTAAGATATGGCACTGACTGGAGAGAATCCCAAGAAGCCCATCTCAACTCGCCTTGGCACTGGCCTTTCCTGAGGCCTCCTGAGTGGGTCGCTGAGGTTCCATCGTAACTCGAGAAGAACCTGCTTTAACTCGAGAAAAACCAGGAGGTTCTCCCCTCCAGGCGAGATGACGCCTTTTTCCGCTGCAGAGTCTCAAGGAAAATCACACCTTCCTTCTTGAACTTCGGAAGCATCGTTCAAACACTTGAGGCGAGTCAAAAAATTTGCTGACATATCTGTTTCCAATCGAGTAGAACAACGAAGTTATCTTCACAACTGAAGAGTATCCCCATTCTCCCCTGTTCAGTGTGAGACGAGGGTTCCTTTCCCTGATTCGTCAAGAAATGATTCCTGACTTCCAATTGCATCCCAAGAGGAGGTGCTCTCCACAGGAAACTCGAGAGGAACTTCAGGGTTCTTGCCTGCAAAAAAAAAATAAGAGGAACAAATGTCTCAGTCGAATCCAGATGAACGTGATTAAACTGCAGTTCCTCAAATGTCACCCAGTGTATCGACTCCCACCACGGTGGCACTTGTGACAGCTCTGTGGGAAAGCCTCGTGGGAAAGCCTCAGATCTCTGTGTCAACATGATAGGAAGCCTCACACTGCTACTACAGCTCGGGAGGAAAACGGACTAGCATGTCTCCACACGAGACAAGGCCTGGCTCCCCTGTGGAGTCTTCAGAGGAACCTCAAGTACCAGATAACCACTGGAGATGAATCCTCAGGTTGCAGCTTCTGCTCCTGAGAAAGACTTAGGATGCAGCAACGAATGAAGTGTAATCCTTTGATACCCCTCGCAAATCGGAGAGACATTGGCCTTTACGGAGGCCTCATGAGTGTGTCCCTGAGGTCTCCATCGTAACTCGAGAGGCACCTGCCGCAATTTGAGAAAAACCTGGAGTTTCTCCCCTCCAGGCGAGATGAGGCCTTTTTCCGCTGTGGTGACTCGACGGAAATCACACCTTCCCTCTTGAAACTCGAAAGTGTCTCTCACATCCTTGCTGCAAGTCAAGAAGTACATCCTTGCTGTATCGACTGACACCACGGTGGCACGTGAGACAGCCCTGTGGGAAAGCCTCGTGGGAATGCCAGAGATCCTTTAGTCAACTCGATGGGATGCCACACACTGCTACTACCGCTCGGAAAGAAAGCAAACTAGCAATTCTCCACACGAGAAAAGGCCTCACTTCCCTGTGGAGATTCCAGAGGAACCTCAAGAACCATGTCAGCAGTGGAGAGGAAACGTCAGGTTCCAGCTTTCGCTTCTGACAAACACTTAGGTAGCAACACCGAAAGGAGAGGAATCCCTCCAGTCCCCTCGCAACTTGGAGTGACACTGGCCTTTCCGGAGGCCTCATGAGTGGGTCCCTGAGGTCTCCATCGTAAGTCGAGAGGCACTTGCCACAACTCGTGAAAAACCTGGAGTTTCTCCCCTCCAGGCGAGATGAGGACATTTATGCTACGGTGTCTCGACGGAAATCACACCTTCCAACTTTAAACTCAAAAGCGTTTTTCACACCCATGCTGCAAGTCAAGAAGTTTTCCGACATATCCTTCAAGACTCGAGGGAAACAAGAGGGTCCCTCCATAACTCAAGAGGAGCCCCGTTTCACTCTCCTCAGTGCGAGATGAGCGTATATCCCTGCTAAGGCGAGACATGATTCCTGATATACCTTTCGCGTCTCAAGTGGAGGGCTTTCTAAAGGAACGTCAAGATGAACTCCAGGGGTCATGCAACCATTCGGAAACACCCCCATATGACTGATTTTCCTCCAGCTAAAGCTGATTTCGTAGCACTGCCTCGGATGTTACCCAGAGTATCAACTCACACCATGGTTGCCCCTGTGACAGCCTTGTGGGAAATCCTTGAGGAAAGACACAGATCCCTGTGACACCTCGACGGGAAGCTTGACACTGTTTCTACAGCTGGGGAGGAAAGCGGACTTGCATATTTACACTCGAAACGAGGACGGACTCCCATGTGGAGACTCCAGAGGAACCCCAAGAACCCTTTCTGCAGTGGCGAAGAAATTTCAGGCTGCGGCCTACGCTCCGGACAAGGACTTAAGATGCGGCACCGACTGGAGAGGAACCCTGAAAAGCCCCTCGCAACTCGCATAAACCCTGGCCTTTCCTGACGCCTCCTGAGCGGGTTCCTGAGGTCCCCATCGTAACTCGAGAGGAACCTCCCGTAACTCGAGAAAAACCAGGAGGTTCTCCCCTCCAGGTGAGATGAAGCACTTTTCCGCTGCAGAGTCTATAGTGAAATCACACGTTCACTCTTGAACCTCGGAAGCGTCCTTCAAACACTTGCGGCAGGTTAACAGGTTTCCTGACATATCTGTCTCCAGTCGAGGAGAAGAACGAAGGTGCCTGCACAACTCAAGAGGATCCGCATTCTCCCCTCCTCATTGTGAGACGCCAGTTCCTTTTCATTCTAAGTCGAGAAATGATTCTTGGCCATTCCGTCGCATCTCAAAAGAAGGCGCTCTCCACCGGAATCTCGAGAGGAACTTCAGGAGTCGGGCCACCAAACCAAAAGAGGCACAAAAGTTTCAGTCAAATCTAGATGAATTTGATTATCCTGCAGTGCCTCAAAAGTCACCCCGTGTATCGACTCACACCATGATGGCACGTGTTACAGCTCTGTGGGAAAGGCTCGTGGGAAAGAATCAGGTTCCTTTGTCACCTCAATGGGAAGCTTCACACTGCTACTACATCTTGGGAGGATATCCGTCTAGCATGTTTCCACATGAGACAAGGCCTGGTTCGCCTTTGGAGTCTCCAGAGGAACCTCAAGAACCACGTCAGCACTGGAGAGGAAACCTCAGGTTGGGGCCTCCGCTCCTGACAAAGATTTAGCACACAGCTACGAATGGAGAGGAATCCCACGAGGCCCCTCGCAACTTGGAGAGACATTGGCCTTTCCTGAGGCCTCATGAGTGTGTCCTGAGGTTTCCATCATAACTCGAGAGGAACCTGCCTGAACTGGAGAAAAACACAGAAGTTCTCCCCTTCACTCGAAACGAGGCCTTTTTCCACTGTGGTTTCTCGACGGAAATCACACCTTTCCTCTTGAAACTCGAAAGCGTCTCTCACATGCTTGCTGCAAGTCAAGAAGTACATCCTTGCTGTATCGACTGACACCACGGTGGCGCGTGTGATAACAGTGTGAAAGCCTCGTGGGAATGCCTCAGATCCCTGTGTCAACTCGATGGGAAGCTACACACTGCTACTACCTCTCGGAAGGAAAGCAAACTAGCATTTCTCCGCACCAGAAAAGGCCTGACTCGCCTGTGGAGACTCCAGAAGAACGTCAAGAACCATGTCAACAGTGGACAGGAAACTTCAGGACCCAGCCTTCGCTTCTGACAAACACTTAGGTAGCAGCACCGACAGGAGAGGAATCCCTCGAGTCCCCTCGAAACTTGGAGCGACACTGGCCTTTCCTGAAAGCTCATGAGTGTGTCCCAGAGTTCTCCATCGTAACTCGAGAAGACCCTGCCACAACTAGAGAAAAACCAGGAGGTTCTGCCCTGCAGGAGAGATGAGGCTCTTTTCGGCTAAAGGGTCTTGAGGGAAATCACACCTTCCTTCTTGAACCTCGGAAGCATCCTACAAATGCTTACTGCAAGTTAAGACTTTCCCCGGCAGATCAGTCTCCACTCGAGTAGAAAAACAAAGTTCCCTGCACAACTCAGAAGGATCCCCAATCTCCCCTCCTCAGTGTGAGACGAGGGTTCCTTTTCTGCTTCGTCTAGAAATGATTTCTGGACTTCCCATCGTATTAAGCGAAGGTGCTCTCCACAGGAAACTTGAGACTAACTCCAGGAGTCGGGCAACCAAACCAAAAGAGGCGCAAAAGTCTCAGTCGAATCCAGATGAACGTGATTTCCCTGCAGTGCCTCGAATGTCACCCCATGTATCGACTGACACCACGGTGGCACATGTTACAGCCTTGTGGGAAAGCCAAGTGGGAATGCCTCGGATCCCTGTGTCAACTCGATGGGAAGCCTCACACTGCTACTACAGCTCGGGAAGAAAGCGAACTAACATTTCTCCACACGAGACAAGGCCTGACTCCCCTGTGGAGACTCCAGAGGAACCTCAAGGACCATGTAAGCACTGGAGAGAAAATGTCAGGTTCCGGCCTTTGCTCCTGACAAACACTTAGGAAGCAGCACCGAATGGAGAGGAATCCCGCAAGTCTCTTAGCAACTTGGAGAGACACTGGCCTTTCCTGAGGCCTCATGAGTGGGTCCCAGAGGTCTCCGTTGTAACTCGAGAGGACCCTGCTGCAACTCGTGAATAACCAGAGGTTCTGCCCTCCAGGCGAGATGAGGCCCTGTTATTTTGTGGTGTCTCGACGGAAATCACCCCTTCCCTCTTGAACCTCGAAAGCGTCCTTCACACCCTTGCTGCAAGTCAAGAAGTTCTCTGACATATCCGTCTCCACTCGAGCGAAACAGCGAGGGTCCCTCCACAACTCAAGAGGACCCCGTTTCCCTTTCCTCAATGCGAGATGACGTTTTCTTTTCCTGCTTCGACAAGACATGATGCCTGGTGTTCCCTTCGCAACTCAAGTGGAGTCCTTCTCTACAGGAATGTTGAGAGGAACTCCATGGGTGGTGCAACCATTCTGAAAGACTACCATGTGACTCAAACCACTCCAGCTGAAGCTGATTTCCCTGCACCTCCTCGAATGTTACCCAGAGTATTGACTCACAACCTGTTGGCCCCTGAGACAGCCCTGTGGGAAAGCCTTGAGGGAAGGAAATTATTCCTGTGTCAACTCGACAGGAAGCCTGACTCTGCTGCTACAGATGGGGAGGAAAGCGGACGTGCATGTCTCCACTGCAGACGAGGCCTGAATCTCTTGTGGAAACTCCAGAGGTACCCCAAGTACCCTGTCTTCAGTGGAGAGAAACTTCAGGTTGCGGCCTACGCTCCAGACAAGGACTTAAGATGCGGCACAGACTGGAGAGGAATCCCAAAAAGCCCCTCTCAACTCTACTTGGCACTGGTCTTTCCTGAGGCCTCCTGAGCGGGTCGCTGAGGTTCCCATCGTAACTCGAGAAGAACCTGTCGTAACTCGAGAAAAACCAGGAGTTTCTCCCCTCCAGGCGAGATGAGGCCTTTTTCCGCTTCAGGGTCTCAAGGGAAATCACATCTTCCCTCTTGAACTTCGGAAGCATCCTTCAAATGCTTACTGCAATTTAAGAGGTTTCCTGACATATCTGCCTCCACTCGAGGAGAGGAACGAAGGTCCCTGCACAACTCAAGAGGATCCCCCTTCTCCCCTCCTCATTGTGAGAAGAGGGTTCCTTTCCCTTCTACGTCGAGAAATGATTCTTGGTCATCTCGTCACATCTCAAGAGGAGGCGCTCTCAACAGGAATCTCTAGGTGAACTCCAGGAGTCGGGCCACCAAACCAAAAGAGGCACAAAAGTCTCAGTCAAATCCAGATGAATGTGATTACCCTGCAGTGCCTCGAAAGTCACCCCGTGTATCAACTCACACCATGGTGGCACGTGTTACAACTCTGTGGGAAAGACTCGTGGGAAAGACTCAGATTCCTGTGTCAACTCGATGGGAAGGCTCACACTGCTACTACATCTTGGGAGGAAAACGGACTAGCGTGTCTCCACACGAGACAAGGCCTGGTTATCCTTTGGAGACTCCAGAGGAACCTTAAGAACCACGTCAGGCTGGGAGGAAACCTCAGGTTGCGGCCTCCGCTCCTGACAAAGATTTAGGACGCAGCAACGAATGGAGAGGAATCCCACGAGGACCCTCGCCATTCGGAGAGTCACTGGCCTTTCCTGAGGCCTCATGAGTGTGTCCCTGAGGTCTCCATCGTAACTCTAAAAAACCCCAGAGTTTCTCACCTCTAGGCGAGATGAGGACTTTTCCGCTGTGGTGTCTCGACGGCAATCACAACTTCCCTCTTGAAACTTGAAAGTGTCTCTCACATCCTTCCTGCAAGACAAGAAGTACATCCTTGTTGTATCGACTGACACCACGGTGGCATGTGTGACAGCCCTGTGGGAAAGCCTCGTTGGAATGCCTCAGATCCCTGTGTCAACTCGATGTGAAGCCTCACACTGCTACTACCGCTCGGAAGGACAGCAAACTAGCATTTCTCCACACCAGAAAAGGCCTGACTCGCCTGTGGAGACTCCAGAGGAACCTCAAGAACCATGTCAGCAGTGGAGAGGAAACTTCAGGTTCCAGCCTTCGCTCCTGACAAACACTTAGGTAGCAACACAGAAAGAAGAGGAATCCCTCGAGCCGGCTCGCAACTCGGAATGACACTGAACTTTCCTGAGAACTCATGTGTGTGTCCCAGAGATCTCCATCGTAACTCGAGAAGACCCTGCCGCAACTCGAGAAAAACCAGGAGGTTCTGCCCTCCAGGCGAGATGAGTCACTTTTTCGTTGTGGTGTCTCAACGGAAATCACACCTTCCCTCTTGAACCTTGAAAGCGTCCTTCACATCCTTACTGTCAGTCAAGAACTTCTCTGACTTATCCGTCTCCACTCGAGCGAAACAGCGAGGGTCCCTCCACAACTCAAGAGGAGCTCCGTTTCCCTCTCCTCAATGCGAGATGACGTTTTCTTTTCCTGCTTCAATGAGACATGATGCCTGGCGTTCTCTTCGCATCTCAAGTGGAGTCCTTCTCTATAGGAAAGTTGAGAGGAACTCCACGGGTGGTGCAACCAATCCGAAAGATCACCATATGACTCAAACCACTCCAGCTGAAGCTGATTTCCCTTCACCTCCTCGAATGTTACCCCGAGTATCGACTCACACCACTTTGGCCCCTGCGACAGCCCTGTGGGAAAGCCTTGAGGGAAGGAACAGATCCCTGTGTCTACTCGA
Organism: Oreotragus oreotragus; assembly: GCA_006410675.1. Lineage (NCBI taxonomy): Eukaryota > Metazoa > Chordata > Mammalia > Artiodactyla > Bovidae > Oreotragus > Oreotragus oreotragus. The sequence continues at coordinate 146,787 of SJYX01019962.1, forward strand.
CAGGAAGCCTGACTCTGCTGCTACAGCTGGGGGGGAAAGCGTACATGCATGTCTCCACTCCACACGAGGCCTGAATCCCATGTGGAAACTCCAGAGGAACCCCAAGTACTCTGTCTTCAGGGGAGAGAAACTTCAGGTTGTGGCCTACACTCCAGACAAGGACTTAAGATGCGGCACCGACTGGAGAGGAATCCCAAGAAGCCCCTCTCAACTCACCTTGGCACTGGATTTTCCTGAGGCCTTGTGAGCGAGTCGCTGAGGTTCCCATCGTAACTCGAGAGGAACCTGCCGTAACTCAAGAAAAACCAGGAGGTTCTTCGCTCCAGGCGAGATGAGGCCTTTTTCCGCTGCAGGGTCTCAAGGGAAATCACACTTTCCCGCTTGAACTTTGGAAGCGTCGTTCAATCACTTGAGGCCAGTCAAATAATTCCCTGACATATCTGTCTCCAATCGAGTAGAACAACGAATGTTTCTTCACAACTGAAGAGGATCCCCATTCTCCCCTCTTCATTGTGAGACGTGGGTTCCTTTCCAAGATTCGTCGAAAAATGATTCCTGCCTTCCCATTGCATGTCAAGAGGAGGCGCTCTCCACAGGAAACTCAAGAGGAACTCCAGGGTTCGGGCCTGCAAAAAAAAAAAAAAAAGGAGCAAAAGTCTCAGTCGAATCCAGATAAACGTGATTAAACTGCAGTTCCTCGAATGTCACCCAGAGTATCAACTCACACTATGGTGGCCCCTGTGACAACCTTGTGGGGAAACCTTGAGGAAAGACACAGATCCTTGTGACAACTCGACGGGAAGCTTGACTCTGCTGCTACAGCTGGGGAGGAAAGCGGACTTATATTTTTCCACTGGAGACGAGGACGGACTCCCATGTGGAAACTCCAGAGGAACCCCAACAACCCTGTCTGCAGTGGCGAGGAAATTTCAGGTTGCAGCCTACGCTCCAGTCAAGGACTTAAGATGTGGCAGCGACTCGAGAGGAATCCAGAAAAGCCCCTCGCAAGTCGCATGAAACCTATCCTTTCCTGAAGCCTCCTGAGACGGTCCCTGAGGTCCCCGTCTTAACTCGAGAGGAACCTGCCATAACTCGAGAAACACCAGGAGGTTCTCCTCTCCAGGCGAGATGAGGCCCTTTTCTGCTGCAGGGTCTCGAGGGAAATCATACGTTCACTCTTGAACCTCGGAAGCATCCTTCAAACGCTTGCTGCAAGTTAAGAGTTTTCCTGACATATCTGTCTCCATTCGAGGAGAAGAACGAAGGTCCCTGCACAACTAAACAGGATCCCCATTCTCCCTTCCTCATTGTGAGACGAGGGTTCCTTTCCCTTCTACGTCGAGAAACGATTCTTGGCCTTCCCGTCGCATCTCAACAGGAGGCGCTCTCCACAGGAAACTCGAGAGGAACTCCAGGAGTCGGGCCACCAAACCTAAAGAGGCACAAAAGTCTCAGTCGAATCCAGATGAATGTGATTACCCTGCAGTGCCTCGAAAGTCACCCCGTGTATCGATTCATACCATGGTGGCACGTGTTACAGCTCTGTGGGAAAGCCTCTTGGGAAACACTCAGATTCCTGTGTCAACTCGATGGGAAGCCTCACATTGCTACAACATCTAGGGAGAAAAACGGACTAGCATGTCTCCACACGAGACAAGGTCTGATTCGCTTTTGGAGTCTCCAGAGGTACCTCAAGAACCACGTCAGTACTGGAGAGGAAACCTTAGGTTGCGGCCTCCACTCCTTACAAAGATCTGGGCTCAGCAACGAATGGAGAGGAATCCCATGAGGCCCTTCACAACTCGGAGAGACACTGGCCTTTCCTGAGGCCTCATGAGTGTGTCCCTGAGGTCTCCATTGTAAGTCGAGAGGAACCTACCACAACTCGAGAAAAACCCAGAGGTTCTCCCTTCCAGGCGAGATGAGGCCTTTTTCCGCTGTGGTGTCTTGACGGAAATCACACCTGCCCTCTTGAAACTCGAAAGCGTCTCTCACATACTTGCTGCAAGTCAAGAAGTACATCCTTGCTGTATGGACTGACATCACTGTGGCACGTGTGACAGCCCTGTGGGAAAGCCTCGTGGGAATGCCTCAGATCCCTGTGTCAACTCAATCGGAAGTTTCACACTGCTACTACCACACGGAAAGAAAGCAAACTAGCATTTCTCCACACGAGAAAAGGCCTGACTCCCCTGTGGAGTCTCCAGAGGATCCTCAAGAACCATGTCAGCAGTGGAGAGGAAACTTCAGGTTCCAGCCTTCGCTCCTGACAAACACTTAGGTAGCAGCAGCGAAAGGAGAGGAATTCCTCGATTCCCCTCGCAACTCTGAGTGACACTGTACTTTCCTGAGAGCTCATGAGTGTGTCCCAGAGTTCCCAAACGTAACTCGAGAAGACCCTGCCGCAAGTCAAGAAAAGCCTGGAGGATCTTCCCTCCAGGCGAGATGGGGCCCTTTTAGGCTGAAAGGTCTCGAGGGAAATCACACCTTCCTTCTTGAACCTTGGAAGCGTCCTACAAACGCTTGCTGCAAGTTAAGACGTTCCCCGGCATATCAGTCTCCACTCGAGTAGAAAAACAAAGTTCCCTGCACAATTCAGAAGGATATCCAGTCTCTCCTCCTCAGTGTGAGACGAGGATTCATTTCCTGCTTCGTCAAGAAATGATTCCTGGCCTTCCCGTCGCATCTTAAGGGGAAGCGCTCTCCACAGGGAACTTGAGAGGAACTCCAGGAGTCGGGCAACCAAACCAAAAGAGGTACAAAAGTCTCAGTCGAATCCAGACGAACGTGATTTCCCTGCAGTGCCTCGAATGTCACCCAGTGTATCGACTGACACCACGGTGGCACGTGTTACAGCCCTGTGGGAAAGCCACGTGGGAATGCCTCAAATCCCTGTGTCAACTGGATGGGAAGTCTCACAGTGCTACTATAGCTAGGGAAGAAAGCGAATTAGCATTTCTCCACACGAGACAACGTCTGACTCCTCTGTGGAGACTCCAGAGGAACCTCAAGAACCATGTCAGCACTGGAGAGGAAACCTCAGGTTCCGGTCTTTGCTCCTGACAAACACTTAGGAAGCAGCACCGAATGGAGAGGAATCCCGCAAGTTTCTTACCAACTCGGAGAGACACTGGCCTTTCCTGAGGCCTCATGAATGGGTCCCAGAGGTCTCCATCGTAACTCAAGAGGACCCTGCTGCAACTCGAGAATATCCAGGAGGTTCTGCCCTCCAGGCGAGATGAGGCCCTTTTTGGTTGTGGTGTCTCGACGGAAATCACACCTTCCCTCTTGAACCTGGAAAGCGTCCTTCACACCCTTGCTGCAAGTCAAGAAGTTCTCTGACATATCTGTCTCCACTCAAGTGAAACAGCGAGGGTCCCTCCACAACTCAAGAGGAGCCCCATTTCCCTCTCTTCAATGCGAGATGAGGTTTTCTTTTCCTGCTTCGACTAGACATGATGCCTGGCGTTCCCTTCGCATCTCAAGTGGAGTCCTTCTCTACAGGAAAGCAGAGAGGAAATCCACGGGGAGTGCAACCATTCCGAAAGACCACCATATGACTCAAACCACTCCAACTGAACCTGATTTCCCTGCACCTCCTCGAATGTTACCCAGAGAATCGACTCACACCATGTTGGCTCCTGCAACAGCCCTGTGGGAAAGGCTTGAGGGAAGGAACAGATCCCTGTGACACCTCGACGGGAAGCATGACTCTGCTGCTACAGCTGGGGAGGAAAGCGGACGTGCATGTCTCCACTCGAGACGAGAATGTACTCCCATGTGGAGACTCCAAAGGAACCCCAAGAACCCTGTTTTCAGTGGAGAGAAACATCAGGTTGCGTCCTACGCTCCAGACTAGGACTTAAGATGCGGCACCAACTGGAGAGGAATCCCAAGAAGCCCCTGTCAACTCGCCTTGGCACTGGCCTTTCCTGAGACCTCCTCAGTGGGACGCTGAGGTTCCCATCGTAACTCGAAAGGAACCTGCCGTTACTCGAGGAAAACCAGGAGGTTCTCCCCTCCAGGCGAGATGAGGCCATTTTTCGTTGCAGGGTCTCAAGGGAAATCACACCTTTCCTCTTGAACTTCGGAAGCGTCGTCCAAACACTTGAGGCTAGTCAAAAAATTCCCTGACATATCTGTCTCCAATCGAGTAGAACAACGAAAGTATCTTCACAACTGAAGAGGATCACCATTCTCCCCTCTTCAGTGTGAGACGAGGGTTCCTTCCCCTGATTCATTGAAAATGATTCCTCCCTTTCCATTGCATCTCAAGAGGAGGCGCTCTCCACAGGATACTCGAGAGAAATTCCAGGGTTTGGGCCTGCAAAAAAAAAGAGGAGCAAAAGTCTCAGTCAAATCCAGATGAACGTGATTACCCTGCACTGCCTCGAAAGTCACCCCGTATATCGACTGACACCATGGTGGCATGTGTTACAGCTCTGTGGGAAAGCCTCGTGGGAAAGACTCAGATTCCTGTGTCAACTCAATGGGAAACCTCACACTGCTACTACGTCTTGGGAGTAAAATGGACTAGCATGTCCCCACAAGAGACAAGGCCTGGTTCTCCTTTGGAGTCTCCAGAGGGACCTCAAGAACCATGTCAGCACTGGAGAGGAAAACTCAGGTTGTGGCCTCCGCTCCTGACAAAGACGTAGAATGCAGCAACGAATGGAGAGGAATCCCTCGAGGCTCCTCGCAACTCGGAGACACATTGGCCTTTCCTGACTCCTCATGAGTATGTCCCTGATGTCTCCATCTTACCTCCAGAGGAACCTGCCACAATTCGAGAAAAACCCAGAGATTCTTCCCTCCAGGCGAGATGAGGCCCTTTTCTGCTACAGCGTCTCGAGGGAAATCACACCTTCCCTCTTGACCCTCGAAAACGTCCTTCACACCCTGCCTGCAAGTCAAGAAGTTCTCTGACATATCCGTCTCCACCTGAGAGAAACAGCGCTGGTCCCTCCACAACTCAAGAGGAGCCCCGTTTCCCTCTCCTCATTGCGAGATGACGTTTTCCTTTCCTGCTTCGACTAGACATGATGTCTGACGTTCCCTTTGCATCTCAAGTGGAGTTCTTCTTTACAGGAAAGTCGAGAGGAATTCCACGGGTGGTGTAACCATTCCGAAAGGCAACCATATGACTCATACCACTCCAGCTGAAGCTGATTTCCCTGCACCTCCTCGAATGTTACCCAGAGTATCGACTCACACCATGTTGGCCCCTGTGACAGTCTTGTGGGAAAGCCTTGAGGAAAGACACAGATCCCTGTGACACCTCGACGGGAAGTTGACTCTGCTGCTACAACTGGGGAGGAAAGTGGACGTGCATGTCTCCACTCGAGACGAGGATGGACTCCCATGTGGAGATTCCAGAGGAACCCCAAGAACCCTGTCTTCAGTGGAGAGAAACTTCAGGTTGCGGCCTATGCTCCAGACATGGATTTAAGATGTGGCACCGACTGCAGAGGAATCCCAAGAAGCCCCTTTCAACTNACTGGGGAGGAAAGTGGACGTGCATGTCTCCACTCGAGACGAGGATGGACTCCCATGTGGAGATTCCAGAGGAACCCCAAGAACCCTGTCTTCAGTGGAGAGAAACTTCAGGTTGCGGCCTATGCTCCAGACATGGATTTAAGATGTGGCACCGACTGCAGAGGAATCCCAAGAAGCCCCTTTCAACTCGCCTTGGCACTGGCCTTTCCTGTGGCCTTCTGAGCGGGTCGCTGAGGTTCCAATCTTAACTCGAGAGGAACCTGCCAAAACTCGAGAAAAACCAGGAGGTTCTCCCCGCCAGGCGAGAGGACGCCTTTTCTCTCTACAGGGTCTCAAGGGAAATCACACCTTCCCTCTTGAACTTTGGAAGCGTCGTTCAAACAGTAGAGGCTAGTCAAAAAATTCCCTGACATATCTGTCTCCAATCGAGTAGAACAATGAAAGTATCTTCACAACTGAAGAGGATCCCCGTTCTCCCCTCTTCAGTGTGAGACGAGGGTTCCTTTCCCTGATTCGTCGAGAAATGATTCCTGCTTTCCCATTGCATTTCAAGAGGAGGCGCTCTCCACAGGAAACCCGAGAGGAACTCCAGGGATCGGGCCTGCAAAAAAAAAAAAAAGAGGAGCAAAAGTCTCAGTCGAATCCAGATGAACGTGATTAAACTGCAGTTCCTCGAATGTCACCCAGTGTATCGACTCACACCACGGTGGCACGTGTGACAGCTCTGTGGGAAAGCCTCGTGAGAAAGCCTCAGATCTCTGTGTCAACACGATGGGAAGCATCACACTGATACAAGAGCTCCGGAGAAAAACAAACTAGCATGTCTCCACACGAGACAAGGCCTGGCTCCCCTGTGGAGTCTCCATGGGAACCTCAACACCAGATCAGCACTGGAGAGGAAACCTCAGGTTGCGGCTTCTGCTCCTGAGAAAGCCTTAGGATGCAGCAACGAATGAAGTGTAATCCCTTGAATCCCCTCGCAAATCGGAGAGACACTGGCCTTTCTGGAGGCCTCATGAGTGGGTCCCTGAAGTCTCCATCGTAATTCGAGAGGCACCTGCCGCAACTCAGGAAAAACCTGGAGTTTCTTCCCTCCAGGCGAAATGAGGGCATTTTCGCTGCTTGTCTCTACAAAAATCACACCTTCCATCTTGAAACTCGAAAGCGTTTTTCACACCCATGCTGCAAGTCAAGAAGTTCTCTAACATATCCTTCTAGACTCGAGTGAAACAAGAGGTTCCCTCCACAACTCAAGAGAAGCCCCATTTCAATCTCCTCAATGCGAGATGAGCGTATTTCCCTGCTTCGGCGAGACATGATTCCTGGTGTTCCTTTCGCATCTCAAATGGAGGCCTTCTCTACAGGAATGTCGAGATGAACTCCAGGGGTCGTTCAACCATTCTGAAACAGCCCCATATGACTCATTCTACTCCAGCTAAAGCTGATTTCGTAGCACTGCCTCGGATGTTACCCAGAGTATTGACTGACACCATGGTGGCCCCTGTGACAGCCTTGTGGGAAAGCCTTGAGGAAAGACACAGATCCCTGTGACAACTCGACAGCGAGCTTAACTCTGCTGCTACAGCTGGGGAGGAAAGCGGACTTGTATGTCTCTATTCAAGACAAGGACGGACTCCCATGTGGAGACTCCAGAGGGACCCCAATAACCCTGTTTGCAGTGGCGAGGAAATTTCAGATTGTGGCCTACGCTCCAGACAAAGACTTAAGGTGCGGCACCGACTGGAGTGGAATCCTGCAAAGCCCTTCGCAACTCACATGAAAACTGGCCTTTCCTGAGGCCTCCTGAGCGGGTCCCTGAGGTCCCCGTCGTAACTCGAGAGGAACCTGCCATAATTCGAGAAAAACCAAGAGGTTCTCCCCTCCAGGGAAGATGAGGCCCTTTTCTGCTGTAGGGTCTCGAAGGAAATCACACCTTCACTCTTGAACCTGGGAAGCGTCCTTCAAACGCTTGAGGCAAGTTAAGAGGTTTCCTGACATATCTGTGTCCACTCGAGGAGAAGAGTGAAGGTCCCTGCACAACTCAAGAGGATCCCCATTCTTCCTTCCTCATTGTGAGACGAGGGTTCCTTTCCCTTCTACGTCGAGAAACGATTCTTGGCCATCTCATCGCATCTCAAGAGGAGGCGCTCTCCACAGGAATCTCGAGAGGAACTCCAGGAGTCGGGCCACCAAACCAAAAGAGGCACAAAAGTCTCAGTCTAATCCAGATGAATGTGTTTACCCTGAAGTGCCTCGAAAGTCACCCCGTCTATCAACTCACACCATGGTGGCACGTGTTACAGCTCTGTGGGAAAGCCTCGTGGGAAAGACAGAGATTCCTGTGTCAACTCGATGGGAAGCCTCACACTGCTACTACATCTTGGGAGGAAAACGGACTAGGATATCTCCACATGAGACAAGGCCTGTTTCGCCTTTGGAGTCTCCAGAGGAACCTCAAGAACCACGTCAGCACTAGAGAGGAAACCTCAGGTTGCGGCCTCTGCCCTTGACAAAGATTTAGAACTCAGCAACGAATGGAGAGGAATCCCACGAGGCTCCTTGCAACTCGCAGAGGCACTGGCCTTTCCTGAGGCTTCATGAGTGTGTCCCTGAGGTCTCCATCGTAACACGAGAGAAACCTGCCAAAACTCGAGAAAAACCCAGAGATTCTCACCTCCAGGCGAAATGAGGCCTTTTTCCGCTGTGGTGTCTCGACGGAAATCACACATTCCCTCTTGAAACTCGAAAGCGTCTATCACATCCTTGCTGCAAGTCAAGAAGTACATCCTTGCTGTATCGACTGACACCACAGTGGCACGTGTGACAGCCCTGTGGGAAAGCCTCGTGGGAATGCCTCAGATCCCTGTGTCAACTCGATGGGAAGCCTCACACTGTTCCTACCGCTTGGAAGGAAAGCAAACTAGCATTTCTCCACACGAAAAAAGGCCTGACGTCCCTGTGGAGACTACAGAGGAACCTCAAGAACCATGTCAGCAGTGGAGAGGAAACTTCAGGTTCCACCCTTCGATCCTGACAAACACTTAGGTAGCAGCACCGAAAGGAGAGGAATCCCTCGAGTCCCATCACAACTCGGAGTGACACTGGCCTTTCCTGAGAGCTCATGAGTGTGTCCCAGATTTCTCCATTGTAACTGGAGAAAACCCTGCCGCAACTTGAGAAAAACCAGGAGGTTCTGCCCTCCAGGCGAGATGAGGCCCTTTTCGGCTGAAAGATCTCGAGGGAAATCACACCTTCCTTCTTGAACCTCTGAAGCATCCTACAAACGCTTGGTGCAAGTTAAGACGTTCGCCGGCATATCAGTCTCCACTCGAGTAGAAAAACAAAGTTCCCTGCACAACACAGGAGGATCCCCCGTTTCCCCTCCTCAGTGTGAGATGATAATTCCTTTCCTGCTTGGTCGAGAAATGATTCCTGGCCTTCCCATCGCATCTCAATAGGAGGCGCTCTCCAGAGGAAACTAGAGAGGAACTCCAGGAGTCGTGCAACCAAACCAATAGACGCGCAAAATTCTCTGTCGAATCCAGATGAGCGTCATTAACCTGCAGTTCCTCGAGTGTCACCCAGTGTATCGACTCACACCACGGTGGCACATGTGATAGCTCTGGGGGAATGCCTCATGGGAAAGCCACAGATCTCTGTGTCAACACTATGGGAAGACTCACACTGCTATTACAGCTCGGGAGGAAAATGGACTAGCATGTTTCCACACGAGAGAAGGCCTGGATCCCCTGTGGAGTCTCCAGAGGAACCTCAAGAACCAGATCAGCACTGGAGAGGAAATCTCAGGTTGCGGCTTCTGCTCCTCAAAAAGACTTAGGATGCAGAAACGAATGACGTGTAATCCCTTCAATCCCCTCGCAAATTGGAGAGACACTGGCCTTTCTGGAGGCCTCATGAGTGGGTCCCTGAGGTCTCCATCATAAATCGAGAGGACCCTGCTGCAACTCGAGAATAAACAGGAGGTTCTGCCCTCCAGGCGAGATGAGGCCTTTTTTCGTTGCGGTGTCTGGACGGAAATCACACCTTCCCTCTTGAACCTCGAAAGCATCCTTCAAACCCTTGATGCAAATCAAGAAGTTCTCTGACATATCCGTCTCCACTCGAGTGAAACAGCGAGGGTCCCTCCACAACTCAAGAGGAGCCCCATTTCCATCTGCTCAGTGGGAGATGACGTTTTCTTTTCCTGATTCGACTAGACATGATGCCTGGCGTTCCCTTCGCATCTCAAGTGGTGTCCTTCTCTACAGGAAAGTCAAGAGGAACTCCACGGATGGTGCAACCATTCCGAAAGACCACCATATGATTCAACCCACTCCAGCTGAAGGTGATTTCCCTGCACCTCCTCGAATGTTACCCAGAGTATCGACTCACACCATGTTGGCCCCTGCGACAGCCCTGTAGGAAAGCCTTGAGGGGAGGAAGATATCCATGTGTCAACTCGACAGGAACCCTGAATTTGCTGCTACAGCGGGGAAGGAAAGCGATCGTGCATGTCTCCACTAAAGACGAGGCCTGAATCCCTTGTGGAGACTACAGAGGAACACCACGAACCCCGTTTTCAGTTCAGAGAAACCAGGTTGCGGCCTACACTCCAGACAAGGACTTAAGATGCGACACTGACTGGAGAGGAATCCCAAGAAGCCCCTCTCAGCTCGCCTTGGCACTGGCCTTTCCTGAGGCCTCCTGAGCGGGTCACTGATGTTCTTGTCGTAACTCAAGAGGAACCTGCCGTAACTCGAGATAAAACAGAAGGTTCTTAGCTCCAGGCGAGATGAGGCCTTTCTCCGCTGCAGAATCTCAAGAGAAATCACACCTTCCCTCTTCATCTTCGGAAATGTCGTTCAAACACTTGAGGCTAGTCAAAAAATTCCCAGACATATCTGTTTCTAAGCGAGTAGAACTACGAAGGTATCTTCACAACTGAAGAGAATCCCCATTCTCCTCTCTTCAGTGTGTGATGAGGGTTCCTTTCCCTGATTCGTCGAGAAATGATTCCTGCCTTTCCATTGCATCACAAGAGGAAGCGCTCTCCAAAGGAAACTCGAGAGGAACTCCAGGGTTTGGGCCTGCAAAAGAAAAAAAAAAAAAAGGAGCAAAAGTCTCAGTTGAATCCAGATGAACGTGATTAAACTGCAGTTCCTCGAGTGTCACCCAGTGTATCGACTCACACCACGGTGACACGTGTGACAGCTTTGTGGGAAAGCCTCGTGGGAAAGCCTCAGATCTCTGTGTCAACTCGATGGGAAGCCTCACACAGCTACTGCAGCTCGGGTGGAAAACGGACTAGCATGTCTCCACACGAGACAAGGCCTGGCTCCCCTGTGGAGTCTCCATGGGAACCTCAAGACCCAGATCAGCACTGGAGAGGAAACCTCAGGTTGCAGCTTCTGCTCCTGAGAAAGACTTAGGATGCAGCAACGAATGAAGTGTAATCCCTTGAATCTCCTCGCAAATCGTAGAGACATTGGCCTTTCTGGAGGCCTCATGAGTGGGTCCCTGAGGTCTCCATCATAAATCGAGAGGCACCTGCCACAACTGAGATGAGAACATTTCCGCTGCGGTGTCTCTATGGAAATCACACCTTCCATCTTGAAACACGAAACCGTTTTTCACACCCATGATGCAAATCAAGAAGTTCTCCGACATATCCTTCTAGACTCGAGTGAAACCAGATGGTCCCTCCACAACTCAAGAGGAGCCTCGTTTCACTCTCCTCAATGCGAAATGAGCATATTTCCCTGCTTCGGCGAGACATGATTCCTGGTGTTCCTTTCGCATTTCAAGTGGAGGCCTTCTCTACAGGAAGATCACGATCAACTCCAGGGGTCGTGCAACCATTCTGAAACACCCCCATATGACTCATTTTTCTCCAGCTAAAGCTGATTTCGTAGCACTGCCTCGGATGTTACCCAGAGTATGGACTCACAACTTGGTGGCCCCTGTGACAGCCTTGGGGGAAAGCCTTGAGAAAAGACACAGATCCCTGTGACACCTCGACGGGAAGTTTTACTCTGCTGCTACAGCTGGGGAAGAAAGCGGACTTGCATGTCTCCATTCGAGACGAGGATGGACTCCCATGTGGAGACTCCAAAGGAACCCCAAGAACCCTGTTTGCAGTGGCGAGGAAATTTCAGGTTGTGGCCTACGCTCCAGACAAGGACTTAAGATGCGGCACCGACATGAGAGAAATCCTGAAAAGCCCCTCGCAACTCACATGAACCCTGGCCTTTCCTGAGGCCTTCTGAGCGGGTCCCTGTGGTCCCCGGCGTAAGTCGAGAGGAACCTGCCGCAACTCGACAAAAACCAGGGGGTTCTCCCCTCCAGGCGAGATGAGGCCCTTTTCCACTGCAGGGTCTCGAGGGAAATCACACCTTCCATCTTGACCATCGGAAGCATCCTTCAAACGCTTGTTGCAAGTTAAGAGGTTTCCTGACATATCTGTTTCCACTCGGGGAGAATAACAAAGGTCCCTGCAAAACTCAAGAGGATCCCCATTCTCCCCTCCTCAGTGTGAGACTAGGTTTCCTTTCCCTTCTACGTCGAGAAATGATTCTTGGCCATTCCGTCGAATCTCAAGAGGAGGCACTCTCCACCGGAATCTCGAGAGGAACTCCCGGAGTTGGGCCTCGAAACCAATAGAGGCACAAAAGTCTGTCTAATCAAGATGAATGTGATTACCCTGCAGTGCCTCGCAAGTCACCCCGTGTATCGAGTCACTCCATGGTGGCACGTGTTACAGTTCTGTGAGAAAGCCTTCTGTGAAAGACTCAGACTGCTGTGTCAACTCGATGGGATGTCTCACTCTGTTACTACATCTTGGGAGGGAAACGAACTCGCATGTCTCCACACGNTGAATGTGATTACCCTGCAGTGCCTCGCAAGTCACCCCGTGTATCGAGTCACTCCATGGTGGCACGTGTTACAGTTCTGTGAGAAAGCCTTCTGTGAAAGACTCAGACTGCTGTGTCAACTCGATGGGATGTCTCACTCTGTTACTACATCTTGGGAGGGAAACGAACTCGCATGTCTCCACACGAAACAAGGACTGGTTCACCTTTGGAGTCTCCAGAGGAACCTCAAGAACCACGTCTGCACTGGAGAGGAAACCTCAGGTTCCGGCCTCCGCTCCTGACAAAGATTTAGGACGCAGCAATGAATGGAAAGGAATCCCACGAGGCCTCTCGCAACTCGGAAAGACACTGGCCTTTCCTGAAGCCTCATGGGTGTGTCCCTGAGGTCTCAATCGTAACTCGGGAGGAACCTGCCACATCTTGAGAAAACCAAGACGTTCTCCCCTCCAGGTGAGATGAGGACATTTTCCGCTGTGATGTCTCAACGGAAATCGCACCTTCCCTCTTGAAACTCGAAAACGACTCTCACATCCTTGCTGTAAGTAAAGAATTACATCCTTACTGTATCGACTGACACCACGGTGGCACGTGTGACACCCCTGTTGGAAAGCCTCGTGGGAATGCCTCAGATCCTTGTGTCAACTCGATGGGAAGCCTCACACTGCTACTACCACTTGGAAGGAAAGTAAACTAGCATTCCTCCACACCAGAAAAGGCCTGACTCCCCTGTGGAGACTCCAGAGGAACCTCAAGAACCATGTCAGCAGTGGAGAGGAAACTTCAGGTTCCAGCCTTCGCTCCTGAGAAACATTTAGGTAGCAACACCGAAAGGAGAGGAATTCCTCGAGTCCCCTCCCAACTCGGAGTGACACTGGCCTTTCCTGAGATTTCATGAGTGTGNCTCCAGAGGAACCTCAAGAACCATGTCAGCAGTGGAGAGGAAACTTCAGGTTCCAGCCTTCGCTCCTGAGAAACATTTAGGTAGCAACACCGAAAGGAGAGGAATTCCTCGAGTCCCCTCCCAACTCGGAGTGACACTGGCCTTTCCTGAGATTTCATGAGTGTGTCCCAGAATTCTCCATCGTAACTCAAGAAGATTCTGCCACAACACGAGAAAAACCAGGAGGTTTTCCCCTCCAGGCGAGATGAGGCCCTTTTCCGCTGCAGTGTCTCGAGGGAAATGACACCTTCCTTCTTGAGCCTCGGAAGCGTCCTACAAACGCTTGCTGCAAGTTAAGACGTTCTGCGGCATATCAGTCTCCACTCGAGAAGAAAAACAAAGTTCCCTGCACAACTCAGGAGGATCCCCAGTCTACCCTCCTCAGTGTGAGAGAAACGTTCCTTTCCTGCTTCGTCGAGAATTGATTCCTGGACTTCCCGTCGCATCTCAAAGGGGGAGCTCTCCACAGGAAACTTGAGAGGGAATCCAGGTGTCGGGCAACCAAACCAAACAAGGCGCAGAAGTCTCAGTCGAATCGAGATGAACGTGATTTCCCTCCAGTGCCTCGAATGGCACCCCATGTATCGATTGACACAGCAGTGGCACGTTTTACAGCTCTATGGGAAAGCCATGTGGGAATGCCACAGATCCCTGTGTCAACTCGATGGGAAGCCTCTCACTGCTACTAGAGCTTGGGAAGAAAGCGAACTCTCATGTCTCCACACAAGACAAGGCCTGACTCCCCTGTGGAGACACCAGAGGAACCTCAGGAACCATGTCAGCACTGGAGTGGAAATCTCAGGTTCCAGCCTTTGCTCCGGACAAACACTTAGCAAGCAGCACCGAATGGAGAGGAATCCCGCAAGTCTCTTAGCAATTCGGAGAGACACTGGCCTTTCCTGAGGCCTCATGAGTGGGTCCCAGGAGTCTCCATCGTTACTCAAGAGGACCCTGCTGCAACTCGAGAATAACCAGGAGGTTCTGCACTCCAGGCGAGATGAGGCACTTTTTCGTTGCGGTGTCTCGACGGAAATCACACTTTCCCTCTTGAACCTCGAAAGCGTCCTTCACACCCTTGCTGCAAGTCAAGAAGTTCTCTGACATATCCGTGTCCACTCGAGCGAAACAGCAAGGGTCCCTCCACAACTCAAGAGGAGCCCCGTTTCCGTCTTCTCAATGTGAGATGACGTTGTCTTTTCCTGCTTCGACTAGACATGATGCCTGGTGTTCCCTTCGCATCTCAAGTGGAGTCCTTCTCTACAGGAAAGTCGAGAGGAACACCACAGGTGGTGCAACCCTTCCAAAAGAACACCATATGACTCAAACCATTCCAGTTCAAGCTGATTTCTCTGCACCTCTTTGAATGTTACCCAGAGTATCAACTCACACTATGTTGGCCCATGCGACAGCCCTGGGGGAGAGCTTTGAGGGAAGGAACACATCCCTGTGTCAACTCAACAGGAAGCCTGACTCTGCTGCTACAGCTGGGGAGGAAAGCGGACATGCATGTCTCCACTCCAGACGAGGCCTGAAACCCATGTGGAGACTCCAGAGGTACCCCAAGCACCCTGTATTCAGTGGAGAGAAACATCAGGTTGTGGCCTATGCTCCAGAAATGAGTTAAGATGTGGCACCGACTGAAGAGGAATCCAAAGAAGCCCCTCTCAACTCGCCTTGGCACTGGCCTTTCCTGAGGCCTCCTGAGCGGGTCGCTGAGGTTCCCATCATAACTAGAGAGGAACCTGCCCTAACTCGAGAAAAACCAGGAGGTTCTACCCTCCAGGCGAGATGAGGCCTTTTTCTGCTGCAGGCTCTAAAGGTAAATCACACCTTCCCTCTTGAACTTCGGAAGCGTCGTTCAGACACTTGTGGCTAGTGAAAACATTCCCTGACATATCTGTCTCCAACCGGCTAGAACAACGAAGGTATCTTCACAACTGAAGAGGATCCCCATTCTCCCCTCTTCAGTGTGAAATGAGGGTTCCTTTCCCTGATTTGTCGAGAAATGATTCCTGCCTTCCCATTGCATCTCAAGAGGACACGCTCTCCACAGGAAACTCGAGAGGAACTCCAGGGTTCAGGCCTGCAAAAAAAAAAAAAAAAAAAAGAAGAGCAAATGTTTCTGTAGAATCCGGATGAACTTGTTTAATCTGCAGTTCCTCGAATGTCACCCAGTGTATCGACTCACACCATGGTGGCACGTGTGACAACTCTGTGGGACAGCCTCGTGGGAAAGCCTCAGATCTCTGTTTCAACACAATGGAAAGCCTCACACTGCTGCTACAGCTCGGGAGGAAAATGGACTAGCATGTCTCCACACGAGACAAGACCTGGCTCCCCTATGGAGTCTCCAGAGGATCCTCAAGAGCCAGATCAGCACTGGAGAGGAAAACTCAGGTTGTCGCTTCTACTCCTGAGAAAGTCTTAAAATGCAGCAACGAATGAAATGTAAGCCCTTGAATCCCCTCACAAATCGGAGAGACAATGGCCTTTCTGGAGGCCTCATGAGTGGGTCCCTGTGGTCTCCATCGTAACTCGAGAGGCACCTGCCGCAACTCGAGAAAAACCTGGAGTTTCTCCCCTCCAGGCGAGATGAGGTCATTTCTGCTGTGGTGTCTCTAAGGTAATCACATCATCAATCTTGAAACACGAAAGCGGTTTTCAGAAACATGCTGCAAGTCAAGAAGTTCCCCGACGTATCCTTCTAGACTCGAGTGAAACAAGAGGGTTCCTCCACAACTCAAGAGGAGACGCGTTTCACTCTCCTCAATGAGAGATGAGCGTATTTCCCTACTTCGGCGAGACATTATTCCTGGTGTTACTTTCACAACTCAAGTGGAGGCCTTCTCTACAGGAACGTCGAGATGAACTCCAGGGGTCATGCAACCATTCCAAAACACCCCCATATTACTCATTCTACGCCAGCTACAGCTGATTTCGTAGCACTGCCTCGGATGTTACCCAGAGTACCAACTCACACCATGGTAGCCCCTGTGACAGTTTTGTGGGAAAGCATTGAGGAAAGACACAGATCCCTGTGACACCTCGACGGGAAGCTTGACTCTGCTCCTACAACTGGAGAGGAAAGTGGACTTGCATATCTCCACCCAAAACGAGGACGGACTCCCATGTAGAGACTCCAGAGGAACCCCAAGAACCCTGTCTGCAGTGGCGAGGAAATTTCAGGTTGTGGCCTACGCTCCAGGCAAGGACTTAAGATGCGGCACCGACTGGAGAGGAATCCCAAGAAGCCCCTCTCAAATCGCCTTGGCACTGGCGTTTCCTGAGGCCTCCTGAGGGGGTCGTGACATTCCTGTCGTAACTCGAGAGGAACCTGGCGTAACTCTAGAAAAACCAGGAAGTTCTCCCCGCCAAGCGAGATGAGGCCCTTTTCCTCTGCAGGGTCTCGAGGGAAATCACACCTTCCCTATTGAACTTCAGAAGCGTCGTTCAAACACTTGAGGCTAGTCAAAAATTCCCTGACATATCTGTCTCCAATCGAGTAGACCAACGAAGGTCCCTGCACAACTCAAGAGGATCCCCATTCTCTCCTCCTCGTTCTGAGACGAGGTTTCCTTTCCCTTCTACGTCAGGAAATGATTATTGGCCATCCCGTCACATCTCAAGAGGAGGTGCTCTGCACAGGAATCTCGAGAGGAACTCCCGAAGTCGGGCCACCAAACCAAAAGAGGCACAAAAGTCTCAGTAGAATCCAGATGAATGTGATTACACTGCATTGCCTCGAAAATCACCCCGTGTATCGACTCACACCATGGTGGCACGTGTTACAGCTCTGTGGGAAGGCCTCGTGGTAAAGATTCAAATTGCTGTGTCAACTCGATGGGAAGCCTCACACTGCTACTACATCTTGGGAGGAAAACGGACTAGCATGTCTCCACACGAGCAAAGGCCTAGTTCGCCTTTGGGGACTCCAGAGGAACCACAAGAATCACGTCAACACTGGAGAGGAAACCTCAGGTTGTGGCCTCAGCTCCTGACAAAGATTTAGGATGCAACAACGAATGGAGAGGAATCCCACGAGGCCTTTCGCAACTCGGGGAGACACTGGCTTTCCCTGAGGCCTCATGAGTGTGTCCCTGAGGTCTCTATCGTAACTCGAGAGGAACCTGCCACAGCTCGAGAAAAACGCAGAGGTTCTCTCCTCCAGGTGAGATGAGGCCTTTTTCCGCTGTGGTGTCTCGACGGAAATCACACCTTCCCTCTTGAAATTCGAAAGTATCTCTCACATCCTTGCTGCAAGTCAAGAAGTACATCCTTGCTGTTTCAGCTGACACCACGGTGGCATGTGTGACAGCCCTGTGGGAAAGCCTCGTGGGAATGCCTCAGATCCCTGGTTCAACTCGAAGGGAAGACTCACACTGCTACTACAGCTCGGGAAGAAAGAGAACTAGCACTTATCCACACCAGAAAAGGCCTGAATCCCCTGTGGAGACTCCAGAGGAACCTCAAGAACCATGTCAGCAGTGGAGAGGTAACTTCAGGTTCCAGCCTTCGCTCCAGAGAAACACTTAGGGAGCAGTACCGAAAGGAGAGGAATCCCTCGAGTCCTCTCGCAACTCGGAGTGACACTGGCTTTTCCTGAGAGCTCATGAGTGTGTCCCATAGTTTTCCATCGTAACTCGAGTAGACCCTGCCGCAATTCGAGAAAAACCAGGAGGTTCTGCCCTCCAGGCGAGATGAGGCCCTTTTCGGCTGAAGGATCTCGAGGGAAATCACACCTTCCTTCTTGAACATCGGAAGCATCCTACAAACGCGTGCTGCAAGTTAAGACGTTCCGCGGCATATAAGTCTCCACTCGAGTAGAGAAACAAAGTTCCCTGCACAACTCAGGAGGATGCCCAGTCTCCCCTCCTCAGTGTGAGACGAGGTTTCCTTTCCTGCTTCATCGAGAAATGATTCCTGGCCTTCCCGTCGCATCTCATGTGGAGGCGCTGTCCACAGGAAACTTGAGAGGAACTGCAGAAGTCAGGAATCCAAACCAAAAGAGGCGCAAAAGTCTAGATCGAATCGAGATGAACATGATTTCCCTGCAGTGCCTCGAATATCACCCAGTGTATCGACTCACACCATGGTTGCACGTGTTACAACCCTGTGGGAAAGCCACGTGGGAATGCCTCAAATCCCTGTGTCAACTCGATGGGAAGCCTCACACTGCTACTACAGCTCGGGAAGAAAGCGAACTAGCATGTCTTCACACGAGACATGGTTTGAATCACCAGTGGAGACTCCAGAGGAACCTCAAGAACCATGTCAGCACTGGAGAGGAAACCTCAGGTTCCGGCCTTTGCTCCTGACAAACACTTAGGAAGCAGCACCGAATGGAGAGGAATCCTGCAAGTCTCTTAGCAACTCGGAGAGACACTGGCCTTTCCTGAGGCCTCATGAGTGGGTCTCAGAGGTCTCCATCGTAACTCGAGAAGACCCTGCTACAACTCAAGAATAACCAGGACGTTCTGCCCTCCAGGTGAGATGAGACCCTTTTTCGTTGCCTTGTCTCGACGGAAATCAAACCTTCCTTCTTGATCCCCGAAAGCTTCCTTCACACCCTTGCTGCAAGTCAAGAAGTTCTCTGACATATCCGTCTCCACTCGAGCGAAACATTGAGGGTCCCTCCACAACTCATTAGGAGCCCCGTTTCCCTCTCCTCAATTCGAGATGACGTTTTCTTTTCCTGCTCCGACTAGACATGATGCCTGATGTTCCCTTCGCATCTTATGTGGAGTTCTTCTCTACAGGAAAGTCAAGAGGAACTCCACCGGTGGTGCAACCATTCCGAAAGACCACCATATGACTGAAACCACTCCAGCTGAAGCTGATTTCCCTGCACTTCCTCGAATGTTACCCAGAGTATCGACTCACACCATGTTGGGCCCTGTGACAGCCCTGTGGGAAAGCCTTGATGGAAGGAACAGATGCCTGTGTCAACTCGACAGGAAGCCTGATTCTGCTGCTACAGCTGGGGAGGAAAACGAACGTGCATGTCTCCAATCCCGACGAAGTCTGAATCCCATGTGGAGACTCCAGAGGTACCCCAAGAACCCTGTCTTCAGTGGAGAGAACTTCAAGTTGCAGCCTACGCTCCAGACAAGGACGTAAGATGCAGCACCGACTGGAGAGGAATCCCAAGAATCCCCTCTCAACTCGCCTTGGCACTGGCCTTTCCTGAGGCCTCCTGAGCGGGTCACTGAGGTTCCTGTCGTAACTTGAGAGGAACCTGCCCTAACTCGAGAAAAACCAGGAGGTTTTCCCCACCAGGCGAGATGAGGCCTTTTTTCACTGCATGCTCTCAAGGGAAATCACACCTTCCCTCTTGAACTTCGGAAGCGTCGTTCAAACACTTGAGGCTAGTGAAAAAATTCCCTGACATATCTGTCTCCAATCGAGTAGAACAACGAAGGTATCTTCACAACTGAAGAGGATCCCCATTCTCTCCTCTTCAGTGTGAGATGAGGTTTCCTTTCCCTGATTCGTCGAGAAATGATTCCTGCCTTCCCATTGCATCTCAAGAGGACACGCTCTCCACAGGAAACTCATGAGAAACTCCAGGGTTCAGGCCTGCAAAAAAAAAAAAAAAAGAGGAGCAAATGTCTCTGTAAAATCCAGATGAACTTGATTAACCTGCAGTTCCTCGAATGTCACCCAGTGTATCGAATCACACCATGGTGGCACGTGTGACAACTCTGTGGGACAGCCTCTTGGGAAAGCTTCAGATCTCTGTGTCAACACGATGGGAAGCCTCACACTGCTGCTACAGCTCGGGAGGAAAACGGACTAGCACGTCTCCACATGAGACAAGGCTTGGCTCCCCTGTGGAGTCTCCAGAGGATCCTCAAGAGCTAGATCAGCACTGCAGAGGAAAACTCATGTTGTCGCTTCTACTCCTGCGATGGTCTTAAAATGCAGTAAGGAATGAAATGTAAGCCCTTGAATCCCCTCGCAAATTAGAGAGACAATGGCCTTTCTGGAGGCCTCATGAGTGGGTCCCTGAGGTCTACATCGTAACTCAAGAGGCGCCTGCTGCAATTCGAGAAAAATCTGAAGTTTCTCCCCTCAAGGCGAGATGAGGTCATTTCTGCTGAGGTGTCTTTCAGGAAATGACACCTTCAAGCTTGAAACACGAAAGCGATTTTCAGAACTATGCTGCAAGTCAAAAAGTTCTCCGACATATCCTTCTAGACTCGAGTGAAACAAGAGGGTACCTCCACAACTCAAGAGGAGCCCCGTTTCACTCNCTCCTGACAAAGATTTAGGATGCAGCAACGATTGGAGAGGAATCCCACGAGGCCTTTCACAACTCGGAGAGGCACTGGCCTTTCCTGAGGCTTCATGAGTGTGTCCCTGAGGTCTCTTTCGTAACTCGAGAGGAACCTGCCACAGCTCGAGAAAAACCCAGTGGTTCTCTCCTCCAGGAGAGATGAGGCCTTTTTACGCTGTGGTGTCTCGACGGAAATCACACCTTCCCTCTTGAAACTCGAAAACATCTCTCACATCCTTGCTGCAAGTCAAGAAGTACATCCTTGCTGTTTCGACTGACACCACGGTGGCACGTGTGACAGCCCTGTGGGAAAGCCTCGTGGGAATGCCTCAGATCCCAGTGTCAACTCGATGGGAAGACTCACACTGCTACTACAGCTCGGGAAGAAAGAAAACTAGCACGTCTCCACACCAGAAAAGGCCTGAATCCCCTGTGGAGACTCCAGAGGAACCTCAAGAACCATGTCAGCAGTGGAGAGGTAACTTCAGGTTCCAGCCTTCACTCCAGAGAAACACTTAGGGAGCAGCACCGAAAGGAGAGGAATCCCTCGAGTCCCCTCGCTACTCAGTGTGACACTGGCCTTTCCTGAGAGCTCATGAGTGTGTCCCAGAGTTTTCCATCGTAACTCGAGTAGACACTGCCGCAATTCGAGAAAAACCAGGAGGTTCTGCCCTCCAGGGGAGATGAGGCCCTTTTCGGCTGAAGGGTCTCGAGGGAAATCACACCTTCCTTCTTGAACATCGGAAGCGTCCTACAAACGCTTGCTGCAAGTTAAGACGTTCCGCGGCATATAAGTCTCCACTAGAGTAGAGAAACAAAGTTCCCTGCACAACTCAGGAGGATGCCCAGTCTCCCCTCCTCAGTGTGAGACGAGGTTTCCTTTCCTGCTTCATCGAGAAATGATTCCTGGCCTTCCCGTCGCATCTCAAGAGGAGGCGCTCTCCACAGGAAACTTGAGAGGAACTCCAGGAGTCGGGCAACCAAATCAAAAGGGTACAAAAGTCTCAGTCGAATCCAGATAAACGTGAATTCCCTGCAGTGCCTCGAATGTCACCCCGTGTGTCGACTGACACCACGGTGGGACGTATTACAGCCCTGTGGGAAAGCCACGTGGAAATGCCTCAGATACCTGTGTCAACACGTTGGGAAGCCTCACACTGCTACTACAGCTCAGAAAGAAAGCGAACTAGCATTTCTCCACACGAGATAACGTCTGGTTCGCCTTTGGAGTCTCCAGAGGAACGTCAAGAAACACGTCAGCACTGGAGAGGAAACCTCATTTTGCGGTCTCTGCTCCTGACAAAGATTTAGGATGCAGCAACGAATAGAGGCGAATCCCACCAGGCCCTTTGCAACTAGGAGAGACACTGGCCTTTCCTGAGGCCTCATGAGTGTGTCTCTGAGGTCTCTATCGTAACTCGAGAGGAACCTGCCACAACTCGAGTAAAACACAGAGATTCTCCCCTCCAGGCGAGATGAGGACTATTTCCACTGTGGTCTCTCGACAGAAATCACACCTTCCCTCTTGAAACTGGAAAGCGTTTCTAACATCCTTGCTGCAAGTCAAGAAGTAAATCCTTGCTGTATCAACTGACACCACGGTGGCACGTGTGACAGCCCTTTGGGAAAGCCTCTGGGGAATGCTTCAGATCCCTGTGTCAACTTGATGGGAAGCCTCACACTGCAACTACCGCTCGGAAGGAAAGAAAACTAGCATTTCTCCACACCAGAAAAGGTCTGACTCCCCTCTGGAGTCTTCAGAGGAACCTCAAGATCCAGTTCAGCACTGGAGAGGAAACCTCAGGTTGCAGCTTCTGCTCCTGAGAAAGCCTTAGGATGCAGCAACGAATGAAGTGTAATCTCTGAATGCGCTCACAAATCGGAGAGGCACTGGCCTTTTCGGAGGCCTCTTGAGTGGGTCCCTGAGTTCTCCATCGTAACTCGAGAGGCACCTGCCACAACCCGAGAAAAACCTGGAGTTTCTCCCCTCCAGGCGAGATGAGGACATTTACACTGTGGTGTCTCTACGGAAATCACACCTTCCATCTTGAAACTCGAAAGTGTTTTTCACACCCATGCTGCAAGTCAAGAAGTTCTCTGACATATCCTTCTAGACTCGAGTGAAACAAGAGGGTACCTCCACAACTNTTCTCCCCTCCAGGCGAGATGAGGACATTTACACTGTGGTGTCTCTACGGAAATCACACCTTCCATCTTGAAACTCGAAAGTGTTTTTCACACCCATGCTGCAAGTCAAGAAGTTCTCTGACATATCCTTCTAGACTCGAGTGAAACAAGAGGGTACCTCCACAACTCAAGAGGAGCCCCGTTTCACTCTCCTCAATGCGAGATGAGTGTATTTTCCTGCTTCGGCGAGACATGATTCCTGGTGTTCCTTTCACATCTCAACTGGAGGCCTTCTCTACAGGAACGTCGAGATGAACTTCAGGGGTCGTGCTACCATTCCGAAACACCCCCATATGACTCATTCTACTCTAGCTAAAGCTGATTTCGTAACACTGCCTCGGATGTTCCCCAGAGTATCGACTCACACCATGGTGGCCCCAGTGACAGCCTTGTGGGAAAGCCTTGAAGAAAGACACAGATCCCTGTGACACCTCGACAGGAAGCTTGACTCTGCTGCTACAGCTGGGGAGGAAAGCAGACTTGCATATCTCCACTCGAGACGAGGACGGACTCCCATGTGGAGACTGCAGAGGAACCCCAAGAACCCTGTCTGCAGTGGCGAGGAAATTTCATGTTGGGGCCTACGCTCGAGAAAAGGACTTAAGATGCGGAATCGACTGGAGAGGAATCCTGAAAAGCCCCTCGCAAGTTGCATGAACCCTGGCCTTTCCTGAGGCCTCTTGAGCGGGTCCCTGAGGTCTCCATCGTAACTCGAGAAGACCCTGCCGCACCTCGAGAAAAACCAGGAGGTTCTGCCCTCCAGGCGAGATGAGGCCCTTTTTGGCTGAAGGGTCTCGAGGGAAATCACACCTTCCTTCTTGAACCTCGAAAGCGTCCTACAAACGCTTGCTGCAAGTTAAGATGTCCCAAGCATAGCAGTCTTCACTCGAATAGAAAAACAAAGTTTCCTGCACAACTCAGGAGGATCCCCAGTCTCCCCTCGTCATTTTGAGTCGACGGTTCCTTTCCACCTTCTTCAAGAAATGATTCCTGGCCTTCCCGTCGCATCTCAAGAGGACGCGCTCTCCACAGGAAACTTGACAGGAACTCCAGGAGTCGGGAATCCAAACCAAAAGAGATGCAAAAGTCTAGGTCGAATCGAGATGAACATGATTTCCCTGCAGTGCCTTGAATATCACACAGTGTATCGACTCACACCACGGTTGTACGTGTTACAGCCCTGTGGGAAAGCCACGTGGGAATGCCTCAAATCCCATTATCAACTCGATGGAAAGCCTCACACTGCTACTACAGCTCGGGAAGAAAGCGAACTAGCACGTCTCCACACGAGACAAGGCCTGAATTCCCTGTGGAGACTCCAGAGGAACCTCAAAAACCATGTCAGCACTGGAGAGGAAATCTCAGGTTCCAGCCTTTGTTCATGACAAACACTTAGGAAGCAGCACCGAATGGAGAGGAATCCCACAAGTCTCTTAGCAACTCGGAGACACTGGCCTTTCCTGAGGCCTCATGAGTGGGTCTCAGAGGTCTCCATCGTAACTCGAGAAGACCCTGCTACAACTCAAGTATAACCAGGACGTTCTGCCTCCAGGCGAGATGAGGCCCTTTTTCGTTGCGTTGTCTCGACGGAAATCAAACCTTCCCTCTTGATCCTCGAAAGCTTCATTCACACCCTTGCTGCAAGTCAAGAAGTTCTCTGACATATCCGTCTCCACTCGAGCGAAAGAGCGAGGGTCCCTCCACAACTCAAGAGGAGCCCCGTTTCCCTCTGCTCAATGTGAGATGACGTTTTCTTTTCCTGCTTTGACTAGACATGATGCCTGGCATTCCCTTCGCATCTCAAGTGGAGTCCTTCTCTACAGGAAAGTCAAGAGGAATTCCCCCGGTGGTGTAACATTCCGAAAAACCACCATATGACTGAAACCACTCCAGCTGAAGCTGATTTCCCTGCACTTCCTCGAATGTTACCCAGAGTATCGACTCACACCATATTGGGCCGTGTGACAGCCCTGTGGGAAAGCCTTGATGGAAGGAACAGATGCCTGTGTCAACTCGACAGGAAGCCTGACTCTGCTGCTACAGCTGGGGAGGAAAACGAACGTGCATGTCTCCAATCCCGACGAATTCTGAATCCCATGTGGAGACTCCAGAGGTACCCCAAGAACCCTGTCTTCAGTGGAGAGAACTTCAGGTTGTGGCCTAAGCTCCAGACAAGGACGTAAGATGCAGCACCGACTGGAGAGGAATCCAAAGAAGCCCCTCTCAACTCGCCTTGGCACTGGCCTTTCCTGAGGCCTCCTGAGCGGGTCACTGAGGTTCCTGTCGTAACTTGAGAGGAACCTGCCCTAACTCGAGAAAAATCAGGAGGTTTTCCCCTCCAGGCGAGATGAGGCCTTTTTTCACTGCATGCTCTCAAGGGAAATTACACCTTCCCTCTTGAACTTCGGAAGCATCATTCAAACACTTGAGGCTAGTGAAAAAATTCCCTGACATATCTGTCTCCAATCGAGTAGAACAACGAAGGTATCTTCACAACTGAAGAGCTGTCTCTTATACACATCTAGATGTGTATAAGAGACAGCACCAGAGGAACCTCAGGAACCATGTCAGCACTGGAGTGGAAATCTCAGGTTCCAGCCTTTGCTCCGGACAAACACTTAGCAAGCAGCACCGAATGGAGAGGAATCCCGCAAGTCTCTTAGCAATTCGGAGAGACACTGGCCTTTCCTGAGGCCTCATGAGTGGGTCCCAGGAGTCTCCATCGTTACTCAAGAGGACCCTGCTGCAACTCGAGAATAACCAGGAGGTTCTGCACTCCAGGCGAGATGAGGCACTTTTTCGTTGCGGTGTCTCGACGGAAATCACACTTTCCCTCTCGAACCTCGAAAGCGTCCTTCACACCCTTGCTGCAAGTCAAGAAGTTCTCTGACATATCCGTGTCCACTCGAGCGAAACNTCATGAGTGGGTCCCTGAGTTCTCCATCGTAACTCGAGAGGCACCTGCCGCAACTCGAGAAAAACCTGGAGTTTCTCCCCTCCAGGCGAGATGAGGTCATTTCCGCTGTGGTGTCTCTAAGGAAATCACACCTTCAATCTTGAAACTCGAAAGCATTTTTCAGAACCATGCTGCAAGTCAAGAAGTTCTCCGACATATCCTTCTAGACTCGAGTGAAACAGGAGGGTCCCTCCACAACTCAAGAGGAGCCGCGTTTCACTCTCCTCAATGCGAGATGAGTGTATTTCCCTGCTTCAGCGAGACATGATTTGTGGTGTTGCTTTCACAACTCAAGTGGAGGCCTTCTCTACAGGAACGTCAAGATGAACACCAGAGGTCATGCAACCATTCCAAAACACCCCCATATTACTCATTCTACGCCAGCTACAGCTGATTTCGTAGCACTGCCTCGGATGTTACCCAGAGTACCAACTCACATCATGGTAGCCCCTGTGACAGCCTTGTGGGAAAGCCTTGAGGAAAGAAACAGATCCCTGTGACACCTCGACGGGAAGCTTGACTCTGCGGCTACAACTGTGGAGGAAAGCGGACTTGCATATCTCCACCCGAGATGAGGACGGACTCCCATGTAGAGACTCCAGAGGAACCCCAAGAACCCTGTCTGCAGTGGCGAGGAAATTTCAGGTTGCGGCCTATGCTCCAGACAAGGACTTAAGATGCGGCACCGACTGGAGAGGAATCCCAAGAAGCCCCTCTCAAATCGCCTTGGCACTGGCGTTTCCTGAGGCCTCCTGAGGGGGTCGTGACATTCCTGTCGTAACTCGAGAGGAACCTGGCGTAACTCTAGAAAAACCAGGAAGTTCTCCCCTCCAAGCGAGATGAGGCCCTTTTTCGCTGCAGGGTCTCGAGGGATATCACACCTTCCCTGTTGAACTTCAGAAGCGTCGTTCAAACACTTGAGGCTAGTCAAAAATTCCCTGACATATCTGTCTCCAATCGAGTAGACCAACGAAGGTCCCTGCACAACTCAAGAGGATCCCCATTCTCCCCTCCTCGTTGTGAGATGAGGTTTCCTTTCCCTTCTACGTCTTGAAATGATTCTTGGCCATCTTGTCGCATCTCAAGAGGAGGTGCTCTCCACAGGAATCTCGAGAGGAACTCCCGAAATCGGGCCATGAAACCAAAAGAGGCACAAATGTCTCAGTAGAATTCAGATGAATATGATTACACTGCATTGCCTCGAAAGTCACCCTGTGTATCGACTCACACCATGGTGGCACTAGTTACAGCTCTGTGGGAAAGCCTCGTGGTAAAGATTCAAATTGCTGTGTCAACTCGATGGGAAGCCTCACACTGCTACTACATCTTGGGAGGAAAACGGACTAGCATGTCTCCACACGAGCAAAGGCCTAGTTCGCCTTTGGGGACTCCAGAGGAACCACAAGAATCACGTCAACACTGGAGAGGAAACCTCAGGTTGTGGCCTCAGCTCCTGACAAAGATTTAGGATGCAACAACGAATGGAGAGGAATCCCACGAGGCCTTTCGCAACTCGGGGAGACACTGGCTTTCCCTGAGGCCTCATGAGTGTGTCCCTGAGGTCTCTATCGTAACTCGAGAGGAACCTGCCACAGCTCGAGAAAAACGCAGAGGTTCTCTCCTCCAGGTGAGATGAGGCCTTTTTCCGCTGTGGTGTCTCGACGGAAATCACACCTTCCCTCTTGAAATTCGAAAGTATCTCTCACATCCTTGCTGCAAGTCAAGAAGTACATCCTTGCTGTTTCAGCTGACACCACGGTGGCATGTGTGACAGCCCTGTGGGAAAGCCTCGTGGGAATGCCTCAGATCCCTGGTTCAACTCGAAGGGAAGACTCACACTGCTACTACAGCTCGGGAAGAAAGAGAACTAGCACTTATCCACACCAGAAAAGGCCTGAATCCCCTGTGGAGACTCCAGAGGAACCTCAAGAACCATGTCAGCAGTGGAGAGGTAACTTCAGGTTCCAGCCTTCGCTCCAGAGAAACACTTAGGGAGCAGTACCGAAAGGAGAGGAATCCCTCGAGTCCTCTCGCAACTCGGAGTGACACTGGCTTTTCCTGAGAGCTCATGAGTGTGTCCCATAGTTTTCCATCGTAACTCGAGTAGACCCTGCCGCAATTCGAGAAAAACCAGGAGGTTCTGCCCTCCAGGCGAGATGAGGCCCTTTTCGGCTGAAGGATCTCGAGGGAAATCACACCTTCCTTCTTGAACATCGGAAGCATCCTACAAACGCGTGCTGCAAGTTAAGACGTTCCGCGGCATATAAGTCTCCACTCGAGTAGAGAAACAAAGTTCCCTGCACAACTCAGGAGGATGCCCAGTCTCCCCTCCTCAGTGTGAGACGAGGTTTCCTTTCCTGCTTCATCGAGAAATGATTCCTGGCCTTCCCGTCGCATCTCATGTGGAGGCGCTGTCCACAGGAAACTTGAGAGGAACTGCAGAAGTCAGGAATCCAAACCAAAAGAGGCGCAAAAGTCTAGATCGAATCGAGATGAACATGATTTCCCTGCAGTGCCTCGAATATCACCCAGTGTATCGACTCACACCATGGTTGCACGTGTTACAACCCTGTGGGAAAGCCACGTGGGAATGCCTCAAATCCCTGTGTCAACTCGATGGGAAGCCTCACACTGCTACTACAGCTCGGGAAGAAAGCGAACTAGCATGTCTTCACACGAGACATGGTTTGAATCACCAGTGGAGACTCCAGAGGAACCTCAAGAACCATGTCAGCACTGGAGAGGAAACCTCAGGTTCCGGCCTTTGCTCCTGACAAACACTTAGGAAGCAGCACCGAATGGAGAGGAATCCTGCAAGTCTCTTAGCAACTCGGAGAGACACTGGCCTTTCCTGAGGCCTCATGAGTGGGTCTCAGAGGTCTCCATCGTAACTCGAGAAGACCCTGCTACAACTCAAGAATAACCAGGACGTTCTGCCCTCCAGGTGAGATGAGACCCTTTTTCGTTGCCTTGTCTCGACGGAAATCAAACCTTCCTTCTTGATCCCCGAAAGCTTCCTTCACACCCTTGCTGCAAGTCAAGAAGTTCTCTGACATATCCGTCTCCACTCGAGCGAAACATTGAGGGTCCCTCCACAACTCATTAGGAGCCCCGTTTCCCTCTCCTCAATTCGAGATGACGTTTTCTTTTCCTGCTCCGACTAGACATGATGCCTGATGTTCCCTTCGCATCTTATGTGGAGTTCTTCTCTACAGGAAAGTCAAGAGGAACTCCACCGGTGGTGCAACCATTCCGAAAGACCACCATATGACTGAAACCACTCCAGCTGAAGCTGATTTCCCTGCACTTCCTCGAATGTTACCCAGAGTATCGACTCACACCATGTTGGGCCCTGTGACAGCCCTGTGGGAAAGCCTTGATGGAAGGAACAGATGCCTGTGTCAACTCGACAGGAAGCCTGATTCTGCTGCTACAGCTGGGGAGGAAAACGAACGTGCATGTCTCCAATCCCGACGAAGTCTGAATCCCATGTGGAGACTCCAGAGGTACCCCAAGAACCCTGTCTTCAGTGGAGAGAACTTCAAGTTGCAGCCTACGCTCCAGACAAGGACGTAAGATGCAGCACCGACTGGAGAGGAATCCCAAGAATCCCCTCTCAACTCGCCTTGGCACTGGCCTTTCCTGAGGCCTCCTGAGCGGGTCACTGAGGTTCCTGTCGTAACTTGAGAGGAACCTGCCCTAACTCGAGAAAAACCAGGAGGTTTTCCCCACCAGGCGAGATGAGGCCTTTTTTCACTGCATGCTCTCAAGGGAAATCACACCTTCCCTCTTGAACTTCGGAAGCGTCGTTCAAACACTTGAGGCTAGTGAAAAAATTCCCTGACATATCTGTCTCCAATCGAGTAGAACAACGAAGGTATCTTCACAACTGAAGAGGATCCCCATTCTCTCCTCTTCAGTGTGAGATGAGGTTTCCTTTCCCTGATTCGTCGAGAAATGATTCCTGCCTTCCCATTGCATCTCAAGAGGACACGCTCTCCACAGGAAACTCATGAGAAACTCCAGGGTTCAGGCCTGCAAAAAAAAAAAAAAAAAGAGGAGCAAATGTCTCTGTAAAATCCAGATGAACTTGATTAACCTGCAGTTCCTCGAATGTCACCCAGTGTATCGAATCACACCATGGTGGCACGTGTGACAACTCTGTGGGACAGCCTCTTGGGAAAGCTTCAGATCTCTGTGTCAACACGATGGGAAGCCTCACACTGCTGCTACAGCTCGGGAGGAAAACGGACTAGCACGTCTCCACATGAGACAAGGCTTGGCTCCCCTGTGGAGTCTCCAGAGGATCCTCAAGAGCTAGATCAGCACTGCAGAGGAAAACTCATGTTGTCGCTTCTACTCCTGCGATGGTCTTAAAATGCAGTAAGGAATGAAATGTAAGCCCTTGAATCCCCTCGCAAATTAGAGAGACAATGGCCTTTCTGGAGGCCTCATGAGTGGGTCCCTGAGGTCTACATCGTAACTCAAGAGGCGCCTGCTGCAATTCGAGAAAAATCTGAAGTTTCTCCCCTCAAGGCGAGATGAGGTCATTTCTGCTGAGGTGTCTTTCAGGAAATGACACCTTCAAGCTTGAAACACGAAAGCGATTTTCAGAACTATGCTGCAAGTCAAAAAGTTCTCCGACATATCCTTCTAGACTCGAGTGAAACAAGAGGGTACCTCCACAACTCAAGAGGAGCCCCGTTTCACTCTCCTCATTGCGAGATGAGCGTATTTCCCTGCTTCGGCGGGACATGATTCCTGGTGTTCCTTTCACATCTCAACTGGAGGCCTTCTCTACAGGAACGTCGAGATGAATTCCAGGGGTCGTGCTACCATTCCAAAACACCCCCATATGACTCATTCTACTCCAGCTAAAGCTGATTTCGTAGCACGGCCTCGGATGTTGCCCAGAGTATCGACTCACACCATGGTGGCCCCTGTGACAGCCTTGTGGGAAAGCCTTGAGGAAAGACACAGATCCCTGTGACACCTCGATGGGAAGCTTGACTCTGCTGCTACAGCTGGGGAGGAAAGCAGACTTGCATGTCTCCACTCGAGAGGAGGGCGGACTCCCATGTGGAGACTCCAGAGGAACCCCAAGAACCCTGTCTGCAGTGGCAAGGAAATTTCATGTTGCAGCCTACGCTCGAGAAAAGGACTTAAGATGCGGAACCGACTGGAGAGAAATCCTGAAACGCCCCTCGCAAGATGCATGAACCCTGGCCTTTCCTGAGGCCTCTTGAGCGGGTCCCTGAGGTCTCCATCGTAACTCGAGAAGACCCTGCCGCACCTCGAGAAAAACCAGGAGGTTCTGCCCTCCAGGCGAGATGAGGCCCTTTTCGGCTGAAGGGTCTCGAGGAAAATCACACCTTCCTTCTTGAACCTCGAAAGCGTCCTGCAAACGCTTGCGGCAAGTTAAGACGTCCCAAGCATATCAGTCTCTACTCGAATAGAAAAACAAATTTCCCTGCACAACTCAGAAGGATCCCCTGTCTCCCCTCCTCATTGTGAGTCGACGGTTCCTTTCCTGCATCGATGTGAAATGATTCCTGGCCTTCTGGTCGCATCTCAAGAGGACGCACTCTCCACAGGAAACTTGAGAGGAACTCCAGGAGTCGGGCAACCAAACCAAAAGAGGGGCAAAAGTCTCAGTCGAATCCAGATGAACGTGATTTCCCTGAAGTGCCTCGAATATCACCCCGTGTATCGACTGACACCATGGTGGAACGTATTACAGCCCTGTGGGAAAGCCACGTGGGAATGCCTCAGATCCCTGTGTCAACTCGATGGGAAGCCTCACACTGCTACTACAGCTCAGGAAGAAAGTGAACTAGCATTTCTTCACACTAGATAAGGTCTGGTTCGCCTTTGTAGTCTCCAGAAGAAACTCAAGAAACACGTCAGCACTGGAGATGAAACCTCAGGTTGTGACCTCCACTCCTGACAAACATTTTGGATGCAGCAACGAATGGAAAGGAATCCCACGAGGCCCTTTGCAACTAGGAGAGACACTTGCCTTTCCTGAGGCCTCATGAGTGTGTCCCTGAGGTCTCCATTGTACCTCGAGAAGAACCTGCCACAACTCGAGTAAAACCCAGAGGTTCTCTCCTCCAGGCAAGATGAGGACTTTTTCTGCTGTGGTGTCTCGACGGAAATCACACCTTCCCTCATGAAACTGGAAAGCATTTCTAACATCCTTGTTGCAAGTCAAGAAGTACATCCTTGCTGTATTGACTGACACCACGGTGGCACGTGTGACAGCCCTGTGGGAAAGCCTCTGGGGAATGCCTCAGATCCCTGTGTCAACTCGATGGGAAGCCTCACACTGCAACTACCGCTCGGAAGGAAAGAAAACCAGCATTTTTCCACACCAGAAAAGGCCTGACTCCCCTCTGGAGTCTTCAGAGGAACCTCAAATTCCAGATCAGCACTGGAGAAGAAACCTCAGGTTGCGGCTTCTGCTCCTAAGAAAGCCTTAGGATGCGGCAACGAATGAAGTGTAATCCCTGAATCTGCTCGCAAATCAGAGAGGCACTGGCCTTTCCGGAGGCCTCTTGAGTGGGTTCCTGAGTTCTCCATCGTAACTCGAGAGGCACCTGCCACAACTCGAGAAAAACCTGGAGTTTCTCCCCTCCAGGCGAGATGAGGACATTTACACTGTGGTGTCTCTATGGAAATCACACCTTCCATCTTAAAACTCGAAAGTGTTTTTCACACCCATGCTGCAAGTCAAGAAGTTCTCTGACATATCCTTCTAGACTCGAGTGAAACAAGAGGGTACCTCCACAACTCAAGAGGAGCCCCGTTTCACTCTCCTCAATGCGAGATGAGTGTATTTTCCTGCTTCGGCGAGACATGATTCCTGGTGTTCCTTTCACATCTCAACTGGACGCCTTCTCTACAGGAACGTCGAGATGAACTCCAGGGGTCGTGCAACCATTCCGAAACACCCCCATATGACTCATTCTACTCCAGCTAAAGCTGATTTCGTAGCACGGCCTCGGATGTTGCCCAGAGTATCAACTCACACCATGGTGGCCCCTGTGACAGCCTTGTGGGAAAGCCTTGAGGAAAGACACAGATTCCTGTGACACCTCGGCAGGAAGCTTGACTCTGCTGCTACAGCTGGGGAGGAAAGCAGACTTGCATGTCTCCACTCGAGAGGAGGGCGGACTCCCATGTGGAGACTCCAGAGGAACCCCAAGAATCCTGTCTGCAGTGGCGAGGAAATTTCATGTTGCGGCCTATGCTTGAGAAAAGGACTTAAGATGCGGAACCGACTGGAGAGGAATCCTGAAAAGCCCCTTGCAAGTTGCATGAGCCCTGGCCTTTCCTGAGGCCTCCTGAGCAGGTCCCTGAGGTCTCCATGGTAACTCGAGAAGACCCTGCCGCACCTCGAGAAAAACCAGGAGGTTCTGCCCTCCAGGCGAGATGAGGCCCTTCTTGGCTGAAGGGTCTCGAGGGAAATCACACCTTCCTTCTTGAACCTCGAAAGCGTCCTACAAACGCTTGCGGCAAGTTAAGACGTCCCAAGCATAACAGTCTCCACTCGAATAGAAAAACAAATTTCCCTGCACAACTCAGGAGTATCCCCAGTCTCCCCTCCTAATTGTGAGTCGACGGTTCCTTTCCTGCATCGTTGTGAAATGATTCCTGGCCATCCCGTCGCATCTCAATAGGAGCCGCTCTCCACAGGAAACTTGAGAGGAACTCCAGGAGTCGGGCAACCAAACCAAAAGAGGCGCAAAAGTCTCAGTCGAATCCAGATGAATGTGATTTCCCTGCAGTGCCTTGAATGTCACCCCGTGTATCGACTGACACCACGCTGGCACATGTTACAGCCCTGTGGGCAAGCCACGTGGGAATGCCTCAGATCCCTCTGTCAACTCAATGGGAAGCCTCACACTGCTACTAAAGCTCGGGAAGAAAGCGAACTAGCATTTCTCCACACGAGACAAGGCCTGACTCCCCTGTGGAGACTCCAGAGGAACCTCAAGGACCATGTCAGCACTGGAGAGGAAACCTCAGGTTCCGACCTTTACTCCTGACAAACACTTTTGAAGCAGCGCCGAATGGAGAGGAATCTGGCAAGTCTCTTAGCAACTCGGAGAGTTACTGGGCTTTCCTGAGGCCTCATGAATGAAGCCAAGAAATCTCCATTGTAACTCGAGAGGACCCTGCTGCAACTGGAGAAAAACCAGGAGGTTCTGCCCTCCAGGCGTGATGAGGCCCTTTTCTGCTAAAGGGTCTCGAGGGAAATCACACCTTCCTTCTTCAAACTCGGAAGCGTCCTACAAACGCTAGCTTCAAGTTAAGACATTCCACGGCATATCAGTCTCCACTCGAGTAGAAAAACAGTTCCCTGCACAACTCAGGAGGATGCCCAGTACCCCCTCCTCAGTGTGAGACGAGGGTTCCTTTTCTGCTTCGTCGAGAAATGATTCCTGGCCTTCCTGTCGCATCTCAAGTGGAGGCGCTGTCCACAGGAAACTTGAGAGGAACTGCAGAAGTCAGGAATCCAAACAAAAAGAGGCGCAAAAGTCTAGGTCGAATCGAGATGAACATGATTTCACTGCAGTGCCTCGAATACCACGCAGTGTATCGACTCACACCATGGTTGCACGTGTTACAACCCTGTGGGAAAGCCACGTGGGAATGCCTCAAATCCCTGTGTCAACTCGATGGGAAGCCTCACACTGCTACTACAGCTCGGGAAGAAAGCGAACTAGCATGTCTCCACACGAGACAAGGTTTGACTCACCTGTGCAGACTCCAGAGGAACCTCAAGAACCATGTCAGCACTGGAGAGGAAACCTCAGGTTCCGGCCTTTGCTCCTGACAAACACTTAGGAAGCAGCACCGAATGGAGAGGAATCCTGCAAGTCTCTTAGCAACTCGGAGAGACACTGGCCTTTCCTGAGGCCTCATGAGTGGGTCTCAGAGGTCTCCATCATAACTCGATAAGACCCTGCTACAACTCAAGTATAATCAGGACGTTCTGCCTCCAGGCGAGATGAGGCCCTTTTTCGTTGCGGTGTCTCGACGGAAATCAAACCTTCCCTCTTGATCCTCGAAAGCTTCCTTCACACCCTTGCTGCAAGTCAAGAAGTTCTCTGACATATCCGTCTCCACTCGAGCGAAACAGCGAGGGTCCCTCCAGAAATCATTAGGAGCCCTGTTTCCCTCTCCTCAATGCGAGATGACGTTTTCTTTTCCTGCTTTGACTAGACATGATGCCTGGCGTTCCCTTCGCATCTCAAGTGGAGTCCTTCTCTACAGAAAAGTCAAGAGGAATTCCCCGGGTGGTGCAACCATTCCGAAAGACCACCATATGACTGAAACCACTCCAGCTGAAGCTGATTTCTCTGCACTTCCTCGAATGTTACCCAGAGTATCGACTCACACCATATTGGGCAGTGTGAGAGCCCTGTGGGAAAGCCTTGATGGAAGGAACAGATGCCTGTGTCAACTCGACAGGAAGCCTGACTCTGCTGCTACAGCTGGGGAGGAAAACGAACGTGCATGTCTCCAATCCCAACGAGGCCTGAATCCCATGTGGAGACTCCAGAGGAACCCCAAGAACCCTGTCTTCAGTGGAGAGAACTTCAAGTTGTGGCCTACGCTCCAGACAAGGACGTAAGATGCAGCACCGACTGGAGAGGAATCCCAAGAAGCCCCTCTCAACTCGCCTTGGCACTGGCCTTTCCTGAGGCCTCCTGAGCGGGTCACTGAGGTTCCTCTCGTGATCCTGCCCTAACTCAAGAAAAACCAGGTATTCCCCTCCAGGCGAGATGAGGCCTTTTTTCACTGCAGGCTCTCAAGGGAAATCACACCTTGTCTCTTGAACTTCGGAAGCATCGTTTAAACACTTGAGTCTAGTGAAAAAATTGCCTGACATATCTGTCTCCAATCGAGTAGAACAACGGAGGTATCTTCACAACTGAAGAAGATCACCATTTTCCCCTCTTCAGTGTGAGCCAGGGTTCCTTTCCCTGATTCGTCGAGAAATGATTCTTGGCTATCCCACCGCATCTTAAGGAGAGGCGCTCTTCAAAGGAATTTCGAGAGGAACTCCAGGAGTCGTGCCACCAAACCAAAAAAGGCACAAAAGTCTCAGTCGAATCCAGGTGAATGTGATTACCCTGCAGTGCCTCGAACGTCACCTCGTGTATCGACTCACACCACGGTGGCACGTGTGACAACTCTGTGGGAAAGCCTCGTGGGAAAAACTCAGATTCCTGTGTCAACTAGATGGGAAGCCTCACACTGCTACTACAGCTCAGGAGGAAAACGGACTAGCAGGTCCCCAGAGGAGACAAGGACTGGCTCCCCTGTGGAGTCTCCATAGGAACCTCAAGAACCAGATCAGCACTGGAGAGGAAACCTTAGGTTCCGGCTTCTGCTCCTGAGAAAGACTTAGGATGCAGCAACGAATGAAGTGTAATCCCTTGAATCCCGTCGCAAATCGGAGAAACACTGGCCTTTCCAGAGGCCTCACGATTGGGTCCCTGAGGTCTCCATCGCAACTCGAGAGGCACCAGCCACAACTCGAGTAAAATCTGGGGTTTCTCCCCTCCAGGTGAGATGACTTTTCCGCTGTGGTGTCTCTAGGGAAATCACACCTTCCATCTTGAAACTCGAAAACGATTTTCACAACCATGCTGCAAGTCAAGAAGTTCTCTGACATATCCTTCCCTTCTAGACTCTAGTGAAACACGAGGGTGCCTCCACAATTTAAGAGGAGACCCGTTTCCCTCTCCTCGATGCGAGATGACATTTTCTTTTCCTGCTTCGACTAGACATGATGCCTGGTATTCCCTTCGCATCTCAAGTGGAGGCCTTCTCTACAGGAACGTCGAGATGAACTCCGGGGGTCATGCAACGATTTCGAAACACCCCCATATGACTCATTCTACTCCAGCTAAAGCTGATTTCGTAGCACTGACTCGGATGTTACCCAGAGTATCGACTCACACCATGTTGGCCCCTGCGACAGCCCTGTGGAAAAGCCTTGAGTGAAGGAACAGATTCCTGTGTCAACTCGACAGGAAGCCTGACTCTGCTGCTACAGCTGGGGAGGAAAGCGGAAATGCATGTCTCCACTCCAGACGAGACCTGAATCCCATGTGGAGACTCCAGAGAAACCCCAAGAACCCTGTCTTCAGTGGAGAGAAACTTCAGGTTGTGGCCTATGCTCTAGACATAACTTAAGATGCGGCATCGACAGGAGTGGAATCCCAAGAAGCCCCTCTAAACTTGCCTTGGCACTGGCCTTTCCTGAGGCCTCCTGAGCAGTTCGCTATGGTTCCTGTCATAAATCAACAGGAACCTGCCGTAACTCGAGAAAAACCAGGAAGTTCTCCCATCCAGGCGAGATGAAGCCTTTTTCCGCTGCAGGGTCTCAAGGGAAATCACACCTTCCCTCTTGAACTTCGGAAGCGTCGTTCAAACACTTGAGGCTAGTCAAAAAATTCGCTGACATATCTGTCTCCAATCGAGTAGAACAACGAAGGTATCTTCACAACTAAAGAGGATACCCATTCTCCCCTATTCAGTGTGAGATGAGGGTTCCTTTCCCTGATTTGTCGAGAAACGATTACTGCCTTCCCATTGCATCTCAAGAGGAGCCGTTCTCCACAGGAAACTCGAGAGGAACTCCAGGGATCATGCCTGCAAAAAAAAAAAGAGGAGGAAAAGTCTCAGTCGAATCCGGATGAATGTGATTAAACTACAGTCCTCGAATGTCTCCCAGTGTATCCAGTCAGACCACAGTGGCACGTGTGACAGCTCTTTGGGAAAACCTCGTGGGAAAGCCTCAGATCTCTGTGTCAACACGATGGGAAGCCTCACACTGCTACTACAGCTCGGGAGGAAAACGAACTAGTATGTCTCTACATGAGACAAGGCCTGTTTCGCCTTTGGAGGAACTACAAGAAACATGTCAAGCTGGGAGGAAACCTCAGGTTGTGTCCTCCGCTCCTGACAAAGATTTAGGAGGCAGCAACGAATGGAGAGGAATCCAACGAGGCCTCTCGCAACTCGGAGAGACANTATGTCTCTACATGAGACAAGGCCTGTTTCGCCTTTGGAGGAACTACAAGAAACATGTCAAGCTGGGAGGAAACCTCAGGTTGTGTCCTCCGCTCCTGACAAAGATTTAGGAGGCAGCAACGAATGGAGAGGAATCCAACGAGGCCTCTCGCAACTCGGAGAGACACTGGCCTTTCTTGAGGCCTCATGAGTGTGTCCCTGAGGTCTCCATCGTAACTCGAGAAAAACCCAGAAGTTCTCCCCTCCAGGCCAGATGAGGCCTTTTTCTGCTGGGGTGTCTCGACGGAAATCACACCTTCCCATTTGAAACTTGAAAGCGTCTCCCACATTCTTGCTGCAAGTCAAGAAGTCAATCCTTGCTGTATCGACTGACACCAGGGTGGCACGTGTGACAGCCCTGTGGGAAAGCCTAATGGGAATGCATCAGATCCCTGTGTCAACTCGATGGGAAGCCTCACACTGCTACTATCGCTCGGAAGGAAAGCAAACTAGCATTTCTCCACACCAGAAAAGCCCTGACTCCCCTGTGGAGACTCCAGAGGAACCTCAAGAACCATGTCAGCAGTGGAGAGGAAACTTCAGGTTCCAGCCTTCGCTCCTGACAAACACATAGGTAACAGCACCGAAAGGAGAGGAATCCCTCGAGTCCCCTCACAACTCGGAGTGACACGGGCCTTTCCTGAGAACTCATGAGTGTGTCCCAGAGTTCTCCAGCGTAACTCGAGAAGACCCTGCCACAACTCGAGAAAAACCAGAAGGTTCTGCCCTCCGGGCGAGATGAGGTCTTTCTCGGCTGAAGGGTTTCGAGGGAAATCAACCTTCCTTCTTGAACCTCGGAAGCATCCTACAAATGCTTGCTGCAAGTTAAGACGTACCCCGGCATATCTGGCTCCACTCGAGTAGAAAAGCAAAGTTCCCTGCACAACGCAGGAAGATCCCCAGGCTCCCCTCCTCAGTGTGAGACGAGGGTTCCTTTCCGGCTTCGTCGAGAAATGATTCCTGGCCTTCCCGTCGCATCTCAAGAGGAGCCGCTCTCCACAGAAAACTTGAGAGGAACTCCAGGAGTCGGGCAACCAAACCAAAAGAGGCACAAAAGTCTCAGTCGAATCCAGATGAACGTGATTTCCCTGCAGCGCCTCGAATGTCACCCCGTGTATCGACGGACACTACGGTGGCAAGTAATACAGCCCTGTGGGAAAGCTCCGTGGGAATGCCTCAGATCCCTGTGTCAACTCGATGGGAAGCCTCACACTGCTACTACAGCTCGGGAAGAAAGCGAACTAGCATTTCTCCACACGAGACAAGGCCTGACTCCCCTGTGGAGACTTCAGAGGAACTTCAAGTACCATGTCAGCACTGGAGAGGAAACCTCAGGTTCCGGCCTTTGCTCCTGACAAACACTTAGTAAGCAGCACTGAATGGAGAGGAATCCCGCAAGTCTCTTAGCAACTTGGAGAGACACTGGCCTTTCCTGAGGTTTCATAAGTGGGTTCCAGAGGTCTCCATCGTAACTCAAGAGGACCCTGCTGCAATTCTAGAATAACCAGGAGGTTCTGCCCTCCAGGCGAGATGAGGCCTTTTTCGTTGCGGTGTCTCGACAGAAATCACACTTTCCCTTTTGAACCTCTAAAGCGTCGATCACACCCTTGCTGTAAGTCAAGAAGTTATCTGACATAACCTTCACTCGAGCGAAACATCGAGGGTCCCTCCACAACTCAAGAGGAGCCCCATTTCCCTCCCCTCAATGCGAGATGACCTTTTATTTTCCTGCTTCGACTAGATATGATACCTGGCGTTCCCTTCGCATCTCAAGTGGAGTCCTTCTCTACAGGAAAGTCGAGAGGAACTCCAAGGGTGGTGCAACTATTCTGAAAGACCACCATATGACTCAAAACACTCCAGCTGAAGCTGATTTCGTAGCACTACCTCGGATGTTACACATAGTATCAACTCACACCATGGTGGCACCTGTGACAGCCTTGTGGGAAAGCCTAGTGGGAAACCCTCAGATTTCTGTGTCAAAACGATGGGAAACCTCACACTGCTACTACAGCTTGGGAGGAAAACGTACTAGCATGTCTCCACACGAGACAAGGCCTGGCTCCCCTGTGGAGTCTCCAGAGTAACCTCAAAAACCAGATCAGTACTCGAGAGGAAACCTCAGGTTGCGGCTTCTGCTCCTGAGAAAGCTTTAAGATGCAGCAAAGAATGAAGTGTAATCCCTTGAATCGCCTCGCAAATAGGAGAGACACTGTCCTTTCCGAAGGCCTCATGAGTGGGTCCCTGAGGTCGCAATCATAACTCAAGAGGCACCTGCCATAACTCGAGAAAAACCTGGAGTTTCTCCCCGCTAGGCGAGATGAGGACATTTATGCTGCGGTGTCTCTAGGAAAATCACACCTTGCATCTTGAAACTCGAAAGCGTTTTTCACACCCATGCTGCAAGTCAAGAAGTTCTCCGACATATCCTTTTAGATTCTAGTGAAACAAGAAGGTCATTTCACAACTCGAGAGGAGCCCCGTTTCACTCTTCTCAACACGAGATGAGCGTATTTACCTGCTTCAGCGAGACATGATTCTTGGAGTTCCTTTCGCATCTCAAGTTGAGGCCTTCCCTACAGGAACGTGGAGATGAAATCCAGGGGTCGTTCAAGCATTCCAAAAGACCACCATATGACACATTCTACTCCAGCTAAAGCTGATTTCGTAGCACTGCCTCGGATGTTACCCAGGGAATCGACTCACACCATGGTGGCCCCTGTGACAGCCTTATAGAAAAGCCTTGAGGAAAGACACAGATCCCTGTGACACCTAGATGGGAAGCTTGACTCTGCTGCTACAGCTGGGGAGGAAAGCGGACTTGCATGTCTCCACTCGACACAAGGAGGGACTCTCAAGTGAGGCCTCCAGAGAAACCCCAAGAGCCCTGTCTGCAGTGGTGAGGAAATTTCAGGTTGTGGCCTACGCTCCAGACAAGGACTTAAGATGCGGCACCGACTGGAGAGGAATCCTGAAAAGCCCCCCGCAACTCGCATGAACCCTGGCCATTCCTGAGGCCTCCTGAACGGGTCCCTGAGGTCCCCGTCGTAACTCGAGAGGAACCTGCCGTAACTCGAGAAAAACCAGGAGGTTCTCCCCTCCAGGCCAGATGAGGCCCTTTTCCGCTGCAGGGTATCGAGGGAAATCACACCTTCACTCTTGAACCTTGGAAGCGTCCTTCAAACGCTTGCTGCAAGTTAAGAGCTTTCCTGACATAACTGTCTCCACTCGAGAAGAAGAACGAAGGTCCCTTCACAACTCAAGAGGTTCCCCATTCTCCCCTTCTCATTGTGAGATGAGGGTTCCTTTCACTTCTACGTCGAGAAATGATTCTTGGCCATCCCATCGCATCTCAAAAGGCGGCACTCTCCACAGGAATCTCGAGAGGAACTCCAGGAGTCGGGCCACCAAACCAAAAGAGGCACAAAAGTCACAGTCTAATCCAGATGAATGTGATTACCCTGCAGTGCCTCGAAAGTCACCCTGTGTACCGACTCACACCATGGTGGCACGTGTTACAGCTCTGTGGGAAAGCCTCGTGGGAAAGACTCAGATCTATGTGTCAACTCGAAGGGAAGCCTCACACTGCTACTACATCTTGGGAGGAAATCGGACTAGCATGTCTCCACACGAGACAAGGCCTGGTTCGCCTTTGGAATCTCCAGAGGAAACTCAAGAACCATGTCAGCACTGGAGAGAAAACCTCAGGTTGCGGCCTCCACTCCTGACAAAGATTTAGGACACAGCAACGAATGGAGTGGAATCCCACGAGGCAACTTGAGACTCGGAGAGACACTGGCCTTTCCTGAGGCCTCATGAGTGTGTTCCTGAGGTCTCCATCGTAACTCGAGAGGAACCTGCCACAACTCGAGAAAAACCCAGAGGTTCTCCCCTCCAGGCGAGATGAGGCCTTTTTCCACTGTGGTGTCTCGACGGAAATCACACCTTCCCTCTTGAAACTTGAAAGCGTCTCCCACATCCTTGCTGCAAGTCAAGAAGTACATCCTTGCTCTTTCGACTGACACCACGGTGGCACGTGTGACAG
The DNA here is from genome assembly GCA_006410675.1 of Oreotragus oreotragus. Classification (NCBI taxonomy): domain Eukaryota; kingdom Metazoa; phylum Chordata; class Mammalia; order Artiodactyla; family Bovidae; genus Oreotragus; species Oreotragus oreotragus. The sequence continues at coordinate 188,652 of SJYX01019962.1, forward strand.
CCCTGTGGGAAAGCCTAGAGGGAATGCCTCAGATCCCTGTGTCAAGTTGATGGGAAGTCTCACACTACTACTACTGCTCAGAAGGAAAACAAACTAGCATTTCTTCACACCAGAAAAGGCCTGATTCCCCTGTGGAGACTCAAGAGGAACCTTTAAAAGTGTGTCAGCAGTGGAGAGGAAAATTCAGTTTCCAACCTTCGCTCCTGACAAGCACTTAGGTAGCAGCACCGAAAGGAGAGGAATGCCTCGAGTCCACTTGCAACTCGGAATGACACTAGCCTTTCCTGAAAGCTCATGAGTGTGTCCCAGAGTTCTCCATCGTAACTCGAGAAGACCCTGCCACAACTCGAGAAAACCAGAAGATTCTGCCCTCCGGGCGAGACCTGGCCCTTTTTGGCTCAAGGGTCTCGAGGGAAATCACACCTTCCTTCTTGAACCTCGGAAGCGTCCTACCATTGCTTGCTGCAAGTTAAGACGTTCCCCGGCATATCAGTCTCCACTCGAGTAGAAAAACAAAGTTCCCTGCACAACTCAGGAGGATCCCCAGTCTCTCCTCCTCAGTGTGAGACGTGGGTTCCTTTGCTACTTCATCGAGAAATGATTCCTGGTCTTACCGTCGCATTTCGAGAGGAGGCGCTCATCACATGAAACTTCAAAGGAACTTCAGGATTCTGGCAACCAAACCATAAGAGGCGCAAAAGACACAGTCGAATCCAGATGAACGTGATTTCCCTGCAGTGCCTCGAATATCACCCCGTATTTCGACTGACACCACAGTGGCACTTGCTACAGCCCTGTGTGAAAGCCACGTTGGAATGCATCAGATCCCTGTGTCAACACGATGGAAAGCCTCACACTGCTACTACAGCTCGGGAGGAAAACGGACTAGCAAGTCTCCACATGAGACAAGGCCTGGCTCCCCTGTAGAGTCTCCAGAGGAACCTCAAGAGCCAGATCAGCAGTGGAGAGGAAACTTCAGGTTGCGGCTTCTGCTCCTGAGAAAGACTTAGGATGAAGCAACGAATGAAGTGTAATCCCTTGAATCTCTTCGAAAATCGGAGAGACACTGGCCTTTCCTGAAGACTCATGACTGGGTCCCTGAGGCCTCCATCGTAAATCAAGAGGCACCTGCCACAACTCGAGAAAAACCTGGAGTTTCTCCCCTCCAGGCGAGATGAGTACATTTCCGCTGTGGTGTCTCTACGGAAATCACACCTTCCAACTTGAAACTCAAAAGCGTTTTTCACACCCATGCTGCAACTCAAGAAGTTCTCTGACATATCATTCTAGACTCGAGTGAAACACGAGGGTCCCTCCACAACTCAAGAGGAGCCTGGATTCCCTCTCCTCAATGCGAGATGAGTGTATTTCCCTGCTTCGCCGAGACATGATTCCTGGTGTTCCTTTCGCAACTCAAGTGGAGGCTTTTTCTACAGGAACGTCGAGATGAACTCCAGGGGTCGTGCAACCATTACGAAACACCCCCATATGACTCATTCTACCCCAGCTAAACTGATTTCGTAGCACTGCCTCGGATGTTACCCAGAGTATCGACACACACCATGGTGACCGCTGTGACAGCCTTGTGGGAAAGCCTTGAGGAAAGACACAGATCCCTGTGACACCTCGACGGGAAGTTGACTCTGCTGCTACAGCTGGGGTGGAAAGCGGACTTGCATGTCTCCACTCGAGACGAGGACGGACTCCCATGTGGAGACTGCAGAGGAACCCCAAGAAACCTTTCTGCAGTGACGAGGAAATTTCAGGCTGTAGCCTACACTCCAGTCAAGGACTTAAGATGCGGCACCTACTGGAGAGTAATCCTGAAAAGCCCCTCGCAACTCGCATGAACCGTGGCCATTCCTGAGGCCTCCTGAGCAGGTCCCTGAAGTCTCCGTCATAACTCGAGAAGAACCTGCCATAACTCGAGAAAAACCATGATGTTCTCCCCTCCAGGCGAGATGAGGCCCTTTTCGGCTGAAGGGTCTCGAGGGAAATCACACCTTCACTCTTAAAACTTGGAAGTGTCCTTCAAACGCTTGTGGCAACTTAAGGGGTTTCCTGACCTATCTGTCTCCACTCGAGTAGTAGAACGAAGGTCCCTGTACAACTCAAGATGATCCGCATCCTCCCCTTCTCATTGCGAGACGAGGATTCCTTTCCATTCTACGTCGAGAAATGATTCTTGGCCATCCTGTCACATTTCAAGAGGAGGCGCTCTACACAGGAATCTCCAGAGGAACTCTAGGAGTCGGGCCACCAAACCAAAAGAGACACAAAAGTCTTAGTAGAATCCAGATGAATGTGATTACCCTGTAGTGCCTCGAAAGTCACCCCGTGTATCGACTCACACCAAGGTGGCACGTGTTACAGCTCTGTGGTAAAGTCTCGTGGGAATGCCTCAGAGCCTTGTGTCAGCTCAATGGGAAGCCTCACACTGCTACTACCGCTCGAAAGGAAAGCAAACTAGCATTTCTCCACACGATAAAAGGCCTGATTCCCCTTTGGAGACTCCAGAGGAACCTCAAAAACCATGTCAGCAGTGGAGAGGAAACTTCAGGTTCCAGCCTTCGCTCCTGACAAACACTTAGGTAACAGCACTGAAAGCAGAGGAATCCCTCGTGTTCCCTCTTAACTTGGAGTGACACTGACCATTCCTGAGAGCTCATGAGTGTCTCCCAGAGTTCTCCATCGTAACTGGAGATGACCTTGCTGCAAATCGAGAAAAAAACAGGAGGTTCTGCCCTCCAGGCGAGATGAGGCCCTTTTCGGCTGAAGGGTCTCGAGGGAAATCACACCTTCCTTCTTGAAATTCGGAAGCATCCTACAGACGCTTGCTGCAAGTTAAGATGTTCCCTGGCATATCAGTCTCCACTAGAGTAGAAAAACAAAGTTCCCTGCACAAACCAGGAGGATCCCCAGTCTCCTCTCCTCAATGTGAGACGAGGCTTCCTTTCCTGCTTCGTCGAGAAATGATTCCTGGCCTTCCCGTCGCATCTCAAGAGGAGACGCTCTCCACAGGAAACTTGAGAGGAACTCCAGGAGTCGGGCTACCAAACCAAAAGAGGCGTAGAAGTCTCAGTCGAGTTCAGATGAACGTGATTTCCCTGCAGTGCCTCGAATGTCACCCCGTGTATCGACTGAGACCACGCTGGCACGTGTGACAGCCCTGTGGGAAAGCCAGGTGGGAATGCCTCAGATCCATGTGTCAACTCGATGGGAAGCCTCACACTGCTACAGCAGCTCGGGATGAAACTGAACTATCATTTCTAGACACGAGACAAGGCCTGACTCCCCTGTGAAGACTCCAGAGGATACTCAAGAACCATGTCAGCACTGAAGAGGAAAACTCAGGTTCCGTTCTTTGCTCCTGACAAACACTTAGGAAGCAGCACCAAATGGAGAGGAATCCTGCAAGTCTCTTAGCAACCAGGAGAGTCACTGGCCTTTCCTGAGGCCTCACGAGTGGTCCCAGAGGTCTGCATCATAACTCGAGAGGACCCTGCTGCAACTCCAGAATAACCAGGATGTTCTGCCCTCCAGGCGAGATGAGGCCCTTTTTCGTTGCAGTGTCTCGGCGGAAATCACACCTTCTCCCTTGAACCTCGAAAGCATCTCTCACATCCTTGCTGCAAGTCAAGAAGTACATCCTCGCTGTATCGAATGACACCACAGTGGCAGGTGTGACAGCCCTGTGGGAAAGCCTCCTGGGAATGCCTCAGATCCCTGTGTCAACTCGATGGAAAGTCTCACACTGCTACTACCGCTTGAAAGGAAAGCAGACTAGCATTTCTCCACACTAGAAAAGGCCTGACTCCCCTGTGGAGACTCCAGAGGAACCTCAAGAACCATGTCAGCAGTGGAGAGGAAATTTCAGGTTCCAGCCTTTGCTCCTGACAAACACTTAGGTAGCAGCACCGAAATGAGAGGAATCCCTCGAGTCCCCTCGCAACTCGGAGTGACACTGGCCTTTCCTGAGAGCTCATGAGTGTTTCCCAGAGTTCTCCATTGTAACTCGAGAAGACCCTGCCGCAACCCGAGAAAAACCAGGAGGTTCTGCCCTCCAGACGAGATGATGCCCTTTTCAGCTGAAGGGTCTCGAGGGAATTCACACCTTCCTTCTTGAACCTCGGAAGAGTCCTACAAACACTTGCTGCAAATTAAGACGTTCCCCAGCATATCAGTCTCCACTCGAGTAGAAAAACAAAGTTTGCTGCAAAACTCAGGAGGATCCCGAGTCTCCCCTCCTCAGTGTGAGATGAGAGTTCTTGTCCTGCTTCGTCATGAAATGATTCCTTGCCTTCCCGTCGCATCTCAAGAGGAGGCGTTCTCCACAGGAAACTTGAGAGGAACTCCAGGAGTCGGGCAACCCAACTAAAAGAAGCACAAAATCTCAGTCGAATCCAGATGAACGTGATTTCCCTGCAGTGCCTCGAATGTCACCCCGTGTATCGACTGACACCACGGTGNTGTCCTGCTTCGTCATGAAATGATTCCTTGCCTTCCCGTCGCATCTCAAGAGGAGGCGTTCTCCACAGGAAACTTGAGAGGAACTCCAGGAGTCGGGCAACCCAACTAAAAGAAGCACAAAATCTCAGTCGAATCCAGATGAACGTGATTTCCCTGCAGTGCCTCGAATGTCACCCCGTGTATCGACTGACACCACGGTGGCACGTGTTACAGCCCTTTTGGGAAAGCCACATGGGAATGCCTCAGATCCCTGTGTCAACTAGATGGGAAGCCTCACACTGCTACTACAGCACGGGAAAAGAGCGAACTAGCATTTCACCACACGAGATGAGGCCTGACTACCCTGTGGAGACTCCAGAGGAACCTCAAGAACCATGTCAGCACAGGAGAGGAAACCTCAGGTTCCGGCCTTTGCTCCTGACAAACACTTAGGAAGCAGCACCGAATGAAGAGGAATCCCGCAAGACTCTTAGCAACTTGGAGAGACAGTGGCCTTTCTCGAGGCCTCATGAGTGGGTCCCTGAGGTCTACATCGTAACTCAAGAGGCACCTGCCGCAACTCCAGAAAAACCTGGAGTTTCTCCCATCCAGGCGAGATGAGGACATTTCTGCTGTTGTGTCTGTATGGAAGTCACACCTTCCATCTTGAAACTCGAAAGCATTTTTCACACCCGTACTGCAAGTCAAGAAGTTCTCCGACATATCCGTCTAGACTCGAGTGAAACGAGAGGGTACCTCCACAACTCAAGAGGAGCCCCGTTTCACTCTCCTCTATGCGAGATGAACGTATTTCCCTGCTTCAGCGAGACATGATTCCTGGTGTTCCTTTCGCATCTCAAGTGCAGGCCTTCTCTACAGGAACGTCGAGATGAACTCCAGGCATCTTGCAACCATTCCAAAACACCCCCATATGACTCATTCTACTCCAGCTAAAGCAGATTTCGTAGCACTGCCTTGGATGTTTCCCAGAGTATCGACTCTCACCATGCTGGCACCTGTGGTAGCCTTGTGTGAAAGCCTTGAGGAAAGACACAGATCCCTGTGACACCTAAACGGGAAGCTTGACTCTGCTGCTACAGCTGAGGAGGAAAGCTGACTTGCATGTCTCCACTAGAGATGAGGACGGACTCCCATGTGGAGACTCCAGAGGAACCCCAAGAAGCCTGTCTGTAGTGGCGAGGAAATTTCGTGTTGCGGCCTATGCTTCAGACAAGGACTTAAGATGCGGCACCAACTGGAGAGGAATCCTGAAAAGCCCCTCGCAACTCGCATGAACCCTGGCCTTTCCTGAGGCCTCCTGAGCGGGTCCCTGAGGTCCCCGTCGTAACTCCAGAGGAACCTATCCTAACTCGGGAAAACCCAAGAGGTTCTCCCCTCCAGGCGAGATGAGGACCTTTTCCCCTCAGGGTCTCGTGGGAAATCACACCTTCACTCTTGAATTTCGGAAGCGTCCTTCAAACGCTTGCTGCAAGTTAAGAAGTTTCCTGACATATCTGTCTCCACTCAAGGAGAAGAACGAAGGTCCCTGCACAACTCAAGAGGATCCACATTCTCCCCTCCTCATTGTGAGACGAGGGTTCCTTTCCCTTCTACGTGGAGAAATGATTCTTGGCCATTCCATCGCATCTCAAGAGGAGGCGCTCTCCACAGGAATCTCGAGAGGAACTCCAGGAGTCGTGCCACCAAACCAAAAGAGGCACAAAAGTCTCAGTCGAATCCAGATGAATGTGATTACCCTGCAATGCCTCGAAAATCACCCCATGTATCGACTCACACCATGGTGCATGTGTCACAGCTCTGTGGGAAAGCCTCGTGGGAAAACCTCAGATCTCTGTGTCAACACGATGTGAAGCCTCACAGTGCTACTACAGCTAGGGAGGAAAACGGACTTTCATGTTCCCACAAGAGACAAGGCCTGGCTCCCCTGTGGAGTCTCCAGCAGAATCTCAAGAACCAGATCAGCACTGGAGTGGAAACCTAGGATGCGGCCTAAGCTACTGACAAAGATTTAGGACGCAGAAACGAATGGAGAGGAATCCCACGAGGCCCCTCGCCAATCGCAGACACACTGGCCTTTCTTGAGGCCTCATGACTGTGTCCCTGAGGTCTCCATCATAACTCGAGAGGAATCTGCCACAACTCGAGAAAAACCCAGAGGTTCTCCCCTCCAGGCGAGATGAGGCCTTTGTCCTCTGTGGTGTCTCGACCGAAATCACACCTTCCCTCTTGAAACTCGAAAGCGTCTCTCACATCCTTGCTGTAAGTTAAGAAGTACATCCTTGCTTTATTGACTGACACCACGGTGGCCCGTGTGAGAGCCCTGTGGGAAAGCCTCGTGGGAATGCCTCAGATCCCTGTGCTAACTCGATGGGAAGACTCACACTGCTACTGCAGCTTGGGAAGAAAGCGATCTAGCATGTCTCCAGATGAGACAAGGCCTGACTCTCCTATGAAGGCTCCAGAGGAATCTCAAGAACCATGTCATCACTGGAGAGGAAACCTCAGGTTCCGTCCTTTGCTCCTGACAAACACTTAGGAAGCAGCACCGAATGGAGAGGAATCCCGCAAGTCTCTTAGCAACTCGGAGAGACACTGGCCTTTCCTGAGGCCTCATTAGTGGGTCCCAGAGGTCTCCCTCGTAACTCGAGAGGACCCTGCTGCAACGCGAGAATAACCAGGAGGTTCTGCCCTGTAGGCGAGATGAGGCCCTTTTTCGTTGTGGTGTCTCGACGGAAATCACACCTTTCCTCGAACCTCGAAAGCGTCCTTCATACCCTTGCTGCAAGTGAAGAAGTTCTCTGAACTGTCCGTCTCCACTCGAGCGAAAGAGTGAGGGTCCCTCCACAACTCAAGAGGAGCCCCTTTTCACTCTCCTGAATGTGAGATGAGGTTTTCTTTTCCTGCTTCGACAAGACATGATACCTGGAGTTCCCTTCGCATCTCAAGTGGAGTCCTTCTCTACAGGAAAGTCGAGAGGAACTCCACGAGTGGTGCAACAATATCGAAAGAACACCATATGACTCAAACCATTCCAGCTGAAGCTGATTTCCCTGCACCTCCTCGAATGTTACCCAGAATATCGACTCACACCATGTTGGCCCCTACGACAGACCTGTGAGAAAGCCTTGAGGGAAGGAACAGATTCCTGTGTCAACTCGACTGGAAGCCTGACTCTGCTGCTACAGCTGGTGAGGTAAGTGGACGTGCATGACTACACTCCAGATGAAGCCTGAATCCCATGTGGAGACCCAGAGGAACCCCAAGAACCCTGTCTTCAGTGGAGAGAATCTTCAATTTGCGGCCTACACTCCAGACAAGGACTTAAGCTGCGGCAACGACTGGAGAGGAATCCCAAGAAACCCCTCTCGACTCGCCTTGGCACTGGCCTTTCCTGAGGCCTCCTGAGCGGTTCGCTGAGGTTCCCATTGTAACTCGAGAGGAACCTGCCGTAACTCGAGAAGAACCTGCCTTAACTCGAGCAAAACCAAGAGATTCTCCCCTCCAGGCGAGATGAGGCCTTTTTGCATGGCAGGGTCTCATGGGAAATCACACCTTCCCTCTTGAACTTCAGAAGCGTCATTCAAACACTTGAGGCTAGTAAAAAGTTCCCTAACATATATGTCTCCAATCGAGTAGAACAACGAAGGTATCTTCCCCACTGAAGAGGATCCCCATTCTCCCCTATTCAGTGTGAGGCGAGGGTTCCTTTCCCGGATTCGTCAACAAAAGGTTCCTGCCTTCCCATTGCATCTGAAGAGGACGCGCTCTCCACAGGAAACTCGAGAGGAATTCCAGAGTTCAGGCCTGAAAAAAAAAAAAAAAATGAGGCTCAAAATCTCAGTCGAATCCAGATGAACGTGATTAAACTGCAGTTCCTCGAATGTCACCCAGTGTATCGACTCACACCACGGTGGCACGTGTGAGAGCTCTGTGGGAAAGCCTCGTGGGAAAGCCTCAGATGTCTGTGTCAACACGATGGGAAGCCTCACACTGCTACTACAGCTCGGGAGGAAAACGGACTAGCATGTCTCTACACGAGACAAGGCCTGGCTCCCCTGTGGAGTCTCCAGAGGAACCTCAAGAATCAGATCAGCACTGGAGAGGAAACCTCAGGCTGCGGCTTCTGCTCCTGAGAAAGCCTTAGGATGCATCAACGAATGAAGTGTAATCCCTTGAATCCCCTCGCAAATCGGAGAGACACTGGCCTTTCACGAGGCCTAATGAGTGGGTCCCTGGGGTCTCCATCTTAACTCGAGAGGCACCTGCTGCAACTGGAGAAAAGCCTGGAGTTTCTCCCATACAGGCGAGATGAGGACATTTCCACTGTGGTGTATCTATGGAAATCACACCTCCCATCTTGAAACTCGAAAGCGTTTTTCACACCCATGCTGCAAGTCAAGAATTTCTCCGACATATCCTTGTATCCTCAAGTGAAACAAGAGGTTCCCTCCACAACTCAAGAGGAGCCCCGTTTCACTCTCCTCAATGCGAGATGGCGTTTTCTTTTCCTGCTTCGACTAGACATGATGCCTGGCGTTCCCTTTGCATCTCAAGTGGAGTCCTTCTCTACAGGAAAGTCGAGAGGAACTCCACGGGTGGTGCAACCATTTCGAAAGACCACCATATGACTCAAGCCACTCCAGCTGAGGCTGATTTCCCTGCACCTCCTCAAATGTTACCCAGAGTATCGACTCACATCATGTTGGGCCCTGCAACAGCCCTAAGGGAAAGCCTTGAGGAAAGGAAATGACCCCTGTGTCAACTCGACAGGAAGACTGACTCTGCCGCTACGGCAAGGGAGGAAAGCGGACGTGCATGTCTCCACTCCAGATGAGGCCTGAATCCCATGTGGAGATTCCAGAGATACCCAAGAACCCTGTCTTGAGTGGAGAGAAACTTCAGGTTGCAGCCTACGCTCCAGACAAGTACTTAAGAAGCGGCACCGAGTGGAGAGGAATCCCAAGAAGCCCCTCTCAACTCGCCTTGGCACTGGCCTTTCCTGAGGCCTCCTGAGCGGTTTGCTGAGGTTCCCGTCGTAACTCGAGAGGAACCTGTCATAACTTGAGAAAAACCATGAGGTTCTCCCCTCCAGGCGAGATGAGGCCTTTTTTCGCTGCAGGGTCTCTAGGGAAGTCACACATTCCCTCATGAACTTTGGAAGCGTCGTTCAAAGAGTTGAGGCTAGTCAAAAAATTCCCTGACATATCTGTCTCCAATCGAGTAGAACAACGAAGGTATCTTCACAACTGAAGAGGATTCCCATTCTCCCCTCTTCAGTGTGAGACGAGGGTTTCTTTTCCTGATTCGTCGAGAAATGATTCCTGCCTTCCCATTGCATCTCAAGAGGAGGCGCTTTCCACAGAAAACTCAAGAGGAACTCCAGGGTTCTGGCCTGCAAAAAAAAAGAGGAACCAAAGTCTCAGTCGAACCCAGATGAACGTCATTTAACTGCAGTTCATCGAATTTCACCCAGTGTATCGACTCACACCACGGTGGCACGTGTGACAGCTCTGTGGAAAAGCCTCAGATCTCTGTGTCAACATGATGGGAAGCGTCACACTGCTACTACAGCTCGGAAAGGAAACGGACTAGCATGTCTCCACATGAGACTAGGCCTGGCTCCCCTGTGGAGTCTCCAGAGGAACCTCAAGAACCAGATCAGCACTGGAGAGGAAACCTCAGGTTGCAGCTTCTGCTCCTGAGAAAGTCTTAGCATGCAGCAACGAATGAAATGTAATCCCTTGAATCCCCTCGCAAATCAGAGAAACACTGGCCTCTCTGGAGGCCTCATGAGTGGGTCCCTGAGGTCTCCATCGTAACTCGAGAGGCACCTGCCGCAACTCGAGAACAACCTGGAATTTCTCCCCTCCAGGCGAGATGAGGACATTTCCGCTGCGGTGTCTCTATGGAAATCACACCTTCCATCTTGAAATTCAAAAGCGTTTTTCACACCCATGCTGCAAGTCAAGAAGTTCTCCGACATATCCTTCTAGACTCGAGTGAAACAAGAGGGTCCCTCAACAAGTCAAGAGGAGCCCCGTTTCACTCTCCTCAATGCGAGATGTGCATATTTCCCTGCTTCGGCGAGACATGATTCCTGGTGTTCCTTTCGCATCTCAAGTGGAGGCCTTGTCTAGAGGAACGTCGAGATGAACTCCAGGGGTCGTGCAGCCATTCCGAAACACGCCCATTGACTCATTCTGCTCCACCTAAAGCTAAACAAGTCAAGAGGAGCCCCGTTTCACTCTCCTCAATGCGAGATGTGCATATTTCCCTGCTTCGGCGAGACATGATTCCTGGTGTTCCTTTCGCATCTCAAGTGGAGGCCTTGTCTAGAGGAACGTCGAGATGAACTCCAGGGGTCGTGCAGCCATTCCGAAACACGCCCATTGACTCATTCTGCTCCACCTAAAGCTGATTTCGTAGCACTGCCTTGGATGTTACCCAGAGAATAGATTCACATCATGGGGGGCCCTTTGACAGCCTTTTGGGAAAGCCTTGAGTAAAGACACAGATCCCTGTGACACCTCGACGGGAAGCTTGACTCTGCGGCTACAGCTTGGGAGGAAAGCGGACTTGCATGTCTCCACTCGAGACATGGACGGATGCCCATGTGGAGACTCCAGAGGAACCCCAAGAACCCTGTCGGCAGTGGCGAGAAAATTTCAGGTTGCGGCCTACGCTCCAGACAAGGACTTAAGTTGCGACACGGAATGGAGAGGAATCCTGAAAAGACCCTCGCAAGTCATATGAACTCTGGCCTTTCCTGAGGCCACCTGAGCGGGTCCCTGAAGTCCCCGTCGTAACTCGAGAGGAACCTGCCGTAACTCGAGAAAAACCAGGAGGTGCTCCCGTCCAGGCGAAATGAGGCCCGTTTCCACTGCAGGGTCTCGAGGGAAATCACACCTTCACTCTTGAACCTCGGAAGCATTTTTCAAACGCTGGCTGCAAGTTAAGAAGTTTCCTGACATATCTGTCTCCACTCGAGGAGAAGAGCGAAGGTCCCTGCACAACTCAAGATGATCCCCATTCTCCCCTCCTCATTGTGAGATGAGGCTTCCTTTCCCTTCTACGTCGAGAAATGATTCTTGGCCATCCCGTCGCATCTCAAGGGGAGGCGCTCTCCACAAGATTCTCGAGAGGAACTCCAGGAGTCGGGCCTCCAAACCAAAAGAGGCACAAAAGTCTCAGTCGAATCCAGATGAATGTGATTATCCTGCAGTGCCTCGAAAGTCACCCCGTGTATCGAGTCACACCATGGTGACACGTGTTACAGCTCTGTGGGAAAGCCTCGTGGGAACGACACAGATTCCTGTGTCAACTCGATGGGAAGCCTCACACTGCTACTACATCTTGGGAGGAAAACGGACTAGCATGTCTCCACACGAGACAAGGCCTGGTTCGCATTTGGAGTCTCCAGAGGAACCTCAAGAACCACGTCAGCACTGGAGAGGAAATCTCAGGTTGAGGTCTCCACTCCTGACAAAGATTTAGGATGCAGCAACGAATGGAGAGGAATCCCAGGAGGCCCCTCCAAATCGCAAAGACACTGGCCTTTTCTGAGGCCTCATGAGTGTGTCCCTGAAGTCTACATCATAACACAAGAGGAACCTGCCACAACTCGAGGAAAACCCAGATCTTCTCCCCTCCAGGCGACATGAGGCCTTTTTCTGCTGTGGTGTCTCGATGGAAATCACACCTTCCCTCTTGAACCTCGAAAGCGTCCTTCACACCTTCGTTGCAGTTAAGAAGTTCTCTGCCATATCCGTCTCCACTCGAGTGAAACAGCAAGGTTCCCTCCATAACACAAGAGGAGCCCCGTTTCCCTCTGCTCAATGTGAGATGATATTTTCTTTACTTGCTTCGAGAAGACATGATGCCTGGTGTTCCCTTCGCATCTCAAGTGGAGTCCTTCTCTACAGGAACGTCGAGAGTAACTCCAAGGGTGGTACAACTATTCCAAAAGACCACCATATGACACAAACCACTCAGGCTGAAGTTGATTTCCCTGCACCTCCTCGAATGTTACCCAGAGTATCGACTCACTCCATGTTGGCCCCTGCAACAGCCCTGTGGGAAAGCCTTGAGGGAAGGAACAGATCCCTGTGTCAACTCGACAGGAAGCCTGACTCTGCTGCTACAGCTGGGGGAGCAAGCGGATGTGCATGTCTCCACTACAGACGAGGCCTGAATCCCATGTGGAGTCTCCAGAGGAACCCCAGGAACCCTGTCTGCAGTGGAGAGAACTTCAGGTGGGGGCCTACGCTCCAGACAAGGACTTAAGATGTGGCACCGACTGGAGAGGAATCCCAAGAAGCCCCTCTCAACTCGCCACTGGCCTTTCCTGAGGCTTCCTGAGAGGTTCACTGAGGTTCCCGTCATAACTCGAGAGGAACCTGCCACAACTCGAGAAAAACCTGGAATTTCTACCCTCAAGGCGAGATGAGGCCTTTTTCCGGTGCAGAGTCTCAAGGGAAATCACACCTTCCCTCTGGAACTTTGGAAGCGTCATTCAAACACTTGAGGCTAGTCAAAACACTCCCTGTCATATCTGTCTCCAATCGAGTAGAACAATGAAGGTATCTTCACAACTGAAGAGGATACCCTTTTTCCTCTCTTCAGTGTCAGACGAGAGTTCCTTTCCCTGATTCGTCGTGAAATATTTCCTGCCTTCCCATTGCATCTCAAGAGGAGGCCTGTCCACAGGAAACGCGAGAGGAACTCCAGGGTTAGGGT